>OY723390.1:39562324-39594824 GCA_963210295.1 Ophion ellenae | reverse complement strand
ACAGGCGAACGGAAAATTGGATCTCAATGCTATTAAATTCCCAAAAGGTGCTTGCTTTTCCCTGCCTCGACGTACCTGTTTGGCCGAAATTTTCACCCTCCGCGGACACCCGGGGTCAAAATGACCCCAAGCGCAACTTTGACGCAAAATTACTATCACAAGTCGTTGGTTGCCAAATGGTGATGGTTGAAGATGGTGATATTCGGTTTAGTGTTTTAACTGTGGAAAATTAATTTTATCCATTGATTTTGTCTGTGATATTGGGTTTAGTGTTTTAGTTGTGGAAAATTAATTTTACCCATTGATTTTGTCTGTGATGTTAGGTTTAGTGTTGTTTTTAGCTGTGAAAAATTAATCTTGTCCATTGATTTTGTCTGTGATATTAGGTTTAGTGTTTTAACTGTGGAAAATTAACTTTCCACCTCCTTTCCGCCTTCTAGCGGTGCTTTGGTGTACCCTTTGTAAGTACAGACTAGGGTCGGTCGTGGAGCTATTTTTTTCCCTCAAATTATTTCCCACTATGGAGCTATTTTTTTCCCTCAAACTATTATATCTCAAGAGTATCACCCTAAAATTTTATTTAAAAAAATTGAAAATTGCGAGAGATATGATTTTTTTCGCAAAAAGGGCTTTTCACTGTCGCCTTGCTATTTTTTTTCCGCCGTAATAAAATTCGATAAAAATACAATACCGAGAATGCCACATTCCAGAACGTTCAAACTAATATCCCGAATTTTTATGAGCCATTCGGAACGATACGGTCAACCCGGCAATCGTTTTAAACATGGCTGGGGTCATTGCGACCCCCTGTGACCAGCGTGTTATAGCCAGAACGTGTGACCGCGAAGGGTTAAATTATACACTTGCATCTCCGACCAATCCTCAATTGAATATGAGCTCAACCTTCGGCCTCGCCCATTGGCGAAACCCTCGGGAATTTGGCGAACTTTCGCAGAAAAAAGGATCCAAAATCGGAAATTGGTGCTTTGTGATCTGAAGAAAGAGAGGAAAACAAAGAGCAGCGAATAGTGGTCGACGTTCCGGGGCATTGAAATAGTTGGTTGCGTAAGACCCCATCGGCGATCATGCGAGAAGGCCCCACTTTACGCGCGCGTATTTTCGACGGAAATATCTCCGAAATTACCGTTAGTATTGTCGAGTTCTGCGAAGAAAGAGAAAAAAAAAGAAGAAAAAAAAAGAGAACCGAAAATTGGGCCAACGTCGGTGAAAGGATTAGGAGCTGAGAGTGAGCGAAAAAGGAGGAATACTTTTTTTTTTTTAGGAATCTTCTCCGCAGGTACATTAGCTCGCGGAAGAAATGTTTTGTTCCTCGCATCCGAAATGAATAATTCTCGCGAAATTTCCAGCGAGTCAAAGAGAGAGTGAGAGAGGGAGGGGAGAGAGAGAGAGAGAGAGAAGAGGATATGGTGGGTCCGCTCTTTATGGCGTATAATAATAATCGTAAGAGCTTGGACCCAAAGAAGAGCGGAGATGATCCGGGAACTACCGAACTAACGACGATGTTTCCCCCGGGGCGTCAAGAAATGGGGACCCAACGATATGTGATGAAGCCCGAAATATCCACATCGCGATACTCCCCCACCCCACCCACCGAATGAAGCCCCCAATTAGGACCAACAACCGATTTTTCGGCTTCGTACCCTTAAGTACCTGTGTATACTTTTGTCATTAAACATACAATGTATACTCGTGTGAACTTGCGAAAATGTACTTGTTTATATTGACGTCTGTTTTCAGCAAGTCTGCATCATTAGGGAAGGAAAATTAGGTGAGGAAAAAAATTGCTGATTTCGATGATTTTCTTTAAAGGAAAGATTTTATCACTGTTTTTGAGATTCAGGGTATGTTTTATTACTACTTTTGGCTGCTGCGTATTGTTAAAATGAATCTTCAAAAATGGCGGATGTATAGCACGGTCTTCTAACTGCATTTTTAAAACTGGCGTGACGTATAGCTCAAAAACTAATCGACCGATTATGATGAATTTTGGTTTAAATCTTTTTAACCTTATTGTTCAAAACATGAGCCTAAATGTTTGCGGAAATTAAAAGAAAAGTATTTTTTATTGGAAAATGTAGTCATTTTTTCGGAAAATTCAATATTTGTGTTTCGAAGCGTACCATTTAATCGATTTTCAATATTTTTCACTTTTTCTTGGTTCATATTCGGCGTACGAGTGTTATTGAAAGAAAAATCTTCGTTGGTTTTGTGTCGGATTAATGCCGCCGACGCTACATGTCACGCCGTCTGACAACATCCGCCGCAACACATTCAGAACACCGTGCCATACCGCCATTATTTTTAAATATTAATAATTAAAAAAAAATACTATGTAACAGTCAAAAATAGTAATAAAACATATCCCAAGTGTCAAAAATGGTGAAGAAATCTTTCCCTTTGAAAAAAATAATGAAAATCAGCAATTGCTTCCTCGCCTAAAGGTATCTCCCCATCCAATGAGCCGAAACGAAGCCACTGTGCTCCGCGTTAAAAAAAAACTCGGCTAACTCGATTCACGATCGAAACGATTACATAAATCATTGCGGCGGAAGCTTCACTAGCAATTTAAAAATTCCACCGATGATGATGAATGATCAATGAATGTTTTGTCGAAAGAACACTCGGAGTGTCCATCTCGTAGTGACCTCGAAACCAACGGTGAAGACCAAAAACTGTCTTTTCTTTTGGTAAAAAAAGATCGCCCATTGAGGCCCCCCGTGTGATTGGGAGGAGAATCGTCATTAAGTTTCAGGTATAAAAGGATGGCTTGATGAGAGCCCGGAATACGAGAAACGAAATGAGACGAAAAAAAGGGCAAAGGAGGACGAAGAACGAAACTATTTTTTTCAAATTCTACACATCAAGCAACATGGCAAATTGGAATCTACTTTTATCGTCTCGGAATTCTTTTTATCGTCTCACGTTTCTATCTCGATGACGCATCGTGGTTGTTTTTTTTTCTGTTTTCTTTTTAAATCTACTTTTTGTGCCTACCTACATGCGCGTTCACCAAAGCATGATACTCAACCTACTGAAATATAATGATCTTGGTGATCTCGCGTCGCTATGCACGTCGAATAAAACTCGATCTTCAGATCTCGGCCCACTTTTTAAATTATTCTGTTCTCGCCTGTTGAGCTTCGGACGCTACGTGCCTTCTCCTCTGGTGCAAATTAGACGACTGAGACCATTAGGATGATCGTGTGATCGGCCTAGATCTCGAGATTTCCAGCCCTGGAATGCAATGAAATTTTTTTTTATTTTTTCCTATCCCTCGTTTTTATTATTTTTGCAGAAGTTTTAGATCTTCGACGCAGGTGCCGAAAAAAAATGTGAGTGATTTTCGTCGCCCAAAAGCGGAAAACAAAATCGAGCAGTTCCCAAAAATAATTTCTAACGCACTCCAGCCCTGAAAACGTCGATGTCTCGACCATGCTTTGCTGCACATCCGGTATCATTCAAATATGGCAATACCGCGCCTTCATGTAGCCGCATCAAAATGTCCTTGATGTAGACGATTGTGACGACATTCTAAATTATACATAATTTATAATAATATATGTATGTATGTATGATATATCAATTGTGTATCGATGCCCGTGCGGAAATTGTAGTGATCCAATTGGATTTCCATACTTGTCTCAGCTTCCTGATGGGGGTCCAATGGGCCATCGCATTGGATACGTATAATAAAACATCAGGTTTATATATTGGATTCTAATCGGAATTCCCTATTAGAATCCAATGCACAAATCCAATTTGAATCCTGAACAGAATCCAATACGATACTTAATGGATCCCATCGCATTCTGTACGCTGAATTTTCTAAACAATATATGTATACAGTTATTATCGTTTGTTACTTATTTTACTGCTCTTTGGCATAATGTCACCACACACGTACACGCCCACGAAGTGTCCAGGTTATGTTTCAACACGCCGAGTTTTTTCTCGTGGCTTTTCACATCCTTTCGATTAGCACGTGGTTCTTACTCTCAAACTTGGAGTTCTTATTCTCAAACGGCATTCATTGGGGAAAAGTGCAGAATCCAATTGGATCCCAATGAGGACTCCCTAAGTGCTGCATCCCTAACAAATCCCCATAGAGATGTGGTTGCATCTTAGGAATCCCCGACAAAATAGTGCATAGGATCCCGAAAGGATATATTCTCGCGAGATCCAATAAATCCCGGTTGAGAATTACAAATAAAAAATTTTCAAACGACGTCGATCGGAAAATAGCGTTGAATCCACTTGGATTCCAATGCGGACTCCCTACGTGCGTCGTTCCCAAAAAACAATCTCCGCTGGTATGTGGTAGGATCTGGGGACCCCCCAACAAGGTCTGCACGTGTACAGCAAATAAATTAAGGGGCCAGTCCACTTTGAAAATTTCAAAAAATCGAAAGTAAGCAAGACTTGAAGAAATCGACGATGATGAGCAATCAGAAGGGATTTTGTACGGTGCAGGAATTGCCGATTGAGTTTAGGTAAGAGTTTTTTCATAGTATGAACTTCAAACGCGTTTGTCTCGAAACAACGTTTTCAAAATCTAGCTCCATCGTAATTCTAAAACTAATAAACCGATTCTCTTGAAATTCGAACCACATATTGTAAACATGATTCGCCACAAGATGACCCTTGAAGGTTTTAAAATTTTGATTTTTACTCTTTTTTCGCGAAAAACTGCGAAAAAACGCGTTTTCTTACATTTTTCATTTGCCATTTTTTTATTTTTTGATAAAACTTTATGTCCGAGTGTCATTTTGTAGCTGATGTCATACTGAATCTAATGGACTTTGATTTTTTTTGTTTCAGACAAGCCGTCACGAGGCCGTTACGAGGCGTTACGAGGCGTTACGTTAAAAACAAGCGTTACGAGGCGTTACGTTACAGACAAGCCGTTACAAGCCGTTACGGGGCGTTACGTTAAACTATAGTTTTTCTACTTAAAAATGAATAAAAATGAATTCTTTTTTTTTAATGTATTTCAAGACTTTATTTGTCAAGCCCAACAACTTTTATGTTCAAATCTTTTATAAAATCCTAAAAAAAAATCGCGAAATTAGCCTTTTTTCGTGGCTCCAAAGTGAACTGGCCCCCTTAAATCGTATCACCGTACAACGAATTTCTGATAATCGTAGAATTTTCTTGATCCTTTTTCCGACGCAATTAATTGCACTGTACCATTTCAACTGCTACGCATCCGGAACATTAAACTTCGCAAAGCACCAACGTGAATTATAATCAAAAGCGTGGATTCTCACGTGTGCGTGTACGAAGGTATTAAGCGGAGATCCACTTAAAATTGGCAGTTACAAATGCCTTCTGTTTCACGGTGGAAACTGGCGCGTAAATCTCGATAGACCAACGTGGCTTTGCACTCGTCGCAGAGCCAGCGCACGTACGTGTCTTATTCGCTACCTGAGTTACAATGTGTATTACGCACTCTAGATAATCGTCCACCACAGCCTGTTCCAGATAGGGCCGAGCCAATCCACACGTTTACACGTACACGTAATAACGCTTCGATCCGCGAGAAGTTTTTCTTCGCCGCCACATGCACACGCGAAACTCACTAATTTAATTATCCTCGTGTACCACATAGCTCGCGGACTCATTGATATTCGCTGATTCAAACGAAAGAATCGTTTCACCGAAACGATCAAACGCTGCGCCGGCTCGTTGAATTCACTAACGATCTTGGTCTTCTTCTGTTATCCCGGTCAAATTCATCAAGGCAGCCAGTTTCAAATTTATGCAAGCGGAAAAATTAAAATAGCCGCTTCGTATGAACTGTCAGATCGACGGACTTACCGTTCCACGATAACGTGGAGGAACGTTTTAACTGTTGGCACAGCGTTTTTTTTATTAGTGTTTTCGTCAATACTAACTTTCGTATGCATATTTATGTATGCAGTAAGTGAACCCGTAGTAGATAAGTTTTTAGTCACCATTTATGTATATATATATACACATATATATTTATATAACATTTATATATAAAGAAGTTAGTGATTTTGTTAGCAGGCAATTTTTATTCTATGGTTTTATGTATAAATAAATATAGAAAAAGAATTATATATATGTATGTATGTATATATATATATATATATATGTAAACAACTTTTATTCTATAGTTTTATGTATTAATAAATATAGAGAAAGAATTGTTTATACAGGTTGTTAGGAAGGTCGATGCTAAGCCTTAAAGGGGTGATAGGTCACCTCATTAGGAACACATCTAGCCTAGGTTACCTTAGTCCAAAAAGTCTAAGGATTTTGAGTGATCATGATAAGTATCATTTTTGGGAAATTTCACAACTAGGTACTAACTTGTTCATAAATTTCAAACAGACATTAATTGGTAGTTGATGTGTGTGTGTGTGTGTGTGTGTGTGTGTGTAATATGTATAATAATTTATACATAAACATATATGGATGTATATATATGTGTGTGTGTGTGTGTGTGTGTGTGTGTGTGTGTGTGTGTGTGTGTGTGTGTGTGTGTGTGTGTGTGTGTGTGTGTGTGTGTGTGTGTGTGCGCGCGTGCGTGCGTGCGCGTGTGTGTGTGTGTGTGTGTGTGTGTGTGCGCGCGCGCGCGCGCGCGCGTGTGTGTGTGTGTGTGTGTGTGTGTGTGTGTGTGTGTGTGTGTGTGTGTGTGTGTGTGTGTGTGTGTGTGTGTGTGTTATATAAACATATATATGTATATGAACATACACACGCGTGTACTGTACATTATACGCAAGTTTAACGTACTCACCTGCGAACGTACGAGTATGCATTCGCAGCTAGAGGTGTACGTACTTTCACCAGGTGCTGGTTGGCAGAGAGCCCGCATTCCCAGAGCCACACAAGGCATACGTATCCAAATCCGTTGCAACATATGTGTACGTATAATCACACGCACACACGCACACGGCCAAACGTTAGACTCGTTTTGCCAAGAAGCAACCAGATTCGTGACGGGTGAGCCGTTCGAATCGTAATACGACGCTAAAAACTGCCAATTCCGTGCATAGGCGCGCGCGAACGCCCAAAACGATTCGCGACGGCTCCGACACGCGCGTTCGAACCTTGACCTCTCAACAGTTCTTCTATTCTGCGATGGTATTCTGGAATTGTTTGAACGGCATGAATCGTAAGAACTTGGGAATTTGGTCGTTCTGGAGTGGGGGGGGGGGGGGGGGAGGGGCAAGAAGAAAGTCATTTGTATTGCTAATTAATAGTTGAATGTATGATGTATCGGCGGTCGTTTTTGGAGGAGAAATATTGAACGCAACGATTCTCGAATATTCGTCTAGCCGTGGTGAGAAATGAACTTGAAATGAACAAGTGATCAGTGAGTTAGGGTCAACGATAGGTAATGATGAGGTAGGATCAATGATAGTGGACGCGCATTTTGTGTGTATGACTGTGAAATTATTTATATATATATATATATATATATATATATATATATCGAACCGAATTATTATTAAGGCAGTATTCTAGTCTAGGAATGAGAAAAAAATTGTTTTTTTGGCATTTTCTAAAAGTATAAGAAAAGGATAACATAAGGAAATTTTTAAATGCCCAATATTAACGCCAACAAATGAGAAGCAGAATAGGATCGACCGGTCGGAGCTACGAGCTTTCAGAAGCTAAAGCTGCTCGCAGGGATGTACGAGCTTCGGAAAAACATCATTTCGACGTCGCGGAACGCACACTTTTTGGGGCACGGATGGCCGACTAATATATCGTAAATGTAACATGACATAGTTGCGGCTGTCCGAAAATGTACTCAAAATTTTAAACGCGTTTTTCTCGAAACTACTTTTTTCAAGCTGGTTGAGTAAAATATCGTGTTCAACTCAACCGATTGATTTCAAATTTGGTATATACCTTCAGTATACATCTTTTCATCGCCCCTACCTCGAGCATTGCGAAATTATTATTGCTACTGTTTGGAAAAAAATATATACAGAAGTTTGAAAAAATAGGGCGATAAATAAACTTTCTTCCAGACAGCCGCAGATAATTTTTTTCCTTTTTGGTACCTGTCATAATGACATTGTTATTGATCAAGACAATTAGTGTTATTTCTGTTTCAGATTGGGAGTCATGTCAAGCGCCTCAAGCCTTTTTTTGCCATGTTTAGAGTCCCGTATGCTTTTCAATTTTTATTTTTTTTTGTATATAATTTCTTTTGTATGTTCTTGAAATATCAATAAGAAGACTAGAAAAACAGGACGATGAAAATATTTGTTGTTTTTTCATTATCGAGGCCGAAAAACGCCGGATATTTGGGCCACTGCACTACAATACTGCCAAATTTATTAATTTTATTTATTAATTCTATTATAGAATTTATATAATAACGTAATATATTATTATTAAATACATATTATTTATTAAATCACAAAATTGACGATTTCAATATACATGAGTTTTCTACGTGTTTTTACAGTATATTGTTGAGAGTACACCGAGCACGTTCACGTTGGATAGTAATTTCCGCGCGTGTCTTCCGCTTCGAGAAATCGAAACGGCGTGATCTCTCGCGAAACACACGACGAAAAGACGAGGGGTCGGCGGCGCAGGAGGACGATCAGGGGGGCGGGGCAGGGGGGGGGGGGGGAGTAAAGTGAATTAACGCCGATCGCAAGATGCACACCTGAGAGTGCCGCGTATTCGTACATCTGTGTGTATACGTATCGGTGATGAAATACCGGTGTAAAGTCTCGCGCGACGAAGCCCCGGAAGAAAAAGGCGCTTTACGAGAGACACACACACCTGTCTCTCTCTTTCTAGAGAGAAAGAGAGAGAGAGAGCGAGAGAGAGAGAGAGAGAGAGAGCGAGAGAGGGGGGGGCGATGGAGAAGGAGGGAGAGAGAGAGGGAGAGAGAGAGAGAGAGAGAGAGAGAGAGAGAGAGAGAGAGAGAGAGAGAGAGATGCACAGGCAGCGGCCGAAGAAGAACGAGAAATCGCATAAGGAATTATATGAGAGGCGAGCCAAAAAAAAACAAGAAAAGAGAAAAAAATCGACAAATTCCACGGCTCTTGGCGTTAGATGACTATGGGCAGAGTGTAGCCGAATGTATGTATGAACGAAGCGATAAAACGAGTAAATGAAAGTGGCGGAGTAAGACGAAGAAGTACCGTTTTCGTCCCATGTCCACCTTAATAAAAAATCAACAAAAAAAAAATGAAAAATGTATACAGAGACGCATTTGTCGGAAAAACGACAGGGTCTGTTATTCAATCGTCGCGCCACAGCTCGCAACTCGTGGACCACTGTCGTCGAGCCTCGCGTGTACACTCTTTGACGCAACAGGTTGGTTTTTTTTGTTTTTCAAATGTTCCAATCAACGTAACGATCGTTTATATGAGGCTGCCGGAACGAAATTCGAGAGAGAGAGAGAGAGAGAGAGAGAGAGAGAGAGACAGCGGAGGCTGATTTTTCTCGAGGAATGAAAGTAGACGATAAAACACGCGAGAGCCGACCGAATTCGGAGACGAGGAGTGCCGCGAAATCCTGCGGTTATTGTGAGTACGTGCAGGAGTTAGGAAAAATTTGAACCGGGTGCTTGAGGGAAGTTTCTGCCTTGTTGGGCCAAAAAATATTCGATTTTTCACCAATTTTTTATGCGAAAAGTATTAAATATAGAACGTTGATATTTGGTATGTTGACTAAGCGGTCTTTATTGAACGTCAAGATATTTTTTTAAGTTTGACAAAACATGGTGGTGGGAGTGGGAGGAGCTGCGCATGTCGGTGCTCAAGCGATGACATTCTTCGCTTCGAATTATCCAAAAATATATAAAAGTTTCCATTTAATGAACAAAAAACTTCGAATAGTTTTGGAAAAAAACAGACTTCCTTCCGATCGCTCACTATTTTTTTGGTTTTTCTATTTTTCTTCTTGATTCTAGTTCAACATACACAATATTGTACAAAGTAAAAATATGTCTGATTTTTTTGCTTCAGATCACCTGCAAATGTATATATATATATATATATATATATATATATATATATATATATATATATATATATATATATATATATATACACATATATACACACAAAATGGAGAGATACTGAACGAAAAAGAGCAAAACGATGGTGGCAAAGAGCGAGAGGAGAAAAAATAAAAAAAGTTCAAAAAAATAAATAAAGGCGATATATAGGAACTGAAAAGCGAACGGTGCGAGTATAACTCTCCCGGAGCACGACTTCATTATTCCTTTCTCGCACGTGCGAGTACTCGCGAGCACGAATATTCCTCCGACCACTGCGCGTACTATAACGCCTCTCTCGTGTACTACCCCCTCGTGCCCCGCTCCGCCCGCCCCTTCGATCCTATTTACCGTTGTTCATTGTTGAACGGACAATTGTTTTATTTATGCGCAAATTGAAAAAAAAAAGACCCACGCGTGCCGATCTCTGCGATCCCGTCTTCCGTCGAATGAATTCGGTGGTGTACACGATTTTTTTTTTCAAATATACGGGTCCTATAGCATTTTGAACTAGTGCACGGCCTCAAAATTATTCGAGATTAAAAATTGCCGAACCAAAATTTGTTCCTCACTGAAAATTGCGCTATACGCGAAAAATTTCAGACGAAAATTAAGATAAATAGTTCAACATTGTTTGTGTGAATAGTTTTTATCGAAATTATTTTTCTAGACCCGTTCAATATTGTAAAACCAAAATTTCCGTACTTTTTCAAACCCGTTCAAATTTTTAAAAGCCCGTTTCAAATTTTAAAATACCCGTTCAATATTGTAAAATTAAAATTTCCGTTGAACGTAGTCTTTTTTTTTCACTGATTTGTAAGCCTCCGAATGTTAGTAACAATTTTGTCAAAATTACACTTTTTTCTAACTCCCGCCATTTTTTGAATTTTTTTTTCTCGAAAAAACGGCTACGTCTAACGAGAACTACATTTATATAGATCATGAAACTTTTTTATTTGTACTTTTCAGACCAACCATTGGCTGGTTATCGACGCGGCTGTTGGACCACATTTTTTATACAGAGGCTCAATACAATAATGTTAATTTATTTCTTTTTAATTAAAAAAATTACACGAAAGACGTTCAATATATGCTCAGTAACATACCTTCTTTCCGAATCCCAAATAAATAATGTAGTGAATAGAATTTTTTTAAAAAAACTACCCTTTTTCGGCCCGTCACAGTGGTGCCTTAAAAAATATCTTCAGTGTATTGTAATATTTGAGGGGTCTGCATAAGGTTAAAGTGTAAAAAAGATCGATATTCATTGCGTTATTTCATAGCCGAGGGTCTTAACCTTAATTTGCAACAAATATTTTGTAAAAATTCAAAAAATCGCCCATTACGCTCCGGCAAATCCTTCCGCTGCGATTTACCCTTACCCATTTGTCAATAACAAATTATTCAAGTAGTTTTTATCGGTAGAAAATCGATTTTTTTACTACAGCTTGCTATTTTCCAAATGGTTAACATTTCGAAAAAGTATCCGCTCATACGACAGTTTAATTATTACACTAAAAGTACATTTTTTTATTTTCAATTCCGATCATCTTAATTGCCAGAATGACCTACACCGATCGGCCCTGCCGTAACGGTGGAACTGATTAAATAATAACTCCCCTGCTTATTAATATTTTCCAATTTAAAAAATATGTCTTGCTTGTCCAGACTATGTATTAATTTCGTGTAAAATCTCGACCTCGTAATCTCAATACTCTCATCAGAAAAAAAAAAAAATTGAAAACCGGCCTTTTTTTCGGCCCCAAGCTTATGCAGACCCATTGATACGAACGTACATTCGAAGTCACACGAACCCATACACCTGCATCTTTGTACACATACGCACTATGTGATTTAAGATTCATAATTGATGAAGCTGCGCCAAGGAATAATATATTTCGGTTCGGTTGCGAGGGAGTCATTGTTGGGTCGCGTACGGTCGGAATATATGTAATGTACACAAATGTAAAATTGTTCAAATATATATGCGCGAGAGTGAGAAAGGTTAGACACGGTGAATATTCTACTCAGCGGGATACGAGACAGCCTTCGTATACGTGCGTGTGTACACTCGCACCACTTGCTCTTTTATTCCAAAGACGATGGTCACGACCATATCTTACATCTGGCTGTTTCGAGGACAATCCTTAATATTTGTTTAAGGGGGACGATATCTTAAGGCGAGGAAAAAATTGCGGATTTTCGTGATTTTTTTGTTTAAAGGAAGGATTTCTTCACCATTTTTTTGGACCACATGGTATTTTTTTATGTATTAAAACAAAATGGCGAAGGTATGGCACGGCCTTCTAACCTGCATTTTCTTAATATTTATTAAAATAAAAATAAGTCATTTTTGTTGCAAAATGTAGTATTTTTTTTCGAAAAATTCTTTTTTTTTGGTTTTACAGCGTACCATTTGGTCGATTTTTTACTATTTTCTCACTTTTTCTTGGTTCATATACTGCGTATGAGTGTTAATGAAAGAAAAATCTTCGTTGGTTTTTTTTCAGATTAATCTGAAAAATATCTGAATTCAGATTAATCTGAAAATAATCTTAAACCGCCGCAACCCGTTTAGAGGACCGTGCCAAACCTCGGCCATTTTTAAAGATTAATGAAAAATAAAAATACTACGTTACAGCCAAAAGAAGTAATAAAACATACCCTAAGTCTCAAAAATGATGAAGAAAAATTTCCTTTAAAATAAATCATGAAAATCAGCTCATTTTTTCCTCCGCGAAATGCATCTCCCCCCTTAAGGCGGGAGCCTGAATTAGAAGGTCCAAAAAAGCGTTCAAGTTAGAAGGCAAAAAAACAAGTGAACCAAATAAATATTGAGGTATATTTTCATGTATATTTGAGATGTATTAAACAAAAATGTTCAACATGCAACAATAAATGACTGCAGATTTATCAGCCCATTCCATGTGAGCTTGCCACTGCAGTCCCTAATCGGCGGAAAAGATGCAGCTCGTAGTTCTTGACTGAACCAAATAAACCAATAAAATTTTCCACTGTCATATATTTTTCTTCTGGGTGATTTAAGTAAAAGCTGAAAAAATCGTGAAATTGTAATTTTTCTCAGGTTTGAACAAAAAAATGTGTTTCGAAAAAACCCTTTACCGTGCTATAAAAATTGTTTTAAAATACTTTTTCAACGACTTTTTTAATTCACTTAGAAGAGATTTTCATACTGAAGAAAATAAACTTGGGTTTGATTCAATAGGTCGTTTAGTTTTTTGCTATCACGCCCGCCAATTTTGAAAAATCGTAAAAATGAAGAGTGGAAAAAACGCGCTTTAAAGTTTGCAATAGGAGGAAATATCGATATCAAATATTAATCGCTTCTCTGCTTTTGGCCTTGTATCTTCGAAAATATTTACAATTGGCCTCTATAACCTTGTAAATATATTTTTGGATAGTTTACCTATCCGTTTAAGCAATCAAAAAAATGATTTTTCCGACCTCCTAATTCAGGCTCCCGCCTTAAGGGGTAGGCCACTGTAGAAATTAAAAAAAATCGATTTTTTTTCTGAAAAGATGCCTTAATATTTAAAAAACGACATAGTCAAAGGATTAAGGTGGGTGAAATGTCAAAATAATTCTATTTTTTATAAACAATTTTTGGACGATGTTTTTTTGAGAATTTTGAACTTTTATTAAAAAAACGAGGTGTTTTTGCAAAAATTGTTATATCAAAAAAAAAACCTACGTACAGTAGCTATTCACATGTACAATCGAAAAAAAGCGTTTCATTCAGTGTAGAGTAAAAATTGCAGATGCCGTTGGTGCGGCCGCGCGCCTATGATAAAAAAGGCCTTGTCGAAGAAAAGCTGCGCAGCCGCCATTTTGTTTTATATTCCTTTGAAAAAAAAAAATACTTCATACAGTTTATGATATGTCAAATAAAGGACCTTTTTCACAATTTTGATGTATTCCATTATCCCGCTAAAAAAAATTCCCAAAATATACTTTATTTTCCCCCACTACAGTGGCCTTACCCCTTAAGCGAATCATAAATTTTGGAGATGGAACGGTTCTGGAAATTAACTTTGCGCAAATACGCTCACTTTTGTCTGAAATAAATTTGAGACATGGGGATTTACGTAACGTTGAGTCCTCGCACCATAGGCTACTATGGGGACGGTCCCCGCTGTCGAATGTCTTCGAAATCATCTCTCTCAATGGATATACGTTCGAGAAAAGAGAAGAGGATCCCTCATAAATTTGCAATAAATTATAAATTGTAATCAGACGCGGGGCGGCGGTGGAGAACTCGTCGATGCATTATTGATGGCGCTCCGGGGATTATTATGCGCTGACCGAGCGCAATTGCCGCGAGCTGAGTCGAGGCCACGGGAGAAGAGCAAAGAATCATGTCCGTATGTGCTGGAAACTTATTCGGCAGAAGCGCGCCCGCGCGCGTGCGAGAGAGAGAGAGAGAGAGAGAGAGAGAGAGAGAGAGAGAGAGAGAGGGAGAGAGAGAGGGTAAATTCCTTGGAATCTCGTGTAGGTGAATTGCAAAGTTTCGGTCTCGAATAATTCTTATCCGATATACTTTTGTGCACCTGTCAAGAATTGTTTTTTTTTTCACCTTTACTGAGGATAATTATAATCTATTGCGAAAATAATGATAAATCACTTTGATGGTCGAGAATTGAACGGACCAAATTGTTTAGTCCGCGAACGTCACGACGTTGACGTTTGCATCGTTGGAATGCAACGAAAATCAATTATTTTCAACCGCTCAATTCTTTCGGGACGTCACTGTGACGGGTTAAAAAAGCGATTGTTTTTTTTTTTGCATTTTCTCAAAGTATACTTCTAGTTAAAAATTGTGGTAAATATTTACAAGTGGCGATCCAGCCCTAATCGACTCCAAAATTCACAACGTTCATATAATAGACTGGAATTTATAAAAACTCGCCCGGAATAGATGACTCTATGTAAGTTTACAAAAAAGAAAATATTTTCTTCGTGTAAACTGAAATTGAAACTTTAATCGCGTTTTTCTCAAAATGGCATTTCTGAAGTCGGTGACCAAGATTACTCGAACACTAATGAACCGATCTTGAAATTTTGCAGGCTTATTTAATACATAAAAATGTAGTCTTTAATCGTTCGTTTTTTTTTTTCGAAAAAAATGGCCGTTTTATAGCCAAAAACGGCTGTTTTTTTTCGTTAAAATCGAACCATTAACTTTGACTGTCCGCCATTTTGTGAAAAATGAATATTTTTTAAAATCCTTCGATTAAAGACTAGTTTATACTTATATTTGACTAAATCCATCCGCATTTTTTTTTCAGATGATCCACTTCGCCGCAATGTTGGTCACCGCAAACCGTGTATATAAAAACATTATTTCATTGACGGCCATTTGCCACTAAACAATGTAATATTTGTCAGTAAAAAAATTACTGAAAGTTCTTCAAGATGTGTTCTTCAAGATGGTATATTGATCGAGTAAAAAAGTTTTGTAGTTTTCTTTAAAAAAATTCATGAAAAAGGCCTTTTTTGCGCTACAAGTGGGGGTAACGCCTTAAGAAAAAAATATATTTACGGAAAATATTCGATTTACGATTCGAGCTTACTCTAATTCGACTTGTACCCGAACAAACCCAAACGCATGTCATTTGACCCACTTGATGTCACCAAACCCGTTTCCTTCATACCTTTAAAAAGGTAAAAAAAAGGGTTTGGGGGTTGAAATTGTCTTCCCCCGACTTAAATATTATAAACAAAGTGCCCTGAAATACATCGACGCGGTACAAAATTTCTAAACCCCTTTTCTAGATGGAGTCCCACTTGTAAATAGTTACCAAAATTCTAGTTGAGATATTGAAAGTTGGCTAAGTTTCCGACATCTTGGTAAAAGCAGGGAGCGCAACGATTTACGTATACTGAAACTTTCAATCGCGGTTTGCTCAAAAAGACTTCCCTCGACCTGGCCGGAATCGTAACTCCAGCTTCGGTCGTTTTTTCAATAAAAAAAAACATTTATGTAATTGCAGTAGCTATCATTGAACGTAGCCCTTTAATTTTTTTATTGGAATTTAGTATTTTTTTGAACTCCCGAATATAAGTAACAATTCCTCCAGAACCAGACTTTTTTAATACCCGCCATTTTATGATGCTTTTTCGAAAAACGACTACGTACAAAGCGAACTACATTTATGTAGATCATAAACCTTTTTTATTTTCATTTGTCAGACCTACCATTGTCAACTTATCGATCCGGCCATTGGACGACATTTTTTTATACAGCGGCTCTATTATACCTCAAAAACGTTATTAATTTTCAATGTTTTTTGATAAAAAATTAGACGAAATGAGATCCCAATAAAAAATGTACACGAAAATAATCCCAAATGAATAATCTAGTAGAAAAAAATTGCAAAAGAGCCTTTCGATAATGACCAAAAAAAAAGAATTGGATAATGCAAAAAAAGATGGTTGCATTTCAAAGATGCAAACTTCAACGTCATTGAAAATCGCGTTTGATGAGGACTAAAATTAAATGTGACGTAGACGAAAAAAATTATTGATACACTAGGCAAATAAGGGATGGCAAAAATATTGAATTCAGAAGTTCTTGACAGTGTCCTGTGTCTTTCGAACGATAAAATCCTCGACAGAGTCTCTGCGGGACATTAAAAGCTGCATTGAAATGCGTGTTTACTTGAATAATTAAATTTATGTAAAAAACGTGATTCGGACTTTTTGTGACGCGAAAAAAATTTCTTTCGAAGCCTCGAGGTGCCTCCAATTTTACCAGTGCCCACTCAAACCGGATTTCTACATATTTTTGAATATATATATATATATATATATATATATATATATATATATTCACGTATCTTAAAGATTGTAGCGCATATGCCAATTAAATTCTCGTGTACACTGAGCAGCGTCTTTCTTGCATCGATTTCGCTCTGGCAGGAGAGTGCAGGTATGACTCACCCGTATGGACCAAAAGGATTACATACTATAATTATGATAATCACACCTCGGCTCACGCGGGGTGACTGGCGCGAGACTCTCGAATGCTTTAAAAAAAATGCCAGGAGGACGAGGGAGAGGAGCCCAGCACGCAAGCTACCGAAGGAAAATACGTGAGAGATATCGCAAGGTCGTGCCAATTGCCCGACAGTTATATCGCAAATCGATGGGCTTGTTTCGCCTTCTGAAAATGAAAAGCAAAAAAAAATGCTGTTTCTTTTTTAGATTTTTTTTCACTCACGATTTTTCCTAGTATTGCGTCTGATGTGGAGAATACGTTTTGATTTGAATTAGTTAATTCGTTTTTTTTTGTTTTGGTGGATAAAAAGGGTCCGAACTAGACCCCATTTTTGGGACTTTTTAAAATAGAAAATCGTACATTTCTACAAAAATGAGGTATTTGGAGAAGTATCGTCTGAAGAGCACTCTGTAATTGTTTTGTGCCAACATATTCAATTATAATCGATTTACAGCCGATGTCAAGGAAGGTCCTCTCGAAAACGTCTTTTGCGTTGATCAATAACCTTCTAAACGAGGTTAATATAAAAATCGGTAGATCGGTGAGGGGGGGGGGGGTCGAAACCTTATCCCAAATTATGAGACGTACAGGGACGTCTCAGTATACAAAGATGACAAGCATCTAACAAGAAACAATAGGATCGAAACCATAAATGACATGGCTTACCATTTACATGGTAGTATAACAAAAATCAAAACCGAAATCAAAATAAAGATCAAAATCAAAATCGAAATCAAAATCAAAATCAAAATCAAAATCAAAATCAAAAAATCGTAATCGAAATCGAAGTCGAAGTCGAAGTCGAAGTCGAAGTCAAAGTCAAAGTCAAAGTCCAAGTCAAACTCAAAGTCCAAGTCCAAGTCAAAGTCAAATTCAAAGTCAAAGTCAAAGTCAAAGTCAAAGTCAAAGTCAAAGTCAAAGTCAAAGTCAAAGTCAAAGTCAAAGTCCAAGTCCAAGTCCAAGTCCAAGTCCAAGTCCAAGTCAAAGTCAAAGTCAAAGTCAAAGTCAAAGTCAAAGTCCAAGTCCAAGTCCAAGTCCAAGTCCAAGTCCAAGTCCAAGTCCAAGTCCAAGTCCAAGTCCAAGTCCAAGTCCAAGTCCAAGTCCAAGTCCAAGTCCAAGTCCAAGTCCAAGTCCAAGTCCAAGTCAAAGTCAAAGTCAAAGTCAAAGTCAAAGTCAAAGTCAAAGTCAAAGTCAAAGTCAAAGTCAAAGTCAAAGTCAAAGTCAAAGTCAAAGTCAAAGTCAAAGTCAAAGTCAAAGTCAAAGTCAGTCAAAGCCAAAGTCAAAGTCAAAGTCAAAGTCAAAGTCAAAGTCAAAGTCAAAGTCAAAGTCAAAGTCAAAGTCAAAGCCAAAGTCAAAGTCAAAGTCAAAGTCAAAGTCAAAGTCAAAGTCAAAGTCAAAGTCAAAGTCAGAGTCAAAGTCAGAATCAGAATCAGAATCAGAATCAGAATCAGAATCAAAATCAAAATCAGAATTAAAATTAAAATCAAAATAACAATCGTAATCAAAATGTATAAGCGGAGAAGCGATAAAAATATTGTAACGCCAAAGTAAAAATAACAAAACAAAAAAAGAGAGAGAGGAGGGAGAGAGAGGGGGAGAGAGAGAGAGAGAGAGAGAGAGAGAGAGAGAGAGAGAGAGAGAATCGGGGCTTCCCCTTTGTGACAAGGTGCCGCGACATTCCTCGGATCTCCGCACACACGGCAAAGTCTCCTCGGAAATATGCATGAGACGCATCAGGCAAACCTCACTGGGATGTCCGAGAGACATCCGAGAGTCATAATCGTCCGTGAGCATCACCGACTGGGAACAAAATGGCGTAAGCCGAGCAATTTTATGCTCGAAGTTACGTCGCTCGTGCTTTTACGTTCATTTTCATCCCGAATGTACTACAAGGACTTTTGAATAATTCGAAGGCACATCGAAGGAGAAAAAAAAACACACGCAAACAAACTGAAGGATGTTCGAGGGATCCGCCGATGCTTTTTAAAGATACTCATTTTTTATAGATACAGATATGTACAAGTGTGTATATTTAAAAAAAACATATGGCAAAGCGAACGAAAGGACGGGTACCTGTGAGCAAAGAGAAATTTGGCCTGAGAAAATGAGAAGACGGGCAAGTCACGTTTCTCGAGTCAACGTAAAAACGTTTCGTCTCCTGCTTTTTTTCGCTCCGTTCGGCACACGTCTTCCCCTCTACGTGATTGTCTTAAAAAAAACAGCCAGTTTTTTTTCGTCTTTCCGTTTCTATCTTGCACTTCGGACACTTCGCGGACGTGATTCGTCCCGCTCCGCCTTGACTTTGAAATTCGTCAAAGTTATTTTCGGTTGGGCTTGCCGGGTTTTCGAGAGTAAAGTCTAAAGGGAGTTTTTTTCGGAAAATTGGTTTTTAGTTTTTCTCTTTCCTCGTTGTGCTTCTGGAATTAATTCACATTCGAAGAAATATGATCACAATTAATTGAAATGAAAAATGGAATAACAGACTGTTAGTTATTTGAGTGTTAAATTAAGACAGGTGTTGGACGGAAAAAAATCGATTTCAAGAATACGTGAAGTAAATCACAAAATAAAATATTGAAAAGTGACCACGTTACAGACGAATTGGTGAACGATTTACGTATATTAAAACTTTCAATCGCGTTTTTCTCGTAACGACTTTTCTCGACCTGGTCGGTATCATAACTAAAAAATGATTCAATTTTCGATTAGAAAAAAAATGCACTAATTGCAGTAGCTATCGTTACACGTAGCCGTTTTTTTGTTTGTTTAAAATTTAGTATTATTCAAACCCTCGAATATAAATAAAAATTTCACAAAAAGTACACTTTTGTTTGAACACCAGCCATTGAGTGATTTTTTTTTCGTAAAAACGGCCACGTACAACGAGAACTACATTTATGTAAATGATTAAAAAAATGTTTTTCACTTTTCAGACCATCCATTGTCAATTTATCGACCTGGCTCCATACAGAGGCTCTATCATACCTCAATAACGTTTTTAATTTTTAATTTTCTCAAATAACAATTTACACGTAGTATGTTCAATGTATGCTCAACAACATACCTTTTTACTAAATCCCAAGGAAATAATCAAGTGGACCCAAAAAATTCGGTGAACCGACCTTTTTCGACCTGTCACAGTGGTGTCTATTATGAAATCAAAAAGCGATTGTTCAATTATTGAATCATCAAGTTAAGTTCTTTGATTATTAAATTAATAAACAATTTGATACCAATTAAATAACTAATTAACAATAAAAACAATGAAAAACGTTGCCAAGGTCTTGTTACTTGGTTATAATTTTTCCAGCTGACCGTAATGAATCGAAAGTCAATTAAGGGGCTATACCAGTGTGACACTTAAAAAAAATCGATTTTTTTTGCCCTTTCCGGCAGTTTATACTTCCAAGAATATCCTGTAAAAACTTCAAGGCGTTATCTCAAATCATTTTATCTTGCAAAAATCGATAGTTAAATCTTCAAACGCGTTTTTCTCGATATGAGATTTTTTAAATTTGCTGACATTGTAACTCAACGAGCAATTATCCGATTGACTTGAAATTTGAACTAAGTACTCTTGAATATATTTACTCTATAATGACGTAGGATATTTTTGGTTGGATGGAAATTGACGATTTGGCATTGAAAAAACGACAATTTTATAGGCAAGAAAACAGACTTATTTCATAACTACGCCATGTTGTTAGATTTTGACATTTTTCGAAAATCCTACGTCATTGTACAGGAAATACCTTCCAGTTTAACGACATTTTTTCCTTTTTCGGTTTTAGCTACTCAATCAGCCGGAATCATGTCAGCAGTGGAGAAACTTTTTTTTTTGCGCCTCCGAAGGCAGCGCATAAGTCGCTTGGATCTCAATATTTTTCTATGAAAAAATTACGTAATATAGGTCAAATATAGCCAAATATATTCTTAATTTTCCGAAACATTTAACTGAGTACTTTTCTTCCAAAAAATTCCCGAAAATCACCCAAATTTTCAGCGTTCACACTGGTATAGCCCCTTACGGCGTTACCCCCACTTGTAGCGCAAAAAGGCCTTTTTCATGAATTTTTTAAAAGAAAACTACAAAACTTTTTTAATCGATCAATATACCATCTTAAAGAACACATCTTGAAGAACTTTCAGTAATTTTTTTATTGAAAAATATTACATTATTTAGTGGCAAATGGCCGTCAATGAAATAATGTTTTTATATACACGGTTTGCGGTGACCAACATTGCGGCGAAGTGGATCATCTGAAAAAAAAATGCGGATGGATTTAGTCAAATATAAGTATAAACTAGTCTTTAATCGAAGGATTTTAAAAAATATTCATTTTTCACAAAATGGCGGTCAGTCAAAGTTAATGGTTCGATTTTAACAAAAAAAACGGCCGTTTTTTGGCTATAAAACGGCCATTTTTTTCGAAAAAAAAAATCGAACGATTAAAGACTACATTTTTATGTATTAAATAAGCCTGCAAAATTTCAAGAAGATCGGTTCATTAGTGTTCGAGTAATCTTGGTCACCGACTTCAGAAATGCCATTTTGAGAAAAACGCGTTTAAAGTTTCTCTTTCAACGCGGATTCTTCTCTTTCAACGCTCATATCTCAGTCAATTTTGTTCGGATCGACTTGAAATTTTCAGGACATATTCTCAGATACTTATACTTCAAAAAAATGCAATAAAAAAAAATCGATTTTTTTCAAAATCGCAAGTGGGGGTAACCCCTTAATTGAAGAGGTATCGACGCGTAATGTATCTGCGAGAGCATTAGGAATAAATGTGAAATAAAATGGAAAATAGATCGTACGGGAGTGCGAGAACGAAAAGCTCAAAGTATTCGAGGCATGCGAAAATTCCGAAAGCCTGTAAAAGGATATTCGAAAAATGCTTGTGCAAAATACGACGAGACTATGCGCTCGAAGCCGAGGGTCGTATATATAGACACACACATCTACATACGTAAAGGAATTTACACTGCAGCGTTGCGAGTCGGACCGCCCGTGCTCACGCACGAGGCGAAATGAATATTTGCCTCGCGTTCGAACGCGACGGCCTCAGGATCCAGCCTCGGAAGGTCTTTTTTCCGCCAGCTATATTTACGCAGGGTAAACGAGCCAAGAAGATCGCACCATTGCACGCACGAAACGGGGCAACAAAATCTTACAGAAATTACAAATTCTCACTGGAATTACGAATTTTAAATGAAAATGTTACCGATGTACATGTCGCGATTGCCTCAAAAAGAGGCAGCAATTTTCCTTCTTACTTCGTATCTTTCCCGTGGCGTGCAAACGTCGGAATACTTTGGACTTTTCAACATTTAAATGTTCGGCCAATTCTTGAAGTGCTCGAGAAGAATTTTCGTTGAACAAAATTTGCAATTCGATGTAATATATATAGGGAAAAGTGATTTCGAAGAAATTCGAATTTAAGGACCGTTCCCAAAGTGACTAGATATGTCGATCGTTAACATTGCATAGATGGGTTTTAATCACCTTACCCTATTTATGGGTATAAAATGAAAGAGACAGAGAGGTTTAAATTAGATTAAGTTTATTAGTGATGTCAGGACCAACAGTGTCATCTGGCACAAATTCCTCCTTCTTGCAATACAGAGACCATATACAAGCAATAACGAAACTCTATACAATTTTTCTCTTCAAATGACTATAAATTAAACTAAAACAAAGAGAACCATTAAAAACGCAAATGAAACATCCTTTGGTCTCCGTGCAATACAAAAAATACATATAAATAAAAGAGACTCGATACAAAAATATCGAATATAATAGAACATAATAGAAAATAGAAAAAGTCAATTTATATAAGCAAACAATACGCAAATAAAAAGAAAAATCGCTAGTGAAAAAAACGAGCGCGCAAAGGAAAAAATAAAAACCCACATGAAAAGAAAATCGCAAGTGGAAGGAAGCGAAACACAAATTTAAAAAAAGGAAGAACAGAAACAGGAAAACAGAAACTATTCTCTCTGAGCAGTTGCAAGACCATCTCATTAACGGGTTGCACCTAGCTCATGGGCGGAAAAAAGAGGAACTTTCGTGATTTTTTTTGTTTGAAAAATGTAAACAGGTTTTTCATATTTTTTTTACATTAAAAAGTATAGTTTTAAGTATATTTTACGAAAGATAAAGGATTTAACGAAATATCGATTTTTAAAAAAACGGCGGCAGTCCAAAGTGGAAGTGTAGATTTTCGATGAGAAAAACCCTTTATTTTTTACGATAAAAAATACTAAGCATCGAAAAAAGTCCTTTTTTCAAGCATAGTTTTTTGATATGTAAAAGTCAATATATTTCATTTGAAATGAAAAAGTCATTTCGAGAAAAGCACGTTTAAATTTCGCTGGTTCGCGGTTCCATAAACGCACATAACTCCCTCAATTGTGAACGGGTCGAGTTGAAATTTTCAGATAATATTTTTGAAATGTTATCTTTTGAGAGTTCGTTGAAAACCAAAAATCGATATTTTTCAAAATGTCAACTAGGTGTGAGCGGTTAAATGACATCTTACTCAGGCAAATTCTACCAGGTGGAAGTTGAGATGTATGCAGCAGATATGTAAAAAGAGTGCTTCAGGTATTCCGTTCGAAAGAACGGAGAACAACAATCATAATAGCAATGATACATTCAATTTGAGACAAAGAAAAAACCTTGAGAGACCAGAGACTTAGGAATAATGTTAGGAAAAGACTTTTGAGCGACCGGGGACTTAGGAATAATCTGAGGAAAAAACTTTTGAGCGACCCCAGACTTAGGAATAATCTTAGGATAAAACTTTTGAGAGACCAGAGACTTAGGAATAATCTTACGAAAAAAAAACTTTGAGACACAAGACACTTAGGAATAATCTTAGGAAAAAACGTTTGAGAGACCAGCGTAGACTTAGGAATAATCGTGAGACTAGACGCTTCGGTGAAGAGACGGAGGGAAATTGGAAAAAGGAGAAAGAGAAACGGAGGAGGCTTTTCTCCATTTGTTTCGCGTACTCCATGTACTACGGGCACATCTAAAAAGACGGGGAGATCCTTTACGATGTTGGAGTTTGCATCGTTAAAACGTGACGAAACTTACGTTCTATTTATTCGATTTCTTTATTTGAATGGTATTGAAGTTTGCATTGTTGGAATGCGACGAAAATTCATGTTTATATATTTGTTTCTCTATTTTGAAACTGATGTGAAAACTTTTTCCAGAATACCTCATAGAAAAACGCATCTTTTTTGTAGAGGACATTTTTTTCGTCAAAATATACTCAAAATATATGATACAAAAACATCACCAACTTTGGAGAAGATTGAAGCAGGTCAGGCTTTTACGCCGTTCGAAAAGACTTGGAATACCTTATATATATGTATGTATGTATGTATGTATGTATATATATATATTACTAATGGGGAACATCACTTAAGGTAGTACCTCCACAGAAGAGTTGAATTAAGAAATGGTTGAAATTTGACATATACGTTATTTAATACATTATCCAAAAATCTGTGCAATTTGAATTAGTTTGACCACCCCAAACCTGAGATATTTACACTTAAAGTTGGCTTGGTTTACACGTAACTAATGCGTTACGATGGGCAAACAGAGCATCATTAATTCTACCGTCAAAACTAAAATTAAGAAATTGATCAAAAACGAGGATAAGCTACAGTAAGATATCACGAATAATGTGAAAAAATGAGCATGATTCACCATCTAGTTTCCAAGATATAACCATGAGAAGCCCTCACAATTTTGGTGCAAAGTCTGGCAAAGCCTGAAAAAAAACAATTGGGGCAAAGCCTGGACAGTCCCGGCAAAAAGTTTACCGACAATGGTCGATCAAAAACACAATACAAAATATATTTTACGGCAATAAATTATAT
Source organism: Ophion ellenae (assembly GCA_963210295.1). NCBI lineage: Eukaryota > Metazoa > Arthropoda > Insecta > Hymenoptera > Ichneumonidae > Ophion > Ophion ellenae. The sequence continues at coordinate 39,569,886 of OY723390.1, read as the reverse complement.
CCATCGTATTATCTACTAGTACCGAGTCAATATTGCGTAGTTTTTAATTTGATTAATTACTCATTAAACCAATTATCAATCTTTTAAACATGAACATGGTATGTAAACTTTTGGTTGAGATTTTCGCAGAGGAACTAGCTTAAGTGTCCGCCTCCGATTTTATTGGAACTTATATATGTTATAAAAAATTCAAAACTATTGAAAATTTCAATATTATTGAATCCATCAAGTAGAACCTGAGAAAATGCGATTTCACTATGATCCTGAAGTTTGCAGCGTTGGAACGCAACCAAAATTAATTCTGTTCAAATGATAAAATATACTTCTGGCCTATTCAGGCTATGAGTACACTGGAATACTTTCAGCTATTCTCATTAGAGATTTACGACCACAATTTGCAAAAAAACACATTTTTGATAATAATAAAAAAAAATGAAATAAAGACCGAATGAAAAATCATTGCATTCGAACGATGCAAATTTAAAAGCCACATTATATTAATATATATATATATACAGGGTTATGAATAGATAATCCTGCAACTGTCGATAAGTCAGATCATGTCCTACTATGTGCTGGAAATTCAGTTTAGTAAAAGACCCACGGTTTTCGAGATAAAAATCATTTGCTTTTGGTTTTTCGCGTGCCATTTCTACAAATCATAACTGGTTTTGATAGAGTATTTTTAATACTCATCGTTTTTTATTTTATCTAGAGAAGTCTCTTTTTTAACCTCAAATGTTAAGTAAACTTTGTGAAAATAGATCTTATGCAGAATTTTCATACAAACCAATTCGAACACCTGACTATGATGCCTAAGGTGTAAAAAAAATGTACTAAACATATCGTGCCAATTGCCTTAAAAAGTTGCTTACAAGGAACATCCCTCACGTGACACCCTTCGATTTTGTTGAAATTTGAATTTGTTATAAAGCATTTTCGGTGCTTTATAACATATCCAAATTTCAACAAAGTAAGCGATACGTATTTTTATTTTATTTTATCGGCGGAAAAACGGCTTTAAGGGGTAAAACCACCCCTCGAAAAAAGGCGTAAAACCACCCCTCGAAAAAGGGGTAAAAAGGGGTAAAACCACCTCTCGAAAAAAGGAAAAGGGGTAATATAGCAGTTTCACACACAAGGACTCCACTGATTTTAATGAAAAAAAAACGAAAATTCTTCTATTCCGAAGCAATTAAAAATCCACTATAGTGACATTGCAAAAAAGGGGGAGGTTTTAAGGGGTGGTCTCACCCCTTAAAACCGTATTTCCGCCGATAAAAAAAACGTATCACTTGCTTTTCGGTGCTTTATAACATATCCAAATTTCAACAAAATCGAAGGGTGTCACCTGAGGGATGTTCCTTGTTAGTTATTGTCGATTCATATCATTTGTAGAAAATGCATGCGAAAAACCAAAAGCAGTTGATTTAAAAAAAATAACATAAAGTCCGAAATCTTGAAAACCGTAGAACTTTTACCGTGGGGTTGCAGGATTATCCATTCATAACAGGACACCCTGTATATGTATATATATATATCTATATAGATGGTTATGTATATGTATATATTGATACCGAGGTCCCCACCAATGTGGTTATGCATGTTCATCTCGTATGGTGACTACGTAACGCCATCAAAACGCGGATGTGCTGTGATGAGAGAAAAGGGAGGGAGGGCGAGAGAGAGAGAGAGAGAGAGAGAGAAAGATGACCCCTTCCGGCGGCATTCACGAGATGCATGCATGCACTCCCGCTACTTCTATGCATAGTATGCATACTTATTGCATTATACTACTTAACTACGTGTATACACACACACACACACACACACACACACACACACACACACACACACACACACACACACACACACACACACACACACACACACACACACACACACACACACACACACATATATATATATTTATAAATACACATATTTATATATATACCTAAATATGACACGTGTACGAAGTATGTATCTATATATGTGGAGGAAAGCGCCCCCGAGCACACGATCGAGAGCCACCAAGGATCGGATTTCGATCTCGCGCGCGCGCGAGCGTGCTCCTCCATCCACACAGCAGGATAGCCCGGACGGGCGCGCGACCGCTCACTCCGCTGCTGCGTCTGCATCCATCGGAATGAAAACTCGGGCCTCGCAAAGCGATATCCATAAACGCAAAAGTGCAATGAAATTAATGTTTTTGGGCTATCGAAGTTTACTGAAGCGAAAATAAAGAAGATAAAGAACTGTAAAAGTCTCTGATTTTCTTTTTCTGGGTATATATATATATATATATATATATATATATATATATATATATATATATATATATATATATATATATATATATATATATATATATATATATATATATAGGGTGCCCTCTTGTCTCTGGCATCCGTAATAACTCGGTAATTATCGACGTCACAAAAAAATATTCCAGACAAAGTTGTACAGTGTGAAGAGGGCCATCAAATGCGACCAATTTTTTTTTTCATTTCGATGCAGGCGCTGGCGCACCGTGAAGGTTATCTCCACTTTTTAAAATGGAATGGTACATTTTTTTTCCAACCATCTTGTGGAGCACCTCAAGCTGCATAAAAAACATTACGGGGTCAAAGTCGTTCAAGGTCATTCAAGGTCAGCACGATGATACAAATCTATTTGACAGTGATTCGAAATATTCAGATTTGTATTTCATTTTAGTAGATGTTCGAAATGATCTTGAAATGATCTTGATCTTTGACCCACCAATGTTTTTTATGCGGTTTGAGGTGCTCCACAAGATGGTTGAAAATAAATGTACCATTCCATTAAAAAAAGTGGAAGTGACCTTCACTGTGCGTCTGCGCCTCGATCGAAATAAAAAATATTGGTCGCATTTGATGGCCCCCGTCACGCCGTACAATTTTTGTCTGGAACATTTTTTTGTGACGTCGATAATTACCGAGTTATTTCGGGTGGCAGATATATATATATATATATATATATATATATATATATATATATATATATATATATATATATATATATATATATATATATATATGAGTGCGCACGCGCGCACGCGCATTGTGCGTGTGTGTGTGTGTGTGTGCGTGCCTATATATTGTCGCAAAACTTCTTATGCAGGCGGAGGGAATGGAAAATTCCGTATGTTCGCTAGTTTTTATTCTTAACCATGCACGCGAAGTCGTTGCACAGCATTTCCAGTGTACTTGTGTGGTACTTACGTTGTACTTTTCTATAATAGTGATACCAATTCCTTGTTAAAATGGTAATATAATTTTTTAGATAAAAATAAATTATTCAGCAAAATATTATTCCTAAGGTTTGACAATGTTGTTTATAACATTCCTAGTAAATTTGCTTGGCTATTTTATAAAAAGTTCTTTCGCTTTTTTTGTACATTTGAATGGAAAAATATAATAAAACCACTGTTTGAATTGAAATCATCTTTTTTTAGATATATCAAAATGTTAATATGGTAAAACAAGCGATAATGTTTGCGGGAGTTTTTTTTTACTGGAGATGAATGATAGGACATGGCCAATCACAGAGCGGCTATTTTATTAGAAAATTGTTGTTTTCGAATGTTTGTTTTTGTGGAAACTTCAGAGGTATAGGGGAGACCGGGGCAAAATGGTATAGCGGGGCATAATGGGACCGGGGCAAAATGGGACTGGGGCAAAACGGGTTTGGGGCAAAATGGAATAGTGAAAATCCACACTGCTCTAAAATACGTCATTGGGGCAAAACGGGACTGGGGCAAAATGGGCCGGAGAAAATCAGGCTCCTCAGAAAGAGGCGGTTGGGGCAAAATGGGATCGGGGCAAAATGGGACAGTGGAATAATTCGATGCAGAAACGAAAGAAATGCAGGGGTAAAAAACGAGAGGTAATAAATGAGTGAAAACAGGTTTTATTGAATGTTACACGATATTTGGGTCACACTCTACTTACGATACTATAATTTAACGGTGGCAATGTTTAATTTTTATTGCTTGTTTAACTAAGCTAATTTTTATCGGCTGAATGAATATCAATTTTTTGATATTCATTGTTTGACCAAATATAATGATTGGATATGCGGTTAAGGCGATGTTTCAAGGTCGACTCGTTCGATTTCGTTGAAATTTGATTAATCGTAGTAATTTAACATTAAAGAAGACGACAATTTTTTTTTGTTAACTCAATCGCTTAAACAATTACTATTATTTTTTACTTTACAACAACAGTTCGGGCTTGGCTCGTCAGGATTCGTTGAATCCAACAAATTTAAGTACTTCAACATTCAAAGAAATACTAATTTTTCATTTGTTATTAAAGTTTGTTAAACAATTACTTTTGATTCTGCGGTCAGAACTGTACCAAACTTGACGTAAATTGTTATTTGAGCCTTCTTATTCGATTGGTACAATTTCTTTGTCGTTATTAATTATTTAAATAATCAAGTAATTTTTATAATCTGACGCGTGCAATTTATGGTTTTTTTTGTTTTTATCTTTCTTTGTTTTTTTTTTTAATTTATTTTCTGTTAACTGCACGTTACTGATACTGATTTTCAAGCCATTGATGAAAATCTAACTCTTGTCAATTTTTACGTAAATTGTTTTATGAAACTAGGACCGCCGCTCCCCATGAAATCGACGGATATGTGTCGATAAATATATCGGTCAGTCCGTATTATCTGCGTATATGTGGACTGAAACGAACCACAAGCACCATTTAGATTAGATTATGTTTCAACAGCTCTTTCATAGAGCCGAAGCATGAATTTTCCTGTCATCCCATTTTGCCCCAAATTCAGCGGGCTGCAACACTTCATTTTTGTGTGTCCCATTTTGCCCCGATTCCATTTTGCCCCAATTTGATATTCCACTCCTCTCTGTCCCATTTTGCCCCTGTCCCATTTTGCCCCAAATCAAGCACCCAAGAAACTTCATTTTTTGCTATCCCATTATGCCTCGATCCCATTATGCCCCATTGCCGTTTTGCCCCGGTACCGTTTTGCCCCGCTATACCATTTTGCCCCGGTCTCCCCTATTTATCGGAGAGCAATTTCATTAGGGGTAATAGAAAGAGCTCACGGGCGGAGAATAAATTCGAAGTCACTTTCAAAATAACTCGAAAACTGCGTCCTCTTGGGGGCCGGAAGTACAGTTGAAAATGGATTTTTTTCCCTTTGTACGGGATGTGGCGTGTCGTTGAAACGGGCTCGTTATGCATATTCCAAAAAAAAAACGTTTCTTTTTTTCCAATTTTGAAACTTATTTTCGCTGGATTTGTTTTTATTTGCCAAAAACCACATGGATCTTTTCTATGTCTAAACTGAATCATGAAGAATTCTGACAAAAATCAGGAATGTAGATAATGCCCTCAAGATTATAGAAAAACTTCAGCGGATTCAAAATTCCGGTGAAAAAGTGGTGGAAATGATCGTTTATTTAGGTCCGGTTGAGGTTCCGGAAGATCGGTAGTGTATTCGAGTACTTTGTGTCGTTTCGCCTCCCCTAGTGTAGAGCATCAGAGCAGCATAAAGTTCTACCAACCCTTGCTCCGGAAAAAAGAACATTTTCTACTAGAAGAAACCTGTTGAAATGGTTGAAACATGGTTGAGAAAATCTTTTTCTATATACGTCAAAAGATACTCGTAGCATCACCGAAAAACCAACATGAAAAAATTGTTTGCAATCAGATGATGACTGAAGCTGAAGAAACTGTTGTACACTGAGTACCCACTGAAGACCTTACAGATGCTAAAGGCTACCGACCACGACTGTCCTTTCAAAAGTTAAATCGCATATTCTTAGGTTGCCATGCAGAAATTTGTTGGGGAGTCCCCAGATCATACCAAACCCCTATAGGGATTTGAGAATTTTCTATTTGAAATTCTCAACCGGAATTCGTTGGATCTCCAAAGAAAAATATCCTGTCGTTATTCTGCATTCTCCATTCAATTGATTTCTGCACTCTTCCCCAATGAACGCCGTTTGAGAATAAGAACTCCAAGTTTGAGGATAAGAACCACGTGCGAATCGAAAGTATGTGAAAACTCGTACTGTGTGTGGGTGTGTACTTGGGTGGTGATATTATATCAAAGTGCAGTAAAATACGTAACAAACGATAATAACAGTGGATTTTTGGCGATTTAATTCAAATCGATTTTTACGATGTACATTTTCCAGCAATTTAGGCTTTTCTAGGGGCAGAGACATCTTTAGGCAAGGAAAAAATTTGCTAATTATCATGATTTTTTTTTTAAGGAACCATTCTTTCACCATTTTTTGATACTTAGGGCATGTTTTATTAAAACTTTTAGCTGTTACATGGTATTTTTTATTTGATTAATCCTTAAAAATGGTGGAGCTATGGCACGGTCTTCTAAGCTGCATTTTTAAAACTGGCGTGACTTATAGCTTAGAAACTAATCGGACGATTCTGATGAAATATGGCCTGAATCTTTCTGACCTTTTTGTCTAACACATGTTTTTGAAAATTGAAAAGTAAAAGCTTTTTTTTATTGCAAAATGTAGGCATTTTTGTTGGAAAATTCAATCCTTTTGTTTTAAAGCGTACCATTTTAACGATTTTCCACGCTTCTCACTTTTTCTTGGTTCATATTCTGCATATGAGTGTTAATGAAAGAAAAGTCTTGGTTGGTTTTTTTGATGGATTCCGTCGACGCCACGTGTCGCGCCGCCGAACAACATCCCCCGCAACCCGTTTAGAAGACCGTGCCATACCGCCAACCTTTTTTAAACATTAATAATTGAAAAAAATACCACGTAACAGCCAAAAGTAGTAATAAAACATACCCTAAGTCTCAAAAATGGTGAAGAAATCCGCCCTTTAAAAAAAATCATGAAAATCAGCTATTTTTTTCTCGCCCAAAGGTATTCTAAGATGAGATTTATACTTTTTTAAGATCCACTCATTTTCTATATCTCGACTATTTGTTTAGAAAATTAAACGTACACAGCGCGATGGGACTCATCAATAGTCCTATCGGATTCTGTTCCATAACGTACGAATCCTTTAGAATTCAAATTGGATTCGCACATTAGATTCCAACGAAGAATCCCGATTGAAATCCGACGTACGAGCGTGACGTTTTAGTATAGAGATCCAATGCTCCCATTGGATCCCCATAAGAAATTGGGAACACGTATGGGAATCCAATTGGATCCCTATCAGGAAATCCAAACAAGAATCGAAATCCAATTGGATCCCTATCCGGAAGTGGAAGCAAGCTTGAAAATCCAATTGGATCTCTATCAGGAAGATAGAACAATAATGGGAATCCACTTGGACCGACAATTTCCAACTACTAGGTGGATGCAGAAGAAAAAAGTGCCAATAAATCCCGCGTTCATCTTCGTATAGCAAAGGTTCGGAAAAGAAGTTTCATCGAAGGAAACAAAGTGCCAAAAAGTGATAGACGTCATTTCAGCATCGTGATCCATCCCTGCCAGTTTTAAGTTCAGCCTGAAAAAAAACGAGTGTACAGACGGCCACTAGAATTTTATAATACGAGTAAGATACGCGATT
>OY723390.1:39508315-39562124 GCA_963210295.1 Ophion ellenae | reverse complement strand
GGTATTCTCTCTGGCGAAGTGAGTCTCGCGCATGCGCGAAAATTGTGGAATGCGCGCGAGTTTTGTCCCCCTTTGCCCCGCACGAACCGCCGACCGCGTCCCTTGGCGCTCCGCGCGCGCGGCCGTCTCTCATTCCACGCTACGACGTGCCGTCGTGCGGTTATAAACCGCGGGCCTACGAGAGAGAATTCAAAGAGCCGCATGACTCGAACTGGCCCTGTTGGGTGGTGGGGGATGGGTGGGGGCAGTCCCCACCCCCACCCCCAGGGCGTTGGGGGAAGGGGCGATCTTACGAGTGGAGTTGTATGTGCCAACTCCCCCCCCCCCCCCACTCGTCGAGAGATTCGCATACGTGAACGAGACTCGCCGCGTAGCGCGGGCGAGCGAGAGAGAAAAGTCTCGTGCTCCGTGTGTACTCGCTGTGTTGTATATATATGGTACGTAACCTCAACCCGTAATGTGCGGAATCGGCCTCGGAGAGAAAACTTCGCGGCTGCAACGAGACGAGGTGTATGGGCCTTTTTACACCAAAGAACAAGCATTTTACACCCATCAAAATCTCTCGAACTTAAATCATCCGTTGTTTCGAAAAAAAAACATCTATCAACAGCCCGCAATCTTCGGCTTGAACTTTATAGCATTTGGTGCTTTCCATGTTGCCGTTTATTGACCAAGAGGTAAGAGAACACGGCGATGTTTCGGGTCGTAAAAAATGTGGCGATTTTTTGGTATTTATTACGATGACGGGTCACATTTTGTTCTGCTAACAAAAATCATTTCCATGTGCATTATACGTGGGCTGTTTACGGTACTTTTTAATCACTACTCTCTCTAATGAGCTTATTATTATTAACATTATTATAGTTGTTACTCCTATTATTATTGTTATAATTGAGATTATTATGGTAGTAATACTTTAACATTAGTAATCATTATCATTATTACTGGTACCATTATAATTGTTGATATCAGTTTTGTAATTATCATTACTGTTGCTCAATAACTATTTAATAATTGATGATTATCGTGACTACTACTATTAATATTATTATCAATACTATTGTAGTAATAATAATTCACTACTACTAATGATTATTCAATAATTAGTAATAATTATTACTCCTTCTATTATGAATATTGTCGAAACGATTGTAGTAATATTAATTCATCAAAACTAATCATGATTATATCACTCGGACTTGGTAAAAATAACTTTTTAGCAACCATACTGTTAACATTATTATTGCTTAATAATTTTTATTGTCATAATTATCACCATTATCGTTATTTCTGTTATTATCATCATTCACACCATCATCATTTACATTGTTTTATTAGTTTTAGTATTATCATGATTATTATTGTCGAATAGTCTTATGGCAATTAGGAGGCAGTCAATCGAGAACGGTCAGAGAGATCTAAGCACCGTTCCCATACACTTTTCCAACCTTATGAGTTCTTCCTGTACCCCAACCATCCCTATGAGATTGGTGGCGTCTTCTCACTTTAGACGCTAAAAAAGGCTATTTTCATGATTTTTTTTGATAGGTTAATATTATAGATATTAATATAAAATTTGTAACACTTAATAAATACATCTTCGAAATACATTAAAAAATTATTCATTACAGTCACTATTTATAGACGAAAATGGTAGTTGAAAAAGTGCCTTAAAAAATTGTAGGTCTGCGCTGTTCATGAAATCTCGGAGATGGATCATCCGAAACAAAAAATATCAAACGGTTTTAGATACAGTATGTTAATGGCCACAGCGCGTATCATACGATTTTTGATATATGCAAAAATAACAAAATGGCGGATATTTTTCGAGAAAAAAAAACGTGCATTATTCACCGTTTTTCGCAAAAAAAATAGTAAATATCGAAATTTAAAAAAATCCTTGATATGCGCTATAGCTTTAGTTGTAAAAAAAATGTGGTTAAAATTTCATAAGGATCGGTTCAGTAATTTCGAAGATTTTATCAACAAGCCGTCAACATTGTTTCGAGAAAAACGCGTTTAAAGTTTGTTTGGGTTACATAATTATATTACATTTTTTTAAATGTATTTCGAAAGTTATTAAGTGTAACAACTTTTATATCAACATCTATGATATAAACCTATCAAAAAATGCATGATAATAGCCTTTTTTAGCGTCTAAATTGAGAAGACCCCTGAAGTTTGTATCGTTGCACTGCAACGAAAATTATTATTTTTCAATTGCTCGAATTTTTTTGGCGAATCTTCGTTAGGAAAAACCTCCAATTATTTTTTCAGTCGTTTATTTAGAAATCAAGAATTTGTACGTGCCAAAAAAGATTTCGTCAAAAAATAAAAAAGAAGAAATAGCAATGTAAAAAAGAATTTTCGTTGCATTCCAACGATGTAAACTTGAAGACCATCCACCCCAGGAACTATACTGAATCGTTAATTTTTATGAGTTTCCGAATAAAATTGTTTCGTATCAATACGTGTGCACGTATACCCGCAAAGCCGCGAATGAGCGCGTTATAGAAAAGAGAAGGTAAAAAATGTCGAGGGGTATGGGGCCCCTTGGAACGAGGAACGCGAATTGGCGGCAGCGAAGGAGGCGAGAGGGGAACGGAAATATCTCTACCGGCGATTGTGAGATCGAGGATTCCATCACGATGCCGCGATAGCGCGCGCGGTCTCGCTCTCTCGCGGGACGAAAGCTATCACGAGTCCCGGCTGCCAGAAGCGATCTTACCGGTCCGGATTCCTCGACAGCTTGGCTGCATTCGTACGAGGATCGTAAACACGCGTGTATGTGTGTGCGCTCACGTATTACACCCGTACGCAGGATTATATGAAAATGGAAGTGCATTTGGTACATATATTGTGTAATGCTTAACGGGTTGCACCTAGCTCTTGGCCCGAGAAAAAAAGACATTTTTGTACATTTTTCCTGGGAAAACGTGCAACAGGTTTTGAATTCTTTTTTTTCAGATTAAACGTATGGGTTCGATGTGGGGTCAATCGGACCCCAGACGCTTTTCAGATCGTTGTATTTCGGTGAATGTGCATTTTTTTTTGTAGAGACGTTTTTTTGCAATCAATGATCCTTATTTTATGGGCCAAAATTTATTTTTCAAGAAAAACAAAAATGAAGTGTCCAAACATTCGTTTAAGGGGCCAGACCACTTTGAAAATTAAAAAACATTGATAGCAAGTAAGACTTGAAGAAATCGACGATGATGAGCAATCAGAAGGGATCTTGTACGGTGCAGGAATTGCCGATTGAGTTTAGGTAAGAGGTTTTCATGGTATAAACTTCAAAAGCGTTTTTTCTCGAAAGAACGTTTTTAAAATATAGCTCCATCGTGTCTCTAAAACTAATAAACCGATTCTCTTGAAATTTGAACCATATATTGTGAACATGGTTCGCAACAAGATGACTGTTAATGGTTTAAAAATTTTGATTTTTACTCTTTTTGCGAAAAACTGCGAAAAAACGCGTTTTTTAAAAGATTTTTCGTTTTTCATCTGCCATTTTTTTTATTTTTTGACAAAACTTTATATCCGAGGGTCATTTTGTAGCTGGTGTCAAACTGAATCTAATGGACTTTGATTTTTTTGTTTCGGACAAGCCGTTGCCGAGTTGAGATGGAGCTACCTAGCCCACCTATTTTCGAGGCGTTACGTTAAACTATAGTTTTTGTACTTAAAAATGAATAAAAATGAATTAAATTAAAAAAAAATGTGTTTCAAGACTTTATTTATCAAGTCCAACAACTTTTATTTTCGCATCTTTTATGAAATCATCAAAAAAAAAAAAATCGCGAAAATAGCCTTTTTCGTGGCTCCAAAAGTGACTGGCCCCTTAAAGCGGGAGATGCGTTGAAAAATACGTACTTGCACAAAAATGAAATGTCGTCGAAACGACCCAGTGTGCAGTCGAAGGGGTTAAGCATCTTTTGCAACTTTTGTGGTGAAAAATATTTATAAATGCGGTAGAATGGTTTCTGCTGAGAGCTGTTTGAAAAACGTCCTTTGCGGTGACCACTGCTGCTCGGAAACAAATCATCCGAAATTAAATAAAAAATCAAACGCATTTAGTTTTTACATGAAATTATATCGAAAATAATATTCCTTCGTTCAAACACTGCTTTTTAATATATGAACGAAGCTTGTCATATTTTAAGGTGATCGGTAAAGTGATTTTTGAGATATCGTCGCTACCGATCTTGAAAACGTCGTTTTGAGAAAAATATGTCGAGATCGACTCGACTGATTTCGATGACATTTATACTATATATTCTTTATAATATTATCTAGGATGTAGCATAGAATTTTTTACTCGATACCACCTTAACGTTTTTATTAATTTTTGAAACTCAAAACGTTGGTGAAAAAAATACTTTTTTTTTCCACACAGCTGTCATTTCTACAAACATAAGAAAAATCCCTATGAAACTTTAGCTATTACCTTTGTCGATAAGTTTTTTTTTTAATGGTCAGACGATGCCTCGCAGAGAAAAAAATGCCACAATCGGCAAGGTTTTTCAAAGTGGGTCCTGCTAGACGACTTGTGTCTTCGTTATTTATAAATATGTTTAATCCGTTTTTCTTTAGTTTGTTAATCAAACCATAAAGTATTTTCGAAAAATAAACATTATTCTGTATATTCAATAGCTGGCTCAAAAAAATCCTTTATTTTCATACCGATTTTTCCGAGCACCAAGGTGTTCTATCGCCTCAAAGTTCGCCGGTTAGCGGAACCTACGCATGAACGCCATAACTCCCACAATTTCGAACAAATCGACTTGAAATTTTCAGACAATGTTTTTGAAATACTATATTTGTAAAAATCGATTTTTTTAAAAATACTATATTTCAAAAATCGGTTTTTCAAAAATACTATATTCCAAAAATCCATCGAAAATCAAAAACGATATCTCCAAAAATTCCACTTAAGTGTAAGCCCTCAAATTTACGTAAAAAAAAAAACACTTCGAAGTCTCGAAAATATAATTTGTCCAATCGGTATTCCACAAACCTAATTATCGAGTTTGCTTCCGGAGGATGCGAAAATACGGTTTTGACAATATCGTCATATTACCGATGTCATTTTCTGCCTCCTGCCCATACCCGCTGCCACTTTTTTCTCCTCTTCGGCAACCTCGACATTCTTCAACTCGTACGTTTTGCCCCACTCGCGACGAATCGTAAAAAGGAGTGAAAATAAAAATTCCTCGCATCGAAGGATCGTTACGTCGAAAATTTTACACGTTTCTTTAAGGGGTATTGATATCGAACCTTCACAATGGCGTTGTCCGGGAGTAATTTTTTTTTTCAATTTTTTTTTGACGTGTTCGTTTTTTTATCGTAGTATGTATGTATGTATTTTTTTTATTTGACTTACCTTTGAGCGCGTCCCGACGACGAGGAGCTCCTATCTTGGCAGCATCACTGCGTTATAATCCGGTAATCCAAGCGAGAAGACGGAGCACAAGAAAAATATATATAAATTTCGCAATTTATTTATTTATACTTATATAAATATATATATATCTGAATATATATATATATTTATAAATATATATATATATCCGCGTAGGTAGGACGAGGCGTAACACGCTTGTGTCAAGCGCTTGACCATCAACAGGTGGCTCCTCGCGTTAAACGGTGAAAAAAATAAATCACACTGGCCCAATTTAATTCGCGGCGTTTGAAAAAAGGCGTGCAAAAAAAAATCACTGTTACAACATGGCTGTATAGTTAATTGTATCGAACTGCACCCACGCACACACTCACGCACAAACACACACACACTTGATCACTGAAGCACGAGTTTTCCTGAATTTTCTTGAATTTTTCTCAATTTTCTGTTCCGGCAATGCACGTTTTTTTTTTCGGAGCAGAATTATCCGCGCTGGGGCGTTCGAAGGGAGAAGGAAATATAGAAATCAATCGCGTCCTCGATCCTTCAGGGCGCGAACGTTTGAACGTAATTTTAAATTAATTTTAAGCTCACGCGAACTTTTTCACATTATCGCGTGTCATTGTTTCTCGAGGAGAGAATACTCTTTTCTTTTTTAATTAAGTGTACACGCGATGTGATCTTGCGGAGAGGAAGAGCACAATCACACATCGGGCAACATGTTCCACCGGCGATCGGGGAGTGACTGACGACTACTCGGAGGACGCACGCGACCGCGCTCATGCGCTTGCCTAGAATCGTGAGGTCGTTTTACTCGGCAAGGGAGCAGCCTCGCGGAGTAGGGATGCCGAGATTTTCGGTCAGGAAAAATCGATCTATCGGATTCGATCGAATTCTCACTCTCGGGCCGCCGACTCGGCTGCTGGTCGAAGGCGAGAAGACTTTTTGGGGAAATCGAACGCAGCGTTGGTCGAATGGGGCTTGGGACGTTTCCGGTGGGGCGAATTAATTTTTTTGTTGCTGCGAGGATCGGTCGGAAATCGATGGGGACTATGCAGTCTTTCGGGACTTCGTGGCTACTGAAAATCTTCGTGATTTCTTTCTTCTATGCGCACGGAGAGATGCCTCTGGCGAGGAAAAAATTGGCTGGTTTTCATGATTTTTTTAAGGGGTTACGAGGGTTTCGAACCAAAAAGAATGAATATTTTCCCGATAAAAAAATGTAATGTGTAAATTATTTTATTCGAAATATCAAGCACATAAAAGAGCAACATTTGAACAATATTAAAAAAAAAATTCATCTAAACATTTGGGGAATTCAGCCGGTGGAACCTGGTTTCCGGAGACCCCTAAAAAGGAAGTGGCCTCGTGGTGGTCAGGATAACTCATGATAGCTTTATCTGAAATTAAGAACCCAATTTTTTTTCTGCTGGTGGATAACTATAGCTCATGATTGAACGAAGAATTTTTAAAAATTGAATTTTTGGCAGAGGTGTATGCAAAATAGTTCAATTTTTGGTACAATTTACACCATGTACAGCCTCGTAAAATTAGTTGTAATCGAAAAAAAATAAAACCTTCGATCAATCACTAGTCAATGTTGTTATGAAGATGTGTGCAAAATTTCGATAAGATCGGTGCATCAATTTTTGAGAAATCGTGTTCACCGACTTTAAAAATAGTGATTTGAGAAAAATGGGATTAAAGTTTTAAGTAGAAATAAAACGAAGGTTTTTTTTTAACTTACGTAGATTCGTCGATTCCAGCTTCATAGAGCAAAGATCCTGCTGCAGCTGCGATATCCAGGGCATCCTTTTGTTCCTGCCTTGATTTTTTGAAATTTTCAAACCCACGTAATCCCTTAAGAAAAGATTTCTACGCCATTTTTTAGGAATAGGTTATGTAATAAAACACTGCAATAAAAATGACTACGTTGGGTGTTACATGGCATTGAAAACAAATGATTAATCTTCAAAAATGGCGGAGGTATGCTCCGGTTTTCTAAATTGCATCTTCAAAACTGGCGTGACGTATAGCTGAAAAACTAATCGACCGATTCTGATGAAATTCGGTATAAACATTTCTAACCTTATTGTCTGAAACAAGACTCTAAATGTTTTTGAAAAGAAAAAAAAACGTATTTTTTAATTGCAAATTTAGTCATTTTTTCGAAAAATTCAATGTTTTTGTTTCGAAGCGTACCAATTTGTAGATTTTCAAAATTTCTCACTTTTTCTTGGTTTATATTCTGAGCATGAGTGTCAATGAAAGAAAAATCTTCATTGGCTTTTTTAAAGATTAATCACGCTGTCTGGCAACATCCACCGCGACCCATTTAGACGACCGTGTCATACATCTGCCATTTTTAAAAATGGACTAAAAATAATACCATGTAACAGCCAAAAGTAGTAATGAAACATACCCCAAGTCTCCAAAAACGTGAAGAAATCTTTCCTTAAAAAAATCATGCAAATCAGCTATTTTTCCCCTTAAGGACATCACTGTGACCGGTAAAAGAAATCGTTTTTATTTGGCATTTTCTTAAAGTACACATATTGAAGAATAGGTGACAAACTTTTCAAGTTGGAATATTGATAATTGACCAAGTTACAGACAGTTTGGTGAGAACAGGTAGCGCAACGATTCACGTATACGAAAATTTTCAATCGCGTTTTTCTCGAAATTACTTTTTTGACCTGGCCGGAATCATAGCTCTAGCTATAGTTGTCAGATTTTCATTTTTTTAGACCAACGCTACCGTAATGACAGTAACTATCGTTGTACGTAGCCGCGTTTATTAATTTGGTATTTCTTAAGCCCCGAATATAAGTAAAATTTTCGCCAAAATTACACTTTTTTTAACACCCGCCTTATTGTGATTTTTTTCTCGAAAAACAGCTGCGTACAACGAGAACTACAATCATATGGATTATACAACTTTTTTATTTTGACTTTTCAGGCCCGCATTTTTTATACAGAGACCCTATTATATTTAAATAACATTGTTGATATTCAATTTCTCTAAATAAAAATTTACACGAAATTAGTTCAATGCATGCTCAATAACATACGTTTTTTTCCAAAATCGCAAATAGACAATCCAGCAGACAAAAAAATGGGGAAAAAACGACCTTTTCCGCACTGTCACAGTGATTTTCTGCCTTAAGGGCGTGTGGGAGTCTTACATCAATGCCATGGCGATGAAAATTGGATGCATTGGTATTTCATTTGGACTAAGCATGTGGGCAAAATAGGGCATCGATCAACTATACTCGTTGAAGAATTATACGACTTTTGATTTTGCAGCAGTTTGGGCCTGGACTTGTAGGACGTTGACTAACCCAGATGAGAAAAATCACGACGAAAAAATATACAAAATGATTGAGATTTTTTTGTATAGGTAAGTAATGTGTGAAAGAAACTTTTCGGAACAATAGTTTACTGAACTTTTATTCCCTGAATTGTAATATAATTAATTGTAACGTCAATACAAAATAAGCAAAAATTTAAATAAATGTTGCTTATTTTCTCGCTCGGGACTTCCGCAAGTCCCTTCGTTTGAAAACTTGCGCAAATTCGAGAAAACTGTTTTAAGTGAGCAATTTCGAGTAATTACGGTCACCGTAAAATAATTAGTTTGTCAGGCAAAGAAAAAGAAAAATTGGTCCTAATTCAACAATCCTTTATCTACAATATTTTCGACACTATTAAAAAATGTTTACGCGTAAAATTCTGATCGCATTGCAAACTTGTAAAAAAGTATTCGCGTCTCAATGTGATATTTTTCTTTGCCGAATATTTTTTTTGGACCAATATTGCCTAAGATGCCAATATCTCTTCTATTTCAAGACCAGCGGTTCCGTACTCATAATAATGAGTACGGAACCGCTGGTCTTGAAATAGAATGTAGAATTCCACGTAGCTACTTACACTTGACATTGCACAGCCATCGTTAGGGATGACGGCTATAGCACCGAAAAAAAAACAAAATAAGTCATTGTGACATTCGAAAAAAAAAAACGTTATTTAAGATTGAGAATGCAGTTGACTTTATTCCGATTATTCTGAGTACGACGATTTGTTAAACGTGTTGATTCGGATGAGTCAATAATACCTATCAGGGTTGAGATAGAGTCAAACAAGTGGAATACAAAAGAGACCCAATCGTTCAGGTTTGTCACGCTTTATAATATATTTTGTGGCCTGTTGGAGGAAGTATCGTATATAAGATGAATATGTCAATATATATGCGCATATACAATTTAATAGCGCCAGATCAATTCGTAATTATGCCACATACTGTTTCAAAAATGCATTTATTTGAACAATCAAAATCAGTCGTCCAAACGTATTACTAAGGCACAATATATCGACATAGACATATTAAAGATAGGCTCTCTGTTTTTATACAATTATTTTTATTTATACATGTATTATTTAAGTTATTATTTTTAATATATTTACTTAAATATCATTTAATTTTGATATTAAATTTAAATTGTTATATTATTATTATTTAAGACGTTGTATTGACGCAACATAATTATTAAAATAATATCAAAATATCTTTGTTTTTCTTATATTTTTGTTTTAAATTATTATTGTTTCTCTTTGCTTCCTTGCGTTTTCTGTTTTACTACATCTGCTGTAAAGGAAACTGTCGATTCTTACGTTCGTGATAGATTGTGATTGCTTTCAAATGAAGTTAAAAAAAAATTTCTCGAATGATATATTTTATTTGAAACAAAGATCCCGATGAAATTCCTTATTTACCATCAGCCGCACAGATCGAAAACACTATATTGCGTGGTCAACGCTCTGTGCGTCGAAAAAAGGGATTTCTGCAAACTTACCTGCACATGGTCACGTGGGAAACTTCATATCCAACGATCGGTTGTACAGTTACCGAGACAATTTCAGATGGGTGATAATGTTCTGTTCCGCTATGAAACAAAAGCTGCACAAGAGAGAGTCTTAGAAGACAACTCTTCCACAGGCCGTGTAATCCGCGTCTACCGGTGCCTTACCTACTGTCGGTAACTTACCGACTACCGGTAACCTACCGACTGCGAGAAGACTGCACGTTCATTAGAGACGTTTACGCAGCCCTGTACATCCAGTATTAGAGTATCGGTAACGTCTCTCATTTTTCTTTTCTGTTGCATCTACCGATAATAAGGTAATATCTATCGTCAATACACGCGTTTTCTACAGGATTGCCAGCAATCGAGCCTGAAAATTCGGGGAGAAAAATTTCTGGGTATATGCGAAGAAAATAACGTGATTTATTCACAACGTTTATTTCCAAAATACGATTTATTAACTTGCCCACCTAACTACAGCGCAGTGCGTTCGCGCACGCTCTCACGTTGCTTTTTTGTTTAGCATCATCTTTTTCTGTTTTCTTTCAATAATTATATATACATATATGTATACATACGCATGTATATATATACATATATACATATATATATATATATATATATATATATATATATATATATATATATATATATATATATATGTACAAATATTAATATATATTTATATGTATATATCTGATATATCACACGTCGACACCCTTGCACGCAAATATAAAAAATCTAAATCGTAACTATTTAGACACCGTGACTCTTAGTTGTGATAGACATTACGATAATACTATTTTAATTGATAGAATATTTTCTTTTTCCTTCCTTTCCTCTTCATTATCTATATATATATGCCAAATTGTGAATACTTAAATTATGTGGGTCAATGGGCGCGCGCCCGCGCGATTCTCTGCTCGTCCGAAGAGAAGGAAAAAGTTGAAAAACGCGTGACGTTTGCTCGACAATTGGCTCCCTCCGAGATCATAACGATTTTTTTTTTCGTTCTCGTGAAAAATGCTAGTTTTTTTCCTCGACGCTTCGCTGGAGCCAGAAAATAAGAAACGAATATTTTATATTCACGCGGAGGGAGAAGTTCATCGTTGCGTGCGCCTTTTTATACTCGTTGATTCGTTTCTCTTTTGCTCGTCAATTTTTTTGCTTCTCGTTGCCTTGCGCGGTCGTCGCGGGTTTTTCTTTTTTGCCAATTTTGGGCGCGACGTCACACTTAATATACACAACCATCTCGCGAGTCCGAATGTCTTCGTTGTTCGAACGAAGAATTCGAAGTTCATTTTTTTTTTTCGTGTTCTCGAAGAAACAAAAAATTGGAACGAGTGCCCTTACATATCAAATTACGTCTCAATCTTGCGAGTCACTCGTTCGTTCTTTGTTTCCCAGATTGGTTTCATTTTTCTCCATCACGACTCGTGCGAACCGTAGAATCTACGGTTGTACGGGAAAATAAACGTTTTTTTTTTGAGCCGACAATCCCCTCGAAAAAACGTTCAGTCGTGGTGGTGCGAAGCGGCAAAGGTCGGAGTAGAATTTTGAGAAATAAATAAATATGCAACGAGACGGCATCGAACGAAAATTAAAGCGCCGAGGTGAAGATGCGACAAACTTGAGCACGTTAAATCACTTTTACAAAAAATTATCTGATTATTCATTTTTTTTTTTGACAATTATTCTCGCGCCGTTTGTCATCGTTGTAATTAAAGCGTTACAATTCATTGCAGCGCGTCTTTTAAAATCTGTAGCCCATTCATTAATTTTCTTGTACAAAGTGCAAAAATACGCATTCCCATTTGAAAAAATACAAAATATCGTTATCGTCGAAATAATTCGCTCATCAAGTTCTGAAGTGCTGTTTTCGATTACGATCATTTTTAGACTTTTCATGGATGCAAAAAAGGCGCAAAACATCGGCTAGTACTGTGAAAACGGGTAGCAATAATCGACTTTGGCTGCCCAAAATTCACGAGACGGAAAAAAAAACATTTCCATGATATTGTTGGACGACTCGATGACTTGAAAAAACTGAGCCTTTCGATCTTTGGATGCGGGACATATGTTAACATTGGCGTTACGGGACTTTGTGACGTAGCGGGAAAAATGAAGCAAAGTAAACAACGAAAAAGAAGAAAAAAAAACAACGAAAAACCAAAAAAAATTCAACCGACAAAATAAATATGTGTATATTGTTATTTTCACAATACGTTTCCGTGTCGCGTGAGCTGCTCTCGAAAATACACATTAATATATATATATATATATATATATATATATATATATATATATATATATATATATATATATATATATATATATATATATATATATATATATATATATATATATATACAAAACGATGTCTCGTACTCGCGATATCTCGAGATTTTTCTTTGCCATAATCTTTCATACGAACATTTCGTTGCAATGATTTTGTCGCCCTGTAGCGAGCCGCAGTTGGGTAAAATAGTATTTGACAGAAAAAGAAAATAAGTATTTTCCAAAAATTATTCACCAATCGAAAGATAAAAGCAATCGCAAAGAAGAGGAGGCTACTTCTTGCAGTTAAACTTTCGTTCGAGTCAATCGAGAAGAAAAAAATGCTGGTCAGAATAATCCTGCGGTAAAAATATTTCATAGCAAACTCATCGAATGTCGAAATTTCTATATGAGAGTAAAAAAACCCTTTGACCACTCCCAACGAAATATTTTTCAAATTATTCCAAAAGTTCGTTTCAAAAATCGATCGAGCAGATCGAGGAGAAGCAAAGCTTGTAAGAATTTTTGTCCGGTCAAAATATTACCCAGCTCGTCGAACATTCGAAACTTCGTGTCGAGAATAAAAAAAAATCACTTTTGTCGTTCCCTACGAAATATTTTTTCCAATTATTCCACGAGTCAACTTCAAATACCATTTTATTCAACGTGAAAGAAAAAAAATTGAAGAAAAAAAAATCGTCGCCTATATATCGGTACATACACGATTTTGTTTAAACCTCCCTTGACACTCGGCGCATCAAGAACGCGCGAGACGAGACTTTCCAAAATTGCAATTTGTCCATTAAAAAAATACCGATTACGTTAAATGTGCGCGTACATATTCGACGGACCTTTTTTCTTTTCATCGAACTTTTCCGTATTTTCTCGTAGCCGCGATTCGCTTTTGATTTTTTTTTTCTTCCTTTTGAATCAATTCGCCGAAATTCTCGTCGCAAGCGAACTCTCGAGAAAAAGTCAAAGATCGATGGGACGAATTTACCGTGTGTCCCATATCTACGCACACGAGCAGCGTCTGGCTCGAAAGCACATTCTGTCTCCTGTTTGTTTGTTTGTTTGTTTGTTTTTTTTCATTTCTTTAACGCTACATGGCCCGGTTATTGGCCGAAGAAAAAAATACCCGGTGCGCTCGACAATTATAATTGCACTATGACCGCTGATACTTCGATAACATGATTTTTGGATTCTCATTCCCTGTAGGAGCAAGAGAGACGAGGATGAAAAACACAACGGGCTTTTTCGACTTGCGTACACGAGACGAGGGGAAAAAAAAAAAAAATTAAAAAACAATGTTTCACGAAGAACGGAAATGAGTCTCGTGACTCGAAAAATAAAAAAAAAACAACGTACTTTGGTTTTTCGCTTAAGCTATACATAACTGGCATCAAAAGTCCTAGCCCGAAGATTCGTTTTTCTTCCTACTCCTTCCTACTTCGTATCCTCTTTTTTTCTCTCTCTCTCTCTCTCTTTCCGTTTCTCTCGCTCGTTCGTAACGAAATGGCACGATTCACGAATCCGTCATTTCCCCGCTCATTTTACAAAAAAACAAAAAAAACATCGATATTGGCGTAACTTTTAAACAAATATAAATGGATGTGTGTGTGTGTGTGTGTAGGGATGTGTGTGTTTGCACATAAGCGGGGTGGCGGGAGAACAAAACGTACGAAGTATCGAGAAAAAGCGGTGCACGTCGAGAGGAATAAAAAAAAGAAATATATACCTAAATATATATATATATATATATATATATATATATATATATATATATATATATATATATATATATATATATATATATATATATATATATAATAACGAAACTCTCATCATGACGTGAAAAAACAAAGGGAATAACCCGACTACGTGGTTCACTGCTTTTTTTTTAACGTGACAAGGGTCATCACGATACTTATAATAATCATAATAATTAAACTAAACGAAATAAACGTGTTTCAACTGCAACATAATAATTTTAACGGGGATGATTCTTGTTGAAGCTAATAATGCGCGGGTAGCAAGCCGATTGTGCCGAGGCACCCGCGACGGTCGATTCTTTCAAAATGATCATTAAAATTCTCGACTTTCAGCCGCGCTCGGTAATTTTCGAAAAATGTTCATCGTGACTCTCTCGTTTCGCGGATGTCGGGCCCTCGGCTTCGAACTCAACATTCCTCTCGTAACGATAAAAATAAAAGAAAATAACGAAAAAGAAAAACTAACGAATATTTAGCAAAACGCGATCGTCCTGGGGACAGCCAACTCACCCCCCCCCCCTCCCCCCGACGAACAGTAACGAACAAAAAAAGACCATGTTCGCCATTTTTTAAGTACACTCGAGAACGATTTCGCGAGAAACGAAAAAGTGGGTTTTTGGTTTTTCGTCTTGAAAACAAACAAAAAAAAGATCGCGAAGTTTTCGAGCTCTCGGCCGCACAAGTTTTCGCAAAAAGTACGTAGGGTCTTTCAATGTTTCCGAGAACGAAAAAAAGGACGATAAAATTCGTGAATTTTGCACTGACGATAATAATAATAATGACAATTGTAATCGTGATATAATAATGATAGACTTAAAAATTACTTCTATGAGAAAACGCAATTCGTTGAATGACAGTCACGCCGCTCACGCTCGTCCCGACATTATCACTCTTCCTCTCTTTCGCGCGCAAAACATTTACTTATACGAATGAATAACAATGTTCCTTTTTTTTTCTTCTCCTTTTCTTAACATTATAACGTGGCTAGTTCTGCGATGGAGCGATCATAACCATAACCGTCGTGCTAAATTACTCGATCGTTCAATCAACTATCGGTAATTAATAATAATAGTACCATTTATCGTAAAGTATAATATAATAATAATAATAATAATCGCAATAGTAATAATGATAATAATAAAAGTAATATAATTATAGGCGACAGTGAAAAATATCGTTTTGCCTAAACTACACAAGACATGTAGTTAAATATCGATGGTCACAATGTTTCTTATCTTTGCTTTCTTGTTTTTTTCTTCACGCACCTTTTTCTTTTTCTCCTTGATTTCGCTTATGACCCGTTCTTATGAAGACGATGAATGACGAATGACGATGGTATAACACAGTGATGCATACACACACACCGCAAACGAATAGTTATATGACTAGGCTCCATTTTTTTGTTGCTCTCGTGCGAGCTCCACGTGTGTACATACCTACAGGGTGACAGTTCCGAAGTTGCCAGCTGTTTTTCAAGCCGCGCCGAGATTTCGACCGTGAAAAAGAATTGTGATTTTTAATGGGTTTTCAAGTCCTCGAAAAAATTCCAACTTTTTAATGAATTTCGACAGAAAAAAATTGAGCCATCTAGAAATCGAAATTCTATTTTGAGCACAGCGAAATAAAGATAATTCAATTTCGAATGCGAAATTTGAAAAAATTTATTGTGCTTGTCGTTGCAAATATGATCGAAGATGCATTTTAAACTGACGGAATTAAATTCCATTTGAAATATTTTTTTTTTAGTGTTTCGCATGCGGAATTAAATTATCTTCATTCTGCTAAAAAGTGGAATTTTTTTCCCCGAATGCTCAATTATTTTTCTGGCAAATACCACTCATCGGAAAGCCACGCTATATATTTATTTTTCCTCGTCTAGGACTTGAAAAGCCATGGCAAATAATTTTTCTCGGTCGCGATATCTCCGCGCCGTGCCCTTAAAAACCACCCGGCCACTCAATGGTCAATTGTACATGTGTGAGTGCGCGTGTACCTGAATGTTTTTTTTTCCCACATATATTTTTGTCGTTGAAAAATCGTGCGTCTCGGTATTCGCGTGTGCTCGACTGGCTGTACGATTTCAATTGACCCCGCGCGTGGTTAATCAGGGGATGAAGAAAGAAAAAAAAAAGTGGAAAGATATTCTCAACGCGTTATTAGCCATCGTAGCGTTTGCATTGGTAAGTACATCCGTTAATAATTTAAGACACGTCTTTGGTAATCTTTGCGTTGGAGCTGATTTTTTTTTCTTCTTTTTTTCCCTCTTATACCCGATCTCTCGTAGTCTCGCGATTGGCCGCTGTACGGATAATACGATAGAGGTTTTTCAGGAAATTTCATCGGAATTGTTTTTGTTTTTTCCTTTTCGTTTCTTTCATCGTACTTTGAACTACGAGAGAGCTTCCTGTAAGCTCCCGTGACTTTGCTCCGACACATATATACATATGTAAATATATGCATACACATTTACATAGACTGTAACGTAAAAGGATATTGACGCGACGATCGAGACACGAGATTGACGTTTTTTTTTTGTTCATGTTTTTTTTTTTTCAACTCGAGGCGAGGCACTTTCGCATCGTCGAACGAGGCACCACTCGTCGATCCTCTTTATTCGATTATTTCGATGCTATTTTTTTTTTGTTGCTCTTTCTTTTTTTTTTCTATATCTCCGGGCGACTCGCAGGCAGTCAGCATCCTGAATCGATCGCGTTGCCAGTGCGTGACACAATGCCAGCGCGCACGGTGAAAACGAGGGGGGAAAAAAACGAATTGAAAATTAAAGAAAAAAAAAAGAAAAAGAAACGTAACAGAGAAATTGGCACGAGCAAGAGATAAAGCGTGGATCGGGTTGGCTGGTCGTGTTTGAGGACTTGTGCTTCCTTTCGATTTCCTCTCTCTCTGTCTCTCCCTTTCTCTAGGCTTTTTTTCTCATTGCGTTGACGCTCCCGGATACGAGGCATGGGACTCTTTTGAGGGATGATTTTTCCGCCCTCGAGCTTTTTTATCCATCCTCCATGGATACACTTTTTTCCACGTGCTTTCGAAGCTTTCGAGCTGCCTTTTATTTCTTGCCAAGACTATCGACGACGATGATTTTCCGTGATCTTGTGTGTTTTTTTTTATCTCGCACGACGAATTTCGGACGGTGGGATTTTTCGCGCGCGTGTGTGAGTGACTGTGAGAGTATGCGCGAGAGAAGCGTTTGGTTTTTTTTTCGTTTTAGTGGAACGGGATCGTAAATGGCAAGGAACGTACTCGCGATTCTCGAATTGGTGAAAATTCGAATTTATAAATTTTTCGTCTCGTTTTTTTTTTCAGCCTCGACGGTTCCAACGCACGAGAGCCGGCAAATTTTCTCCCCCGTCGATCTCGTCGTTATCGCGAAAGTTTTGTTTCTCTATTCGGCGAGATTGAAATATTTATCGAGGGTGGGATAATATGCGGAAGCGATTGCTCCTCGTTTGGCGACACCGAGTGCCCTCGTGTCAGCTCGATTTTACCGCTCGATCCTTCGACGACTCGGCTTCCTTAACGAAGCGTGAAATATCTGACTGAATATTCACGAGTCGAGGTTGGAAAAAAAAAATATATCGCCGGTGTCGATACTTTCGTTATTCGGCGGAATATCAATGATCTGGAAAGAACAATTGAAATTCCCACCGGATATTGATCGTCGAAGATCGGCCGATCGAACGAACGATGGTAACGATCTTGCACCGAATCAATGCTCCAACCAAGTGTGATTTATTTGACAGAATATTCACACTTTGGCGGGACTATGATTGATCGAGGATATTAATCATTTGACGAAATATCGATTATCGAACGAAATCAGATCATTTCCTCAAATATTCATTATCCAAAAAGTGACAACGCTAATCCGAAAAAAATCGCAGCACGACGAGAATATTAATAATTTGACGAAATATCGATTATCGAACGAAATCAGATTTCCTCAAATATTCATTATCCAAAAAGTGAAACCAATAATCCGAAAAAAATCGCAGCACGACGAGAATATTAATAATTTGATGAAATATCGATTATCGAACGAAATCAGATCATTTCCTCAAATATTGATTATCCAGAAGGTGAAACCACGAAACCGAAAAATTTCGGAGCACGACGAGCAATGACACTTGCCGAAAAAAAAATCCCTTCTTCCCTGGTCTACTTTTCAGCAATGCAAATTTTCGAAATTCTCGCTCCTCGCATTCCCTCAGCGCGGGTTGATTTTTTGCACGGTAGGGGAAAAAAACGATCGGTTGCGAAAAAAAAAAAAATTCTACTCTCGGACAAGAATAAATGTTCTTAGTCAACATTCGATATATCCACGCACTTTTCCTCATTAACCTTCCTTCATTTTCCCTTTTTCTAAGTTTCCTCGTCTTGCACCCATCCACCCCACCCTACGACGTAGTCCCGCATTTCCGAATATCGATTCCATCGAAATTTTCGAATCATCGTGATTTGTAGGTGCGTGTGACTTTTTTTTCCTTGCTTAAACGCAACGATGAAAATGAAAAGTGAAAAATCGATCCCCCGGAGGATTTCCGTCGGTACACACGCGCACGAAGGGAAAAAATGCGCGTAAAAATGCGCCCGTTGTTTTTTTTTTTTAACACGTAAACACACTCACACGCAGTATATACACGCATACACACAGAAAACGTTCGTTTTTCTCGTCTCCTTCGGTATTTTCGTTACTTTTTTCTGGTTGGCTTGCGTCTCGAGACCCTTTCGTGCAAATTACGCTGTATTATCGTCGTTTTCTCATAGCAATACTTCGTCCTCGTGCCCGTTTATTCAATCACCTGGTTACGTCTCGTTAAACTTTCAAATTTAATATACTTTACAGATGGCGCGATTTTGCCGAAATGTCGTCGCTCGTTGCGACAAACGCGAAAGTGTCGTCGCGTTTTCGTTCTCCCGTTACACGAGACCGCGGATACCGAGAGCATCGATCTCTCCATCGTCTTGCCGATTTACAAATATTTCTCTTTATAAACAATGTCTCTTTTTTGTTGTTGCATTTTTCTTACTTTTCTTACGTTGAGTCCGCGAGATCGGTTCCGAAGGGAGGTAAAAATGGGGGGGGGGGGGGTATGAAAAAAAGAAACGATAAAACGATTTTCGACGACGACAAGAAAAGTAGAGAAATAAAAATGCCGAGACTCGTTTTTTTTTTGTGTGTGCTGGAGAGATCACGAGAGACCGGTCAGAGCCCTGATACACGAGAAATCGTACGTGGATTGGGAATTTCCATTTGGGGGGAGGGCACGGGCGTGGCGTGAGGGGGAGAAAAAAATGCTCCTCTCTTGATGGAGATCGGGGTAGGTGGCCGTGGGGGGGGAGGTGGAGGGGCGGATAAGGAAATCGATGATAATATAGTTGAGGTGGCAACAGGCACCGACAACAACACAGAGACTGATCGAGAGCGATTGAGTCGTGACTGACTGATCGACTGAGACAGACATGGCACGGCGACTCCGGGTCGAGAGAGAGTACACGGTCACAACGTCACAGGCCACCTGCTGGCACACAAACGAAACACACGGACAGGTTAGTCACCACCACACGAAAAAAAAAAAAAAAAAAAAAAAAATAAACGGGAAGCTCGGCGATTCTGTGCAAACCAGTACCCAAAAGAGAAAAATAAAATCATTAGAGAAAATCTGTCACGATACGGAGATAACGATTGAGCGCGCGAGAATCGCTTGGGTATCGATCCTCGAATGAACGCGGTTTGGTGATAATTTTTAGTACGGTAAAAACGACGAAACCCCAGCACTTTTTAGCGTAGAAGGTGAATTTTTGACTGAAGGTACATGGTCGCGTACTAAAAGTAACCCCAATCAAAATGTTGCCCCGCGACTCGCCCCAACCCTAAGAAATGGGGGTTGGAAACTGAAGTCGCCGTATCTCGATAATTAATAGCCCGATGAAAAAATGCTTCGAACAAAAGTTGTTTGGAATAATGAAATACGTATAATGTCATCCGACGTCCAATGCCCGATCTTTGAAAATAGCGGCACAAAACACGAGAGCCAGACAAGCACGCAGCGATAGGTCGCTATTTGCGAAGATAGGGGGTTTGGGGTCAGATAACTTTATGCGAATTTTTTTATTCCAAACAACTTTTGTTTGATGCATTTTTTGATCGGGCTATTATGGGGCCAGTCCACTTTGAAAATGAAAAAAAAAAACGATTTTTTTTCACTGTTTTCGAAAGGACATTCATTCAGAAATATTGTGTCAACATTTTATGAAAATCCGAGGGGTCTAAGTGTTTTTTTTTCACCTGAACGTCAGGACCTCATTTCGTCTACTTGAGCGTATAGCGCGCTCGGCTGATCATAGTATAAACTACAAACGCGTTTTTCTCGAAACAACGCTTTCAAAATCTAGCTCCATCGTATCTCTAAAACTAATAAACCGATTCCCTTGGAATTTGAACCACATATTGTAAACATGATTCGCAACAAGATGACCCTCGATAGTTTTGAAATTTTGATTTTTAATCTTTTTTTTTTCGAAAAACTGCGAAAAAAATGCGTTTTTTTTACTTTTTTCGTTTTTCATCTGCCATTTTTTTATTTTTTGATAAAACTTCATATCCGAGGGTCATTTTGTAGCTGGTGTCATACTGAATCTTATGGACTTTGAGTTTTTTGTTTCAGACAAGCCGTTGCCGAGTTGTGATGTATATTTTTGAGGCGTTACGTTTTTGTATTTAACGTTTTTGTACTTAAAAATGAAGAAAAATTAATTAAATTTTTTCAAATGTATTTCAAGACTTTTTTTATCAAACCCAACAACTTTTATATTCAGATCTTTTATAAAATCCTCACGTTTTTGTACTTTGTACGTTTTTGTACTTAAAAATGAACAAAAATTGATTACAGTTTTTTAAATGTATTCCAAGACTTTATTTATCAAGCCCAACAACTTTTATATTCATATCTTTTATAAAATCCTCACGTTTTTGTACTTTGTACGTTTTTGTACTTAAAAATGAATAAAAATGAATTAAATTTTTATTACATGTATTTCAAGACTTTATTTATCAAGCCCAACAACTTTTATATTCATATCTTTTATAAAATTCTCAAAAAAAATCGTGAAAATAGCCTTTTTTTCGTGGCTCCAAAGTGGACTAGCCCCTTAATTATCGAGATACAGCGATTTTTAAATTTCCAACCCCTATTTCATAGGGTTGGGGCGAGTTGCGGGGCAACATTTTATTGGCGTTATTTTCAGTATGCAACCATGTGCCTTCAGTCAAAAATTCACATTTTACGCTAAAATGTGCTGGGTTTTCGTCTCTTTTACTGGTCTATTTGGCTAAATTCAAGTTGGTCCAGTGGGCACGGGAACAAGTGAAAAAACTACGCGGATCGGTTTTTTTTCAGTATAAAAATCTGTCTGTCGCGACGCCCCCTTGGCTTTATTCTTACAACCCTTTTGTCTAAAAATCTGATGAGTATGAGTGATGGGTATAAATTAAGAAAATTGTCGTAGTTGCTGCGATATCATTGGCTTGGATGTGAAATTTGAAAAACGCTCTTTAGGCTGACGAGATTCTGTCTGTTAGGAAACTGACTTCAGCGAAAATAGCGAAATTTCAGATTGAAATTGTGAAAAAAAAACTGAATTTTTCATATATTTGTTGTTTGGCAGTGTAGTTAATATTATGAAAAGTGGAAAGTGATTTGAATTATTTGAAAATTATTTTGCGGATTGCGGAGGCATCAAGCTGTCGGTCTTTTTTTTAAGGTCTGAAAGGGCTAATTCGTTACACCTTTTTGGATTGACCGAAACGAAAAAGATATTAATTTTTCGGAAATATACTTTTGTGCCTGGGTGTTGACAGAACATTTATTTTTGCTTTTTGAAAATCCGGATAATAACCGAGGTGAAAAAGATCGGGTTTCGTTAGAAACTTTTTTCGAAATCTGTCATTGGGCAAATTTTTCCAATACGACAAAAATACTACTCTGATGATTAAGGGGTTACCCCCACTTGCGATTTTGAAAAAATCGATTTTTTTGTTATTGCATTTTTTTGAAGTATAAGTATCTGAGAATATGTCCTGAAAATTTCAAGTCGATCCGAACAAAATTGACTGAGATATGAGCGTTGAAAGAGAAGAATCCGCGTTGAAAGAGCGTTAAAAGAGAAGCTTTAAACGCGTTTTTCTCAAAATGGCATTTCTGAAGACGGTGACCAAGATTACTCGAACACTAATGAACCGATCTTCTTGAAATTTTGCAGGCTGATTTAATACATAAAAATGTAGTCTTTAATCGTTCGATTTTTTTTTCGAAAAAAATGGCCGTTTTATAGCCAAAAAACGGCCGTTTTTTTTTTCGTTAAAATCGAACCATTAACTTTGACAGTCCGCCATTTTGTGAAAAATGAATATTTTTTAAAATCCTTCGATTAAAGACTAGTTTATACTTATATTTGACTAAATCCATCGGCATTTTTTTTTTCAGATGATCCACTTCGCCGCAATGTTGGTCACCGCAAACCGTGTATATAAAAACATTATTTCATTGACGGCCATTTGCCACTAAACAATGTAATATTTTTCAATAAAAAAATTACTGAAAGTTCTTCAAGATGTGTTCTATAAGATGGTATATTGATCGATTAAAAAAGTTTTGTAGTTTTCTTTTAAAAAATTCATGAAAAAGGCCTTTTTTGCGCTACAAGTGGGGGTAACGTCTTAAGTAGAAAAGTATATTTAAAGAAACTTTTTTTTTATATTTCAAAAAGGCGTTACGAGTCGCACCGTTCGGACTTTTGGAGAAAATCAATCAGCAGCTTGATGCCCTTACACGTCTATATTTGAGATTTAAAAAATATTATATTCGTTTTTTATTTTTGATATAATTCCATACGGTGGGAAATCCACCCCTAGAAAAAGGAAGTCAATTTTGGCAACAATTACGAATTCAGGATTTTTGTTTTTTCCTCCCCCACCGTGCAATCAGTGTCGATTTTTTCCCCGTCACTAATTGTTTACGTGAAATGATAAATCGCCAACAATTCGTGCAGTCGAGTAATCGAAAAGAAATTCTGGCAGATCTTTGGGTACTGGTTCGCAATAGCGCCCTTCTCGGCCGGAAGTTCACGAGAATATCGATCAATAAGAAATGAGATCCCCGTGGGCTTCAGCCTGAATTTCCGCTCATTCGAGGCGATTGGCCTCGCTCTCTGAAACTTTCCCTTTTTTTTCATCAAGTCTCAACTTTGAGTGCACTTTCAATTCGACGAATGAGATTTCAAATCGAATATCCGTAATTTCTTGGAGTTCCGAGGAGAGCGGGTGGCGAATCGCCCTGAACATCGCGATTGCAATAACGGTGAACTTTCTCGTAATTCACCTCGTTTGTAATGAACACACGGCGTTTTGTTAGTACAATAAATCACTGATAAAGCCTTCGGTAGCGCGGTTAATCAAAATGTATATATAAACGCACAATAAATAATAAAAAATAAAAAAAATAAGAAAAAGAAAAATAAAACACGACGTGATCGTTACGATAATCGTACTACGATAAAATGCAAATGTATGTAAACAATTGGAAAGTAAGAGAACAAAAAAACGAGAGCTTCCGAAAAGACCGAGCTTTGATATTCGAGAACACTCGAGGAAGCTCCAACGATCACACTGAAGAGACATTTAAGAGAAAATATAAACAAAACTACGACACGAATGCAAAACACGACGTGACGATAAAGAGTGGTCGTAAATAAATTGGCAGTTCGCCACTGCACTGGCTTGCAGTTGATGCAAATCGAGAGGCCTCTGCGGTGAGATCGGAAAAATCGGTGAGGATTTTTAACATCAAATACGAAAAAATGGCCGAATTGAGGACATAATTTTTGTTCCGAGATTGGCATACGTATTAATTAAAACATCGGGAAAATTCAGAGAAAAGAAAAGATCAGTTTGAATGTATTTGCTAATTATTTCTGTTTTTTTCCTTGGGTCAGCACGAGCCAGTTTTTTGGTTTTATTTGAATATTAGGGGGTGACGAAAAAAATTATCTTTTACCCCTATTATTTGTTGATATTTGTTGAACCAGATTTTTAGAATTGAACCTTTATAGCTTGAAAAATTCATTCTGAAAATATCTATAATTATTTTTACATAAATCTGGCTGTATAAACAATGCACTTGTGTATGAAAAAGGGCATTTTTTCAAATATTTAAGGGGTCTTGTCACTTTAGGCGCTAAAAAGGCTATTTTCATGATTTTTTTATAGGTTTATATTATAGATATTGATATAAAAGTTGTTACACTTAATAAATACATTTTCGAAATACATTAAAGTTTTTCTTATGTATTTATGTAACCCACCAAACTTTAAACGCGTTTTTTTCTCGAAACAAAGTTTTTCGACGGCTTGTTGATAAAATCTTCGAAACTACTGAACCGACCCTTATGAAATTTCAACCACATATTCTTTACAACTATAGCTGTAGTGCATATCAAGGATTTTTTTTAAATCTTGATATTTACTATTTTTTTTTTGCCAAAAACGGTGAAAAAAACGCGTCTTTTTTTCGAAAAAGTCCGCCAATTTGTTATTTATGGATATATCAAAAATCGTATGATATGCGCTATAGCCATTATCATACTGAATCTAAAACCGTTTGATTTTTTTGTTTCGGATGATCCATCTCCGAGATTTCATCAATAGCGCGGACCCGCAGTTTTTTTAGTACATATTTTCAACTACCATTTTCGTCCATAAATAGTGTCTTAAATAAACAATTTGTTTTTTTTTTCAAATGTATTTCGGACGTGCATTTATTAAATGTAACTTTTATATCAATATCTATAATATAAACCTATCAAAAACATTCATAAAAATAGCCTTTTTAGCGTCTAAAGTGAGAAGACCCCTTAAATTTTGGCCAATAAATTCTATTGGGGTTTTCAAAAAAAGCTCTGCAAAGCTGCAAAAAATCAGCTTCAAGGATTTTCGACCGGATTTAGCAAATATTAATTTGTTGTTGAGTTCTCAGAGTTTGAACGTAAATTTACCGTACAAAAAAAAACTCTGCAAAGCTGCAAAAAATCAGCTTCAAGAATTTTCGACCGGATTTAGCAAATATTAATTTGATGTTGAGTTCTCAGAGTTTGAACGTAAATTTACCGTGCAAATCACACGGGGAAAAAATCATCGTGCCCGCTTAGCCTCGAATTCGAGAGCTCAAATTTAGCTCCCTTCTTGAATTATCGCATTCGATTGTTTAATTACTTATTTTCAATGGAACAATTAGGCCCAAGATTGCCACCGATTTTTCTGATGTCACTATAGGATTTCGCCACTCAATGAGTCACCGTTGGACGGAATTGTCGAGAGCTAATAAGATGAACGAACGGCCTATTATATATATATATATATATATATATATATATATATATATATATATAAATGTAACATTTCAAGCCAGCCCGAGCAATGGATCGACTCGTCGTTTTCGAGTGCCTCGTGTGTACGAAAGGTTAGAGCGATATTTAAATAAACGAAGTAAGCAAGTGTATAAAGACGATGGTTGACATCAAAAACCTAATCCAAGTGTATAAATTTAAAAAAATGCAGTCTCGAGTGGCGTGAACGCGAAAAATCATGTAAAAATCTACTAAACGTCTTTGAGACGACGAGAAATGAAACTCAAGTGTTTCCTTCCTCGCAGCCTTCATTATTGTCGAGTTCACGCACGTAATATCACAGGGCTCAGGATCAAGTGTCATAATTGTAAAAAGTTTTTGTGCCACGTCGATACAGCAAAGCTCGAACAATTATTAGCAACTTTGTACGAACTTCCGGTAGGGCACTGAAATGATGTGTTTTTTTTAAATAAAACAAAATACGAGTAAAAAGGGAGAAAAATAATTAAAAATATGATTTGAAGTCTTGTAGACACACAAGGTGTGAAATACTGTTCGACTAGAGAGACCGCATCATGAGATCGCCATGACACGCGTCGTTTGCGTCTGAAACATGGCGACGATCATGGGAAAAAAAAATAAAATGATCAAATTCTTTGTACTTCGCGTTAGAGTTACCGTCTCCACTCTCCTGTCGCAACGCGGTCAAAGTTCAACGACAGTACTAATTGCCTATAACGACGCTCCTGACAAACCGGACTGGAATTTCCGGGACTCTACGTCACCTTCTTGGTCTCATTTTTTTGGTACCTTTTGGTCCCTGTTTTTTTTTTTACAATGGACTATCTACCTACGAACGAGGCTCATGGTCTTCGGCTAGTAGGGCTTGGAGGCCTCTTTGGATCGCTTCAGCTGAACTTTGAGTCTCTTGGTGCCTATTTGAAAACCGTTCATCGCTTGGATCGCGGCTTGCGCACTCGGTGCATTGTCGTACGAGACGAAGCCTGAAAATAAAGAGAGTGGGAGTTAAATTAATAGCCTTTTGATAGGGGAGGCGAGGCGAGGAGATTTTTTTTCTGGAAAGATCGAGTTTATTCGAGCGAGGCTATTTTTGAATGGCCCTCCCGCAATTTTATTCGTGGCATCGTCACATATCTTTGAGAGACTTGAAAAAACCCCGCAAATTTAGTTGGAATACGATTTTTCATTATTGGTTTTGAAGGAAGAAATATCCCCGTTGGGGGTTGGAAATCGCGAGTGCTGTTGGGGAAGGATACACAAGGATTTGATTTTATTTGATGGATTTCCAATTTGATTCCATTTGATTCCGATTTGATTTCATTTGATTCCGATTTGATTTCATTTGATTCCAATTTGATTACATGTGATTTTATTTGGTCCCAATTTGATTTCATTTGATTTTAATTTGATTTCATTTGATTCCAACTTGATTTCATTTGATTTCATTTGATTTCATTTTATCCCAATTTGATTTCATTTGGTTTCAATTGGATTTCATTTTATTCCAAATTTCTATCATTTGATTCCCATTTGATTTCGTTTGATTTAATTAGATTTGATTCGATATGATGGTCTGCGAATTTCGACAGTGGCTCCGGAGATCGAAAGGTTAAAAATGTCCGTCAACTTACCGAAGCACTTGCTCATGTTCGTTTGCTTGTCGATGAAAACTTTGGCTGATATGACATTGCCGAAGGGCAGAAAAGTCGAGGCTAAATCGTTGTCGCTGAATTCCTGGGGGAGATGATAGATGAATAGATTGCCACCCTCAGGTCCTTCGATCTGTTTGCCAGCGGGACCGGAAGTGGTGTTTTGCGCAGCCGCAGCAGCAGCCGCCGCTGCCGCCGCAGCTGCCGCCGATGCCCCCGTGAATGCCGGGAACCCTGAAAATTTTGACGGATCTATGTTTGTCACTGGCAGGTCTGAGGCTGCTTATGATTTATACCGATGGTCCTTCAACCCCTTGGATCTCTGAGCCACTTTTTGTTCTCCATCTTCTCCTTATTTTTCTCCTCTTTCTCTCCGTCACTCTATCGTCTCGAATACGTCAAATTCCCGCACCGTATTCGCAATTTTTTCTTGCCCCGGGACATGGACAAAACTATCCGCGAGCCTCCAAGACACTATAATGTTTTTCGCCCTGTTGATTAATGACGGCGAGGCTCGCGAGACGGAAGAGTGGCAGTCGTCCGTTTGAGATGCCACCTGCCCGTAAAATTTGCGATCCCCGCAAGAGAAATAACCGGAAGGTGGATCAACGGACTTTTGGCAAAGTGCCGGAATAACGAGCGCGACGAGTCTGCCGAGATTTAATTGCCGACGGAATCCCCGGAAAATATAAATCGGCCGTTCCACTCTGACTCGGTACTTCTTGAAAACAACGAAAAATATATTTCCGTCGCGTGGAACGTGTTGGCAAAACACACGAATCGGTCAAACACGCATGGGCGATCTTTTTGGAAAAATTCGTGGCTACTTTTTTTCGTGATTTTTATGCTGATTTTAATTTATAATTGTGCCATCATTAATGTTCCTTCCGATAATCTTGCCGCGTTTCATCACTTGGCCAGTTCCTCAGACATCCCCACAGAGGTGTCCACAGTCACACTTTCCTAATCAAAGCGTCTTTTCACTTCACAATTTTCAAAAAATCGATTTTTTTCATCACCCTTTTCGAAAGTATACATATCCAAAAGTATCATATTAAAATTTTATGAGGATCGGAGAAGTCTAACTGTATTTTTGGGTGACCTTTAGCTGAGCTACCTGAGCACAGTCATCTGCTCGTTAAAAACTTTAAGGGGCTATACCAGTGTGGCAGTTTAGAAAAATCGATTTTTTTTGCCTTTTTCGACAGTTTATACTTTCAAGAATATCCTGTGAAAATTTCAAGGCCGTATCTCTAATCATTTTATCTTGCGAAAATCGATAGTTAAATCTTTAAAAGCGTTTTTCTCGAAATGAGATTTTTCAAATTTGCTGACATTGTAACTCAACGAGCAATTATCCGATGGACTTGAAATTTAAACTGAGTACTCTTGAATATATTTACTCTACAATGACGGAGGATATTTTTGATTGGATGAAAATTGACGATTTGGCATTAAAAAAACGACCATTTTATAGGCAAGAAAACAGATTTTTTTTTCATAACTACGCCATTTTGTTAGATTTTGATATTTTTAGCAAACCCTACGTCATTGTACAGGAAATACCTTCCAGCTTAACGACATTTTTTCCTTTTTCGGTTTCAGCTACTCAGTCGGCCGGAATCATGTCAGCAGGGGAGGAACTTTTTTTTGGCGCCTCCGAAGGCAGCGCATAAGTCGCTTAAATCTCAATATTTTTCTATGAAAAAATTATGTAATATAGGTCAAATATATGCTTAATTTTCCGAAACATTTAATTGAGTACTTTTATTCCAAAATATTCCCGAAAATCACCCAAATTTTCAGCGTTGACACTGGTACAGCCCCTTAAACGCGTTTTTCTCGAAACAACGTTTTTCGACGGCTAGTTGACAAAATATTCGAAACTATTGAACCGATCCTTATGAAATTTTAACCACATATTCTTTACAACTATAGCTATAGCGCATATCAAGGATTTTTAAAATTTTTGATATTTACTATTTTTTTTGCCAAAAACGGTGAAAAAACACGTTTTTTTGTTTTTTTTTTTTCGAAAAACGTCCGCCATATTGTTATTTTTGCATAGATCAAAAATCGTATGATATGCGCTATAGCTATTAACGTTTGATTTTTTTGTTTCACATGATCCGTCTCCGAGATTTCATCAACAGCGCAGACCTACATTCTTCGGACATTTTTTTAACTACCATTTTTGTATATAAATAGTGACTCAAATAAATAAATAAATAAATGTAATGTATTTCGAAAGTGTATTTATCAAGTGTAACAACTTTTATACCAATATTCATAACATAAACGTGTCAAAAAAAGTCATGAAAATAGCCTTTTTTAGCGTCTAAAGTGAGAAGACGCCTCAACTACTCAGTCGCGTTTCCACGAGGGCACAGGGAAACTGGAAATAACTTGAGTCTGTGCGGCCACATTTTACCGAGCTTCAATTGTGCTACCATCGGATACTCAGTGCTGCCTGTCACCCAGTAGGTGGGCAATCCAGACAAGCGGTCACCCATCTCACTATTGGCCTCGGCCAACGCTCCCGACACGGAAGATCACTGCATACCGTCAGTTCCATTCATTGCTATCTTTCATTTGGCAGTTGCACGTTACTCAGCAAAAGACAAAACTACAATCCGAAAGATCGCGGACCAAATGGCAATGGGTCGATGGTCTTCGACGATTTGGACTGGAATGCCGCATGCAAACTGAATTCCCTCGCGATCTCGTTCTCGTTGCGTTCGAACGCTCTCTTTTCTAGCGTATCGTCATTATTTATATAGATCCTGGGGATCAAGAGTGGCGTTAATTGAATCAATGTTTGTCGCGTGCCGAGCCGAGTGTGCGAGCTGATCGTCACGTAAATTTCTATCCGGATCTATGTCGGGTGCGCGATATGTAAAACGTGCTCTCGGCTATTTACATTTTCAATCTCGTTTCGTTCGTTCGTTCGTTTGAAAATAATGTTGCCACGCGTGCGTGCGCGGGACCAACTTCGTTGATTTCGTTTTTCATCGAAATATTGGATCCTATCGTTTCGCGTGATTTGTATCGATGGACGAACACGATAATTTCATGCGACTAAAAATAACGTATACGATGAAAACCACTGTGACAGGTAAATAAATCGATTTTTTTGGCTTTTTGTCAAAGTATACGCATTCAAGAATGTGTGAAAAATTTCTAGTTGAAATATTGACAATTAACCGAGTTAGGGACGATTTAGTAAAAGCAGATTTTTAATTAAAAAAAAACGAAATTCCTCTCATTGGAGTAGCTATCGTTGTACGTAGTCGTTTTTATAATTTAATATTTTTTAAGCCTCACGAATATAAATAACAAATTTCGCCAAAATTAGACTTTTTTGAACTCCCGCCATTTGGTGATTTTTTTTTTGAAAAATTGCCATGTACAACGGGAACTAAATTTATATGGATTATAAAACGTTTTTATTTTTATTTTTTTGACCAACGATTGTCAAGTTATCGATCCAGCCGTTGGCCCAAATTTTTTTTATACGGAGGTTTTATTACACCTCGAAACGGTGTTAATTGTTAATTCATTTGAAATAAAAATTTACACGTAATGAGATCAATGTATGCTTAATAACATAATTTGTCTCCAAATAAATAATTTAGTGAACTGAAAAAATCGGAAAATCGACTTTTTTCGGGCGGATACAGGCTTTCAATTGTCGATGATGGGAACTCGAATTATACTATTTTGATTCGGGAAAGTTTCTCTGATACGAGTGGCGGGTGGCTGCGATACGCTGAGGATAATTCAATTACGAGTTTTCTGCACTTTATTTGAATTTGAATCTCCCTAGAATAAAAAAATTTCGGCAATTTTTATCGACAACAATATTTGAATACGAATTATTCATCTTATTTCACAGCCGGGGGTTTCGTCCAATTAAGACTAATTTAATGATGTCCCTATATCATATTTCTCATATATGCATTTATTTTTACTTTATTTTTATTTAATTTCTCAATAGGCCATTATTTCATTTCCATTAATGCAACGCGAGCGACGAATTGAAAAATTGAATTATCGTGGATGGTAAATTCGTTCTCTCTCCACATGTTTTTTTTTTTTTCACCAAAAACAATATCATTTTTGTTTATCGCCAATTTTCGCATTACTCTATAATATTCACGTGTAAAATAGGTTGCGTAAAATACGCGGAAAATCGTTAAATAATCGAACGCCCATGGAATGAGCGCATGTACATATCGCGAGGAATCAATTACAAAACCGCATGTTACATTGTTCTTGTAGCATGCGAAACCTTGCATTGTTCGATTAATAGGAATAATGAGCGAACGAGAGAGTTCCGATATCGTTCCCGGAAATAATACACTATATCTTGCCGACCTGTATATTCGATTATCCATTGAGAACGGGCTGTACTTCAATTACAGTGACTTACTTTAAATTCGTTCTAACGATTGCGCGTGGTGGCCGTAAACGAGAATTTCCCCCATTACGCACACGGACAAACATGTACATATGTATGCATGTGTAAACGTATGTACACGTGTGTGTACGTCGATAGACTGAAAATAGATTTGCGGTATTTCGAAAATACAGAAGGAGCAGATTCCAGTCAAACACCGAACGAGTGCAACAAGATATCGAAAGATTCACAGTGCATCCGAAATCATCGCATTCACTGGCACAAGAAAATCGACTCAACGTTCCTATGCAAAATAATAAAATACCACATGGAGGAAAATTGTGCCGAACGCTAAAACTGTTGCTTATTATCACAAAGAAGAAAAACTTTAGTGCTAAAGCTGTAAAATTGGACATTTGTTGGGGAGTCCCCAGATCCTATCATATAGAGGAAACCCGGGCATAGCGAACAGCCCAGGTAAAGCGAATACCCCCACGCGCAGCATTTACGCGTGGGGGTATTCGCCTTGCCCCCACGCGCAGCGTTTGCGCGTGGGGGCAAGGCTGTTCGTTATGCCCGGGAATCTCTTATACCTAAAGGGTTTTCCTAGGGACGCCGCACGTAGGGAGTCCACAATGGAATTCAAGTTGATTCGGATTTTGTTGTGGAGTCACAAGAAGCACCCACATTTCTATAGGGATTCGCTAGGGACACTGCACATAGGGAGTCCTCATCAGGTATCCAATTGGATTCTGCACTTTTCCTCGATGAACGCTGTTTGAGAATTCTTACCACGTTCGAATAAAAAATATGTGAAAAGTTACGAGAAAAAGCTTGGCGTGTTGATACACAATCGGCACGCTTCGCGAGCGTGCACGTGCGTGGTGATATTATGTCGAACTGCAGTAATAGATAAACGATAATTACAGTGGACTTTCAGTGATTCAACGCGATTTTTAAGATATACTTTTTCAACCCTTCGTTGGCACACTTATACTTGGCCACTATTTTGACACTTTGTGTCAATTTCACCCGGAAAGTACTTTATCCACCTGCCATTAAAAATCCGTCGGTCGGTTTTTATCTTTAAAAATGCGGAAAATAGAAAACGATGTTATAAAAAATTATTGAAAATTTTCAGTTTTGACAGGTCAGCATTTTATTAAAAATTCATCTGGGTTAAAATGACCCAGTGTGTCAACGTAGGGTTAGGCGATTCATACTTTTTCGAAGTAAGATTTATCGTCTTTTAAGTTCCGCTCATTTTGCATATCTATATATTTTACTTAGAAAACTCAACGTACAGAATGCGATGGGATCCATCAAGAATCGTATTGGATTATGTTCTATAATGGGGGAATCTTTCAGGATACAAATTAGAAGGGATCCTTATTAGAATCCATTGTACGAGCGTGACGTTTCAGCATAGGGACAAGTATGCCAATCCAATTGGATCCCTACGACAATTTCTGAACGGGATGGCAAGCTTGGTACATCGTCACTAACTTTGGCAGTCAATTTTCGAAAGAATTGGTCGACTTTTCTACGGAACTACTGACACATCTACTGAGGTGAAAAATGATAGTCCACCAAAAAAAAGAAAACGACAACTAAGCGAGATCGGCAAGGCGCACTATCCACGTAGATTTGTTTGGGTTTACTCACTATGCAACTCTTTCTTTTCCACCGTCACTGTCGTCTTTCCAATGAGAGCTTCAATGTGCAGATTGCAGTTAGAAAAATTCGAGCACGTGAGAATACGGGCGATTAGTGGGTGGTTGAGAAAGGGGGCAAGGGATGATTTTAATTCGTTTTTGGGAAGACGAGCAACGTTTAGACGAGTTCACTAATTTTTCGTCCGAATTTTTCACATTCATGAACACGAGGGCAGCGTTATTTTATTATTCCATCCACGCGATGAATAATAATTACCTGCGTATTGTTGCAAACTCGAGTAGGCGTTGCTCAGAGAATCCTGAAGACCGTTCAAGGGCGTTCCCGTCAAGGAATTGAGGGCGAGAGACGTCACGGGGCTCAAACTACCCCCGGTGGACCCTGCAAAAAAAAAACAATTGCGTGCTTGCAAATAATTTCACCGATTCGACACTCGTAGGAACGAAATGAAAGAACAAATGTCTTTCGCAAGTAAGGCCGAAGGATGAAATAGTCTGGGTCTGCGAGCATGCATCATGCCCGTAAAGTTGTACGACGAACAAACGAGGACAAGCCGCTGGATAATCAGAGTCGTGAGTGATGTACCTGAACCTCTCATGGGTGAAAAAATTATTCTAGTTAGTAAGAATGATGAGAGAAAGAATAATACAAACAAAGAAAAAAAACTCTAAGCGTCATTCACCGAAGTACACACGCGAAAAACATTGCGTTAAATTTGTCACTCCGACGGACCAACACACAATTCGATTCGGTTCTCTCAACACAAATAATTTCGTCCTAGTGTCATGCTAACGCGAGC
Organism: Ophion ellenae; assembly: GCA_963210295.1. NCBI lineage: Eukaryota > Metazoa > Arthropoda > Insecta > Hymenoptera > Ichneumonidae > Ophion > Ophion ellenae. Next base: position 39,527,852 of record OY723390.1, on the reverse strand, counting down.
CATCCGTTCTCGGTCAATTATTATTCGCGTGTGCGCGGACTTTGATTTTTTTTCATCGCGTCACGGCGTATTGAGAAAATTCCTTCCTCTTGAAGTTTGTTCCTTACATTTGTATCGAATTTATTTTGACGTTATTCAATACATCAAAGTCGGTGGAAAATTCTACTGCAGACACAGCCATTTTACAGCTATTTGATTCTCGAATTCAGTTTTAAAATATGGATTTTTTAAATGGATTTGTAATGTCGCAATACAATTTGCAATGAAATTGACAATTAACAATAAAATTGACAATTGACGATGTAATTGACAATTGACATTAAAATTGACAATTAACAATAAAATTGACGAGGGACAATAAAATTGACAATTGACGATAAAATTGTCAATTTGCCATGAAATTGACTATTTGCAATTAAATTGACAATTGACAATAAAATTGACAATTTGCAATAAAATTGACAATAAAATTGACAATTTGCAATAAAATTGACAATTGCCAACTAAATTGACGATTGACAATAAAATTGACAATTGATATTGAAATTGACGGTCGAAAACAAAATTGACAATTGACATTAAAGTTGACAAAGGGCAATAAAGTTGACAATTGAAAATTGACATTAAAATTGACAAGGGGCAATAAAATTGACTATTTACAATAAAATTGACAAAGGACAATAAAATAGATAAATGCCAATAAAACTGACAAGGGACAATAAAATTGACGATTGACAATAAAATTGTCCAAAATCGTGAATTCCAATCCAAAGGCACGGCGCGAACGCGGATCGAGTTAGCATGAAATATGGGAGCGACTGCCACTAGTTAATACACGAAGCGATACGACTATAAATCATCCAGACCATTTGTTGTTTTACAAGCTCGTGGTGTACGCTTTGTGCTGCAACTCTTACGCAAAATAAGCCGATCCAGATACAGGAATAAATAACATTGACAAATATAGTTGTATTTATACACACACTATATGGGGTGTTCCCGCCCAACTCACAACTATTTTCCTCGCCATCATTAATTATAGATTTCCATAGTCGAAAACCTCACCCCTAGTGTCAAAAGAAACCTAATTTGTTTTTTTTATTCCCCCATCCCTTGCCCTTCTCAACTGCAAAAAATCGCAAAGTGCAGTCGGGCAGTTTTTAAAATTCTGAAAAAATTTAGATACGTTTTACCCCTTTTTTGTATTTTTCACCAAAGCTCAACTTGCGCTTCCGATAATTACGTTTTTTTTTTAATTTTGCATTTGGGGACGATTACCCGACAGCTTGGAAGTAAGAGGAGTACTTCGTCCATTTTCGAGTAAAAAAAAATAAAAAATATGGCTTCAGATAAAATACAATTCGGGTGGGGTGTATATGTAGATCGAAAAAGTACTCTTCTGACTTCAAAAATGTCGAATAATCATCCCCAAAATCGCAATTTCACCAAAAAACCAATTTTTTCAGAATAAAAAAAATTGCACGAGCGGACCCTCCAATTTTTGGACCTGCAGAAGGGCAAAACTGGTGGGTGAAAAAAATTGAGAAACACTGGGTGTCGTTTTGACACCTGGAGTGAGGTTGTCCAGTATGAAAATCAATAATGGACGATGGTGAGGGGCATTGTTGTATAATTTGAGTTGGTATATATATATATATATATATATATATATATATATATATATATATATTGTATGGGAAAATGGATCTTGTGACGAAAGTTCATGCATATCCTGCATATCTCATCTTCACCACGTATAAATACATTTTTCGAGGCGGTGGCTACGGCCGTTAGTGGCAATACATTTTACAGTATACGGCAAGGAGGCAATTTCATTTGGAGCCGGGACGAATACAATTCGAATGAAGTATTTTTAGCCCATTTAATTAATCATTAATTAAATGATTAAAACACCGCCTGTCAGGCATATGTCGAAAATTCTTCACTTGTAGGCTCTCTCGACGTTGCAAAAATCACGAAGCTTTAGATCGTAAAAAAAAATATAATTTTTGATGATTCTGTTCGATTCGAATGATAGTCATCCCCAATTGAATGTCCGAGGTCGAGGAAGGATTTTGTTCGAGGACGAGGGGATTCTGTGCGTGGATGAATTATAGCAATGTGGCGATCATACGTGGGACGCGTATAATTTATTAGTGCTACGCTGTGAACTACGGACTCGACGCAACAAACGAGTAAATAAATTAATCCTTCAAAGTACGAGCGATTCAAAACGAGCGGCTTTTTTCTTTTTTTTTTAAATATTGATGTGCCTCACCTGTGCTTCCCGTTTTCCCAAGGAGAGCAGCTGATCACGAGAAAAAAATATGTCAAACGTTAGAATCGAGAGAAAAAAACGCGTGAATAATTTTTTTTGTTTTTTTTTTTCCCGATGAATGTTTGGGGTAGAACTTTGTTTTTTTAATTTTGGGAGTAGTCCGGGTAGTGAAAATATCAGATCTCGTATTTGGGGCTGGCGATGGTGGGGTAGTTTACGATTTATTCGGTGTACTTTAGTAACGGTTAAAAATACTGTACCAGGCAAGGCGACACTTACATAGCGACATACCTGCTGTCGAATTGGCCAATCCGCTTAACGCTGAAACATACAGAGCATCGGCGATATTATCACGCGCGTGGGCGAGTTAGTGAAATTGTTATTCTCTTTTTGCATGCGAGACTCGTCGGAACGTAAAGTGCACAACGGGACGAATGAGGGACAGGGAGAATAACGAGACGAGGGTGTCCAATAGGGTGGCACAAATTTGAGCACTATTTTTTTTCCCTTTTTCTCACCATCCAATTATCTTCTTGGACGAAAAAAAAATTGTCGCGAAACCTACGAGTGGTCAATAAATATTTAGAGGTCGCTCAAGCCTCCCAAAAATTAAAATTTTCATTAAAAAATCGATTTTTTTCGTTCACCTTCACCCATGAATTTTTTGCTTTATAATTTGTAAATTAACCTCGCGAAAGCTCTAGCCGGTCAATGAATATTTCGTGGTCGCTCACGAGCTTCGAAATTCCCAATTTTCGCCAATTTATTCTACTCGCCGCTCTCATAAATTTGACGATTTGTCAAATTTTCAGAACAATTAATCGTTTTTCTTTAGAAAAAGATTTTTCAAATTTACCTCACACGACTAACCCAATAATTGTAATCTTGATTCTGATAAAATAATTGTTTAAAGGTCTTGTCCGTAAACAAAATTATGGCCCTCCGTTTTATCGGGTTAGAAGTGTTAGGTAAATTAAAAAAATCCGTTTCTAAAGACAGAAAGGATTAACCGTTTTGAAAATTTTACAAAGTGTTAGATTTATAAGTGAGAAGAGAAAAAAAAGCGAGAAATAAATATTCTTTGGCCGGCTAGAGCTTTCTCGAGCTTAATTTGAAAATCATCAAGCGTAAAATTTCGTTGGTGAGAAGTGAATGCAAAAAAGGCGATTTTTTAATGGAAATTTGAATTTTTGGGAGGCTTGAGCAACCTCTAAATCTTTTTTGACCGCTCGCAGCTTTGGCGACAATTTTTTGCTCATTAAATTAGATAAATTGATGGTGGGAAAAACAAAAAAAAATGGAGCTCACATTTGTGCCACTTTAGTGTCCAAGCTGAGATCAATGGTGAGACATTACGCGAATTTAGCCAAGTTTGGAATCGAATTATTGAAAATTGGAACTGTCAAAATGTTCGGTAAGAATACCCGGTCATTGAATTTTTACGAAAATTCGAACTTTTTTGTGATAAAAAGAACACGATGTTGGAGGTCGCATCGTTGGGGTGGAATGAAAATGATATATTCTCTTTGCCCCGATTATTTAGGCAAATTTGAACTGAGAATATCACAAAATCGTTTTTGAGCAGATTCTTATCGGAGATCTACGATCTACATTCGCGAAAAATGTTTCTGAAAAATAACAATAATAAAGAAATATAATCAAAGAAAATAGGGCGGTTTCCCATGTTAATTTTTTCAGTTTCCCTGTACCCTCCTGCAACCGTAATAACGCATCAAGAAAGAGTGGATGTGGTCAACAGAATTGACTTTCGCGAGATAACACCCAAGGAATGCAATTCCAAACACCCGCAATGACATACAAAGTGTCATTGAAAAAAAAAATTAGAACTTCCAATGAATTCCTCGGATTCAAATTTCGACAGCAAATTTCGAATATGAAAAGGTGAATTGATTATCGTGAGGTAAAATCCACGGGATGCAATTCCAAAAACCCCCAAGGGCATACAAAATAACATTGGAAAAAAATAAATCAGAATTTTCAATGAATTTCCTGGATTCAAATTTTGACATAAAAAAAATACGTGGGTGGTTATTGTTGAGCTCATGCAATGAAAAGCGCGTCAGTTTTTTTTCTTGCAAGTGCACATTATTTTGGGAGCATCTCGAGATGCTGTAGGGAAAGACTCGACGATTCTCGTCGACCGGCGAGTAAATTTCTCCCCGCCGATTCGACAATAAGCTTGCTACTCACTGTTGGGCGATACTTGAAGGTTGCCATTTCCGCCGGTCATCGCTGCCAGAGTAACGAGATTCTGCATACTCATCGGCGTTACTCCGGCGTTCGCTGTAAAGTTTTATCAAACACCAAAATTTTAGCAACTAGCCCTCGAAATTCGTACGCGAGGCACAGTGAACATTTTTCAGCGTTAAAAAAAATCCAACGGAATTTTTATTTTATTTCAAAGCATGTACGAGAGTCGATGATTTTTGTCGTAACAGCGTGGCGAACAAATGCTTGAAAATGTCTCCGATGCAAAGTTTGACGAAATGTTTCGATAACATTTTTTGATCGACGAAAACGTGTGGGCGTTTATTAATTAATTAGTTTACGTTCGTTTATTAGTTAATTAGTTTATTAATTAATTAGTTTACGAGGAGGTAAAAAATCGTGTTCAGCTTAGGCCAAAGATGAATACTATTTGACAATGATAATATTTTATCAATCGGAAGAAATGCGTATGAAAAATGTTTTTTAAGGGCTGAATTCTGGTTGAAATTTTTGAAAACGTTGATATTTGCTTTTTGACGGAATCTTAAAATGTAAGCTTTGAAAAAAATTGTCTGCAAATTTCAAGTCGATCCGTACAAAATTTAAGGAGTTATGAGCGTTTATAGGTAGGTTGGCCGCACCGGCGAACTTTAAAAGCGTTTTTCTCGTATATAAAATATCACAGTACCGATCAACTTCAAATTTCACAAGTTGCTTTTACACATCAAAAAGCTGGATGATGTTGAAGTTTGCATCGTTGGAACGCGACGAAAATAATTTTTTTCCCCATTTGAAATTTTTATTTTGGCAAATCAAAGCCCCCGCGAACTTTTCTAAGATCCTCATTAGAGACCTACAACTGAAATCTATCAAAAATGACTTTGAATAATGACAAAAATTGAGAAATCGGAAATAAAAAGAACTTTCGTTGCATTCCAACGATGCAAACTTCGACAACATAAAGCTGGCTTGAACGAAGGCATTTTTTTCGATGCATAGTTTTTTTAACAATAAAAATAGAGGTTTTTTTCATTTTTGACTGCGACCATTTTGTCAAAAATCAATATTTTGCTAAATTCTCCGTTCAAGCACCAGATAATTTCATGCAAAAACTAAATGCGTTTGATTTTTTTGTTTCGGATGATTTGTTTCCGAGCAGCGAGCAGATCTGCACAAAACATTGTATCTACTACACTTATAAATATTTTTCAATACAAAAATCGCAAAAGATCCGCTAAACTATACTCTTTAATGAAAAGGAAAAACGAAAAAAAAAACCAGCACACGTTTGCCGAGAAAAAAAATCACGAAAATTCCTCTTTTCGCCGGCCACGAGCTAGATGCAACCCGATAAATCTAGAAGCGATAACCGAATTTCCAGCAAAGGTTTTCGAAAAATAGAATGACGTTGAAGTTTGCATCTCTGGGACGCGATGAATTTTTATTCTCATTGCTCAAATTGTATTTTTCCGGGTCCACTCTGCGACGATCACCCAAACGTTTTTTTAGGATTTTTGCTAAAGATTTACAACGTACATATGCGAAAAAAGCGTTGATTAAAAAAATGGATAAATAAAAAGATTAAAGATTTTTCATTGCGTTCCAAAGATGCAAAATTGAGGGGGAAGATATCTTCAGGCGAGGAACAAATTGCTGATTTTCATCATTTTTTTTAAACCAACATTTTTTTCGCCATTTTTGACACTTGGGGTATTTTTTATTACTACTTTTGGCTCTTACATGGGATTTTTTTTATGTTTAAAAATGGCGGAGTTATAGCACGGTTTTTTAAACGTCGGTGGTTGTCGTCAGACGGCGTGACACGTAGCGTCGGCGAGATTAATCGAAAAAAAAACTCACCGAAGACTTTTCTTTCATTAACACTCATACGCAGAATATGAACCAAGAAAAAGTGAGAAATTTCGAAAATCGATGAAATGGTGCGCTTTGAAACAAAAAGATTAAACTTTCCAAAAAATGGCTACATTTCGCAATTAAAAAATACTATTTTTGAATTAATTTCCAAGAACATTTAGGGTCATGTTTTTGTCAATAAGGTTAGAAAGATTTATAATAAAAATAAATATACCTAAAAATATAAATATAAATAAATATATTATTATAGAAAAATGAAAATAAAAATACCATGTAACAGCCAAAAGTTGTAATGAAGCGTACCCTGAGTCTCAAAAGTGGTGAAGAAATCTTTCCTCAAAAAAATAAAAATAAAATAACGAAAATCAGCCATTTTTTCCCTCGCCTAAAGGTACCTCGCCCCTTAAACACGACAAAATTGAGCGGCTTTCCGCAGAACGGGCGCAACGGAAGTGGCAAAAAATTGAACTAAAATAAAATAAAATAAGCTCGTGCGACACTGACCGTACTCACCGGCCGAATTGAGCGACGCGAGGGTCGCGAGATTTTGAAGATTCGCCGAATTGATTTCCGGTGGACTTGGCACGGTTGGGGCCGCCGCTTGGGCCGGTGTCGCAGCTCCAAGACCCAGATGTTGCTGCAGCAGCAATTGATGCTGGACACTCGATAGCGCGTTGGCACCGGCGTTCGCACCCACGGGGGTCGCTGCACTCGACGTCGCTTGCAGTTGTTGCAGCAGTTGTAGCGACGTTGGCGCGAGGGAGTGCGTGTCATTCTGCGAAAAGAAATTTCAACGTGTCCACACAATGACGAATGAGATAATCGAGGATGCTTTGCACACGCGCGCCGCCATTGCAAGCCAAAATCCCCTCTACGTAAATTTCTTCGGCATTGCCAGTCGTTCAATTCCCTCCCCATATTGAGGAGGGTCGATCCTTTTATCGATTAATTTCAACGGATACGGTCGTTTTTTTTTTTTTCAAGTAGCCGTTTCCGATACAAATTCAATAAAATATCGATAAGTCGCGTCGTTTTTGGGTGGAAAACAAAATAAAAAATAAACGTGAAAAAGCTTTTTAAAAACGAGCTTTTATTTATAAGGTACTATAACCTACTAGGTTTAAATTGAAAATTAAAACAGTATAACTACAAAAAAGTTACTTAAGGGGTTACGTGGATTTTAAAATTTCAAAAAATCCAGTTTAACAATTTTATTATCTAATAGTACAATATGTTGGATTGAAGAAAGGTTTTTTTTCGATTACAACTAATTTTACAAGGCTATACGTAGTGTAAAGTGTACCAACAATTGAACTATTTTGCATACATCTCCACCAAAAATTCCAATTTCATTTTTTTTTTAATCTTTCATTCAGTCACGAGCTATACTTATCTACTAACAGAAAAAAAATTCTTTTTTTTTTCATTTCAAATAATGCTATGATGAGTTATCCTGACCACTACGAGGACACTTTTTTTAGGGGTCTCCGGAAACCAGGTCCCACCGGCTGAATTTCTCAAATTGTTGGACTACATTTTTTTTTAAATATTGTTAAAATGTTGTTCTTTTATGTGCTTAACATTTTGAAAAAAATAATTTATATATTATATTTTTATTTTTAATAGAGAAAAAAAAATGCTTTTTTTTACTTCGAACCCCACGTGACCCCTTAAAAGGTACAAAAACGTAGACATTTAAAAAATATCAAACATAAATGTTAATTGAGGCTTGAGGCTTTTTTCAGAAATTAAAACGTAGTATTAGGACTTATGACGTTTGACGCCTCAAGCTTTTAAAATTTATATTTCATATTTTTGAAATATCTACGTTTATATACCTTTTAAGTACTTGCACGTATTATGAGTGACCAGGGAAGGGACATTTTTGTAGTTATACTGTTTTCATTTTCAATTTTACTGATCATTATGTTTTACTTTTCAGTACAGTACGTTGTAAATAAATGTTTGGTTTTTAAAGTTTTTTTACGTTTATTTTATTTTGTACTTTTTAGTATTAGAATTTGTTTATTTATTTGCCATGCCAGACCTCCATGCCATTCAGACATCGGTGTTAAAAAATATCTTGCCTTAGGCTATAAAGGGTTCGCGAGAAAATGTATAATAGTGTAATTACAAGTAGTGTTCAAGTCAACAAAGTTAATGAGCCAAAATTCGATCGTCCTACCATTTGCCATTAGGAAATTTCAGTTCCCACCTCCCATCACGATTATCAGACTCTCGTTATCATGTGCAATGAAAAGTGCTCATGATAACAAAACAAATGAGCACAAACTCAACTGATCTAGTATAGGTTATCAAGGAGTTGCTTTGCCCATCTCCCACCTCCATCATAAGACCTGCTTCATGGTACCATATTATTGCATTATCACCGAAGTTACATAGGTATGCCAAGTTTCAGCTCAATGAGATGCCACGAAGTTCTTAAAATATGGATTACAAATTTTGCAAGCAAGTTCAGCAAGTTAAATAAAAGGTTTTAAAAAAAGAAATGCTTTGACACAGTCACTTTTGAAAAATTGTTAATGCAATTTTCTCGTCAGCTGATGCTCTAGGCGAAATGTTAACTGCAGTGACAATTAGGATTTTTTTGAGTAATTGTTAGCCTAATCCAATATTTTTAATATTTTATATTTTATATTCAATATTGAATTTCAATATTTAATATGAAACATTCTAATATTTAATATTCAATATTTGATATTCACAGTTTAATATTTAATGCGTTAGGATTTTGAATTTGTTGTTTTAATACCCAATATTTGATATTACATATTTATTTTTAAATGTTAAATATTTTATATTAAATATAAAACTTTTTACCTTCAATGCCTAATATTTCTTCTCGAAAACTATGAAGTGAGACTTCACGCAAACTTCGAAGTTGCCTTCTGCCGAAAATTTGTTTCAAATCTAGCGCCCTCACAGAAATGTGCATTCATTTGGTTGGCTGGCTTCTTTAATATCGACAATTTTGAGATCAATACGAAATAGTAATCATCCTGGTACTCCTGAAACTTTCAAGGATAATATCGAGTCCTCGAATACGAACATGCGTCAAATTTGCGACCATATACGTCGCAACTTTTATTGCAGCTGAGGTTTAGATGGGACGTGACGTGCTCAACACCATCAATCTTTCACGTCGTCGTCCCGCGGCTATGAGTCCAACGTAAACTCGAAAGATCGATGGCCCGGGAGAACGCCAAGATATTTAGATTTAATTAATTGATTGCAAAAGTGAACGATCAATCTCTCAGAAAAAAATATTAATATACGTTATGAGTAACAGTAATCGATAAGTGTTTTGAAGAGCACACGTCGTCAGAAATTATCATTTCGTCTTAATTTATAGGAAACTAGCTTTCCGCCCGCGACTTCGCTTGCATAGACTACACGTTTTGTTCATTTTTATTCGAAATCATATTTACAAACTGTATTATACAGTTAAACAAAGTTTCAAGTAAATTTGACCCGATTTTCTTTATTTTCCGTACAAACTTTGCCACTCCCTTTCCTTTAGGGGTTGAATTTACAAAAACGCTGAAATACGTTTTTGTCAAGGCGTCTTCTGACTGTACAATTTTCAAAGAATCAATTTTTTAAATAATATTTTTCGAAAGTATACATATCCAAAAGTAACATACTAAAATTTTATGAAGATCGGAGGAGTCTAACTGTATTTTTGTGTGACCTTTAAGTACTTCACTACCTGAGCACGTTGAAAACTTTAAACGCGTTTTTCTCGAAAACAACGTTTTTCGAAGGCTTGTTGATAAAATCTTCGAAGTTGCTGAACCGATCCTTATGAAATTTCAACCACAACTATTCTTTACAACTATAGCTGTAGCGCATATCAAGGATTTTTTTTAAATTTTGATATTTACTATTTTTGTTGCCAAAAACGGTGAACAAAAAACGTTTTTCTAATTGTTTTTTCAAAAAATGTCCGCCATTTTGTTACTTTTGCATATATAAAAAATCGTATGATATAGGCTATATTGAGTAAGGCGAGAACTCCCTTTAGAATTTTCAAGAAATCGATTTTTTCACATATTTCGAAAGTATGATACCCAAAGAATATACTGACCAAAGAAAAACTCGAAATATTGAATATTTGCGGACCTATCGCAAATAGTATAGAGCGCGGGGACAGCATGCGTTCAGGTAGCGAGTCACATGTTGAATCTTTAAACGCGATTATCTCGAAACTACTTTTTCAAAAACTGCTCGTGTTTGTTTGGGTTGGGAAATTTTGGGAGGTTACTCTCAGTAATATTATCGGAAGGATATACCTAAAGTTTGAAAGGTAGCGTGAAAATAAAGAATTATTTTGGGGTCAAATATGTCGAAAAAATGGTCGAAAATTCGAACTTTGGAGTAAAAAGGCTCCCAAATTTTCAATTTTGCACTTTTTCATCATTCTTAGGTATATCCTTCCCCTTAATTTATCAGTAAACGAATGACGCTTATTAAATCTTTCTCAGATCAACAGGGAAAGAGTAACAACTGCAGCACTTTTTGACGTCGCGGAAAACAGGCGTCCGAAGACCCTTAATAACGCAGCCATTTTGTTGGGCATCCCAAAAAAAAATTCTTTTAACTTGACAGTTATAATGAACTCATGTCCAAATTTGAAAATGATCAGATTATTTTGTCCCCTCTAAAAAAATTCCCGAAAAATAACTATTTTTCACGCTCCTAAAGGGATTTCTCGCCTTAACATACTGAATCTAAAACCGTTTGATTTTTTTGTTTCAGATGATCCATCTCCGAGATTTCATCAACAGCACAGACCTACCATTTTTTTAACTACCTTTTTCGTCTATAAATAGTGACTTGAATGATTAAAAAAAAAGTATTCCGAAAGTGTATTTATTAAGTGTAACAACGTGTATATCGGTATCTATAATATAAACCTATTTAAAAAATCATGAAAATAGCGTCTAACGTAAGAAGACGCCTTAATTGCGTTGAAGAGCATTAATACTAAGTTCCAAGTAAATCTGACCAGATTTTTTTAATTTTCCATACAAACTTTGCCATCCCCTTTCTCCTTTTGAGGGTTGAATTTCTGAAAAATGCTGAAACACGTGTTTCATCAATTGTGTCTAAAAGCACGAGTATTAAATTTCAAGTAAATTCGACCAGATTTTTAAAAGTTTCCATACAAATTTTGCCACCCCTTTTCTCCCCCTAGGGGTTGAATTTCGAAAAATCCCTTCTTTAATGGTGCCTACATAGGGAAAATCAACATGCCCTCCAAATTTCACGTATCTACATTTAGCGGTTTAGCCTGGGCGATGATGAGTCCGTCAGTCATTCAGGACTTTGCCTTTTATATATGTATATATATATATATATATATATATATATAGATCATCCTAGTTTGTCCCTATACATGTTTGCGCGTAATTATTTCAAATTGGTCAAAAGTGAAGTTTATACCGGAATATTTCGTGCTGTTGCAAACCTCATAACTTGGGTATGCGAATTACGAGAAACTTTTTCTTTTCCGATACACGATATACGTACAGGCGGTTTGAGCACACTACGAACGTCAAACATACTGCACACCGGCGTAATGTTTGCAGGGTAAACACACACCTACGTGCATAATATACACAGTGACCTGTATACCGAGTGCTCGACTAATTTCCTCGCGCTCGCTTAAACTCGATTAATTAAAATTCCTTTTTTGGGAATGGAGTTGCGAAAAAAAGAAGCAAAAATCTCACTCCGGGCAAAAAAAATATTCCCGAGTAAAAGAGAGCAAGTTTGCCCGCGGAATAAATTATTCCGGCTCCTGTATAATGTATTTTTTTCCGTACCACTTCTTCCCCCCCCCCCCCCCTCGAAAGCTTTACGTGCTCTTAGCGTGTGTTGTAACGCGGAATAAGTGGAGGTTTTGCTTAAACCACGCTGAGAATGGGCATCGATACGTTTTTTTCTCGCGCTGGACAGCCTCTTTGACGATCATTGGTGGAAAAAATGCGACTAGGATAGACGGAGAAATCTATCGATGCGAGTGGCAATTGAAAATACTTGACGTACGATTTACACTTTGCTTTGCAGGGTAAAAAAAATCATGTGGAATGCGTTGAACTTTGGCAGAAGCTTGTTTAAAATTTGTTGACAGAGGAGCACTAAAAGGATGATTATCCAGACTTAAAGCGGAAAATCACCATTTACACTTTGATTTGCGAGGTGAAGAAAATCGTTGGGAATGCGTTGATAATTTGCAGAAACTGTTGTTTGATATTATTCGACAGACGAACACTAAAGGTGAGGATGATCATTCAGAATTAAAGCGGAAAATCTGAAGCACCATTTACACTTTGATTTTCGAGGTAAAGAAAACCATTTGGAATGCGTTGATAATTTTCAGAAACTGTTGTTTGATATTATTCGGCAGGGGAACACTAATGGCGAGGATAATCTTTCGGAATTCAAGCGACAAATCTGGAGCACCATTTACACTTTGATTTGCGGGGTAAAAAAAATCATTTGAAATGCGTTAATCATTTGCAGCAACTGTGGTTTAAAATTGTTCGCCAGAGGAACACTAAAGGTGAGGATGATCATTCAGAATTAAAGCGGAAAATCTGAAGCACCATTTACACTTTGATTTGCGAGGTAAAGAAAATCATTTGGAATGCGTTGATAATTTTCAGAAACTGTTGTTTGATATTATTCGGCAGGGGAACACTAATGGCGAGGATAATCTTTCGGAATTCAAGCGACAAATCTGGAGCACCATTTACACTTTGACTTGCGGGGTAAATAAAATCACTTGGAATGCGCTGATAATTTCCAGAAACTGTTTCTTAAAAATATTCAGCGGAGGAACACTAATAGGGAGGATAATCTTCCGGAATTCAAGCGACAAATCTGGAACACCATTTACACTTTGATTTGCGGGGTAAACAAAGTCGTTTGGAATGAGTTGATAATTTGCAGAAACTGTTGTTTGATATTATTCGGCAGACGAACACTAATCGCGAGGACAATCTTCCGAAATTCAAGCGTCAAATCTGGAACATCATTTACAGTTTGATTTTCAGGGTAGAGAAAATCATTTGGAATGCGTTAATAATTTCCAGCGATAGTTGTTCAAAATTGTTCGACAGAGGAACACTAAAAGTGAGGATGATTTTCCGGAATTCAAGCGATAAATTTGGAGCACCATTTACACTTTGATTTACGGAGTAAAAAAAAAATTGTAATGCGATGATAATTTTACGAAACTGTTGTTTAAAATTTATCGGCAGAGAAACACTAATGGCGAGGATAATCTTCCGGAATTCAAGCGACAAATCTGGAGCACCATTTGCACTCTGATTTGCCGAGTAAAAAAATCATTTAGAATGCGTTAATAATTTGCAAAAACTGTTGCTTAAAATGAATCGACAGAGGGGCACTAAAAGCCACGATAATCTTCCGGAAAGCCACAAATCTGGAAAAGATCCGTCTATCCCGAGTACATCCCGAGTACGTCTAGGAAACTAAATAACAAGTTTAGGGTGACGAGGAGAAGTAAATCTCCGTAAAACAATTCGCAGATCAATTATCCCATTGAAAAATGAAAAAGCGTTTCCTACACTCATTGTGCTCCAAGTATTTCATAAATTACCAAAGTACCAAACTTGCCAAAAAAGTACTCCAGAATCTCAAATATTAATCTCAATCCTTGAATTTCGCATCGTTGAAATGCAACGATCTTTTTATTCATTTTGCATTTCTTAATCTGGGTCATATCCCAACCTTCTTTGCAAATTGAGGTCGTCGATCTTAAATAAAAATACGTTACCCCTTTCAAAGTATCTTCAGAACCAAGCAGACGTTTCGTTCAACTTTTGAAAAAATACTACACTCCCTCTGTAGCATTGATCAACGCTTTCAACTCGAAAAAATTGTTGATGACTTGGCCAACACGAATGGGTATGCCCTTTCGTGTTGCTCCAGAGTAAACATGTGAAGGGGCCGTCTGTTGGTCCCGACAGCCGGAGGAGCATTGACTTCGAGCTTGGAAACCGTACATACGCCCTTTCGACACCAAGGCCCTTTTTCTACGGAACGTCAGCCATTCGCGGTACCGCAAACTTTTGCTATTCAATACGGCGACTGCATAGATTTATATTTACACGCGCACAGCCAAGCGCTAAAGGGGCTCCATCCAAAGGGGACTTTGAAGACATTGGGGCCTACGGAGTGGTGAGTATGCGGCCTAAATGGGCTGCCACGAGGACGGTCCTCGAAGTCCAATGTCTTCGAACCATCTTTCACGCATATATAGATAGTCGCATCGGACCGTCCATGTTTTCAAAGCAAACACATTAGCGTCCGGAGCTTTTTAGTGACACACGTACGTAAACACAAGCGCAAAAGGTATAAGCCCGACCGCATCGTTGCGCCACGAACTGTACGATGCGGTTACACACGGAGCTGCGTTGTTCCGCAACATATACATGCGTGTATAATTAATGCACGCATGCGAATATTTCACGGTAACCTGTATATGCGGTCGCGAAAATTCATGCGCAATATGTTAAAGGCTGGTCGCGAGAAGAAAATAAAAATGGCGCAACCATGCCAGTATTTTATCGGCATCGCGATGGGGGTAGGATTGCATCGACGAGGGGAGGATGCAGAAATTGCTGAATTGATACAGGGGCGTGTTTGCGGGGCCGGGTTGAAATTTCGAACTTTGAATGAACGGAACGCTCAAAACTCCGAAAGAATTTTACACGAAAGACCAAAACTCCGAAAATCTGAACACCGCCAAAATAATTCGGCCATGGAAGTTTCAAAAGTTTGAACATTTTCAATAAATCGACGAATTGTTGCAAGATTTTTTATTTATTGAGAAGTGATTTTACGTCAATTTTGAAATATGTCTAGACGTGGTTATACGTTATGCATCATTTACAGTCAACTGTGTAGACATTCGCTGGCATGATCTTGACGAAGCTTGTAATTTCGGAACATGAAAATAAAGGTCCCCATGTCAAGATCATGCCAGCGAAAGTCTATACAGTTAACTGACTGTAAATTACTTATAACATTGCCTAGGCAAATTTCGAAATTGACGCAAAATCACTTCTCAATAAATAAAAAAATCTTGAAATAATTCGTCGTTTTATTGAAAATTTTGAAACTTTTACAACTTCCATAGCCGAATTTAGTACAGTCGTGCTGTATATTGGAATCGGAAAAAATTAGAAGAAGGCTAGTTCTTTGACAGGTGATTTTGTAGGTGCCACGGGTGCTAAAACCAAGTTTGCCTAAAATCGGGGTGTCGGGTTCTTTTTTAGGGGATGAAAGGGGATGGGAGTGGATTAATGCCAAACTATAACTGCTATGAGGTCGGCGCCGTGAGACAAAATGTTCAGAAAAATCCGGCCTTTAGTTTTGTCCACAGCGCCGAAGTCGTGGAAGTTCATTTTGGGGGTGAAAAAGTGTGGTGAAATTTTGAAAAATCAGTTTTAATTCAATAACTATTTAGAAAAAAATCGTACACTTTTTGTTCAAATGGGAACGTTGTAGCCCTTGAAAAGACGCGTCGATCGACTATTCGATCAGCCCTCTCCAATAATACCTTCACCCCCAAAAGGATTGTTAAAAAATTAACAAAAAAATTGTTTATTGAATAACTCAAACAATCGATCTTCGGGAATGGTTTAAATGTACGAAATGTAGAGAATAATTTTCTCTATATTTTCGTTTCTATGGACAACCCTTGAATATTGCTTTTTCGAACCCCTTTCAGGGGTTGAAAATTCAAAATGAAATTCTGGACAAACTATTGACCGAAACTAAAGGGATACAAGTTTGGCGCTGTGGACAAAAATGTAGCTGAGGGTTCAAGCTACAAATTCTTCCACGGCGGGGAATTCGTGCGGTCAATAGTTTTACCAGAATTTCATTTTGAATGTTCAACCCCCGATAGGGGTTGGAAAATAAAAATTCAAAAGTGGTCCATAGCAACGAAAACATGGAGAAAATTATCCTCTACATTTCGTACATTTGAACCATACCCGAAAAACCGATTGTTTTTGAGTTATTCGATAAACATTTTTTTTTTGTTTTTTAACAATTTTTTTGGGGGTGAAGATATTTTTGGAGAGTGATGATCAAATACTCGATCGACGCGTCTTTTCAAGGGCAACAACGTTCCCATTTGAACAAAAAGTGTACGATTTTTTTCTAAAGAGTTAAAGAATTAAAACTGATTTTTCAAAATTTCACCCCACTTTTCCACCCCCAAAATGAACTTCCACGACTTCGGCGCTGTGGACAAAACTAAAGGCCAGATTTTTCTGAACATTTTGTCTCATGGCATCGACCTCGTAGGGGTTGTAGTTTGGAATTAATCCACCCCCATCTCCTTTCATCCCCTAAAAAAGAACCCTACACCCCGATTTTTAGGCAAACTTGGGTTTAGCACCCGCGGCACCTACAAAATCACCTGTCAAAAAACTAGCCTTCTTCTAATTTTCTCCGATTCCGGGGTTTTTCAGGGACAGCACGACTGTACTAATTATTTTGACGGTGTTCAGATTTTCGGTCTTCGTGTAAAATTCTTTCGGAGCATTGACCTTTCGGGGTAGTATTTTTTCGGAGTTTTGAGCGTTCTGATCATTCAAAATTCGGGATTTCAATCCGGCCCCATCTTGAATTTCGGAATATTAAAATTCTGAATTTTAAACCGTCGGAGCATTCAAAGTTCGGAATTTCAACCCGGCCCCGATCATGCGAAAATTTGATTATTATTCCAAAAAGCAATTTTTTATTTGTCATCTCAGATCATCCTGGTTGCCAGTACCATATTCACCGATTGGCCATTGCAGGTTACTGTTGAGCAGCCCATTGTTTAAACAATAATAACTCCATTGTTTATCAATATATTTCAATTAAAAAAAAATTAAACTTGGCAAGACTCTGTATCAATAGTGTGTAAAATCCCGACCTCGTCATCCCACTGCTCCCATCGCGAAAAAATATTAAAAATCGATTTCTTTTGCAGGCCTCGAGCTTACGCAGACCCGTCGAAAATAAGCGAAATATCCGTGATAAATAATTTACGAATGGATTCGAAAGTTGAATGGAATGAAAATAAATGCTTGCGCAACATGAAGTAGGTACTGCCGCCTGCAAAACTGCCGTCGTATGCGATTCGGAATTTCCATTTCCGCGAACTGTTCGCTCTGTCGAGAGAGACTCAAATGACTTTAATACATTGGATATAAAGTTACAGCGGTGCGTATACGCGCGTGTACAATCCTCGTAAAGCACGAATGCACTCGTATAAGAGAGTTTTACTCACGGTAGTGA
This sequence comes from Ophion ellenae, assembly GCA_963210295.1. Taxonomy (NCBI): domain Eukaryota; kingdom Metazoa; phylum Arthropoda; class Insecta; order Hymenoptera; family Ichneumonidae; genus Ophion; species Ophion ellenae. The sequence goes on along the minus strand of OY723390.1, from coordinate 39,510,118 downwards.
GGTAATGCGGCGTCATGTTGACTCCGGCAATGTTCCACAGATTCGCTTGTATTTGCTGCATCCTCTTCTGGTCCTTTTCCTTTTGCGTATCGGCGAATTTCACTACCAGCGGTGACGAGCATCCCTTGAAATAAACGCGAGAATAATGTAATAATTTCATTCCTACGCATGTATGGACGTAAGCGAGTATGCACATTTTGAGGTGTTCCTTTCGCGGAGGGCCGTATTTTGTGGGGGCATAACGATTTAACGGAGACTGTTCTTAAAATGCAGCGGGAGATGTTAGCGGCTCAACATGAGCAGCTAGAAGAAGGAGGGATGCCTCTATGGACCAGGCATTGCCGATTAGCGGTAATTATAAACACATTTGTGTAAACACATTACAAAACTTTAAACGCGTTTTTCTCGAAAACACGTTTTTAAAAATGGCTGACATTCTCCTGACCGCTGTAATTAACATATCGACCTGAAATTTGGAGAGCATACTCAGAAAATATGTCTTCACGGAATGACGGATCGTTTTTTCGATAGATACATTTTTGCATTTATTATTTATCTTTTTATGCGAAAAAAAACGCGAAAATTCGATTTTTTTTTAAATTTCCGCCATTTTCCGAAATTTGTACTAAACGAAAAACCCATCCGTCATTCCATGACCAAAGGGTCACAGATTGATAATATGCTTTGAATTTGTGTTTCAGATCAACAAAGAGGGGACAGTGATGTCAGCCGTTTACCTCCCGCGATTTGAGGTCCTGTTTTCGCGGAGCTGCAACGGCCGCCATTTTGGTTTTTTTTCCAAAAAAAAATTCTTTTAACGTTCTGTATATCATGAATAAAAGCAAGAAAAAAACCGCACTCAAGAAGCTTTACTCGTTTCCTTTAAAAAAAAAAATGTAAACACCTGAAATATGGCACCCCGAGGACAAAGTCTCCCTTAAATCGGGAGAGATTTAGCAATTTTGAGGGCATTTTTAGAGTGAAAAATAATTATTCTAAGTTTATCAAACTGTAGTTATAATTTAATAGTATATTCAAGTATATGAAAATTTTTTTTGAATACATGTACCTTAAGGGTAGTGGTTGCAGCGTGAAAAAAAAACACTTTTTCGCTATTTTTTTTTTCATCTATATGGATAGAGTAAATTTATTGAAACCTTTTGTACATTGTTAAGTGTCATTTCAAGAACATTCCGTGAAATTTGTACGCGAAAATATCCACAAACAAGCCGGTGCCGCGTTTTTCTCGACACCACTTTTTCAAAGTCCGTGTCCACTGCCATTTGAAAACTACATGACCGATTTATTTCAAACTTGGTACACGCTTTCTACATATAAAATACCTCCCCTCAACGGTTAGTTTGAGATTTTTGTTACATTGAAGGGGTTTTCCACCCCCAAACTGGCGGAATTTTTCGTGAAATATAGCACTTTTAACTTTACATGACCACCAAAAATTTGGAAATGAAAAAAAAACCATTTCAAAGACCGTTGGGGGGAGGATTTGATGACACTTTGACTAAATTTTAATGGTATTCGATGTCAGATAATTTCTACCTGAGATACAGTGAACACCGCAAATCGTGTTTTTCCAAAGGCGTTCTTGGAAAAGCTTTGTCACTGGCTTGTTTGTGGATATTTTCGCGTACAAATTTCACGGAATGTTCTTGAAATGATACTTGACAATGTACAAAAGGTTTCAATAAATTTATTCTATCCATATAGATGAAAAAAATGTTTTTTTTTCACGCTGAAAACCCTAACCTCCCCTTAAATATATTTAAAAAAAATTCAGGTATAACA
>OY723390.1:39150815-39503315 GCA_963210295.1 Ophion ellenae | reverse complement strand
GGCCTTAATTTACGGCACTTTGGCCGTACAATTCTAAAAACTAAAAAACTAATGGCGGAAAATTCGTAAATTTCGTAAAAAAATCTTCGTAAAATTTCGTTGAAAAAACTTAAAAATTTCGTTTAAAAATCGTAAAAACCTATCGGCGGAAAATTCATCGTGAAAATTAAAAATCCGCTTTTCTCTCCACTTCTGTCGTTACGCCTATGAAAAGAAAAGGAAAGGCTCTTGTATGCCTCGTGCATTGTTTCGGCTGGGAAAACTCCGCCGAAAAGACAAGAGATGTTGAGCATGGGAAAGTTGTGTGGCTCTCGTGTACGAGAGCGGAATGCTCGAGAGGGTCGGGGCTTTATTAAAGTTTTGCCGGGGTTAGTGGCGCAAGCCCTCGTGGCGGCGCTTTCCTATTCCATTTCTCCCGTGTGCAATAGTGATGCGATGCAGTCGTCGGAGATCGGGCATGAAAAAGGGGTGGCCCAGGATTGGGCGGTATATAAGAAGGGAGGATGAAATGTATCCGCGAGCTTTTTGGCCCAGCGTACTGTGGCGAAGCCGAGCCCGTCTGCTACTGGAAAGCAGTTTTCCTTACCCAAATGGATTTTCACCTGTGCGCACGTCGGTACAGCATTATGTATCGTACAAACCACTCTCGAATCTCTCCACCTCACGGACTGGGCAACTCTCGTACTCGGCTACCTATTATGGCCGTCTCGTTCCTACCGTATTGTGGTATAAATAAATTTAATCCTTCCGCCAACTCCGCCGATTATGCCGAGAGTTTAAATCTCCATCTGATCCTCTGCAATTCTACAATTATGTACCCTTCCGATTAAGGCGGGAGCCTGAATTAGAAGTCCCAAAAAGCGTTGGGATTTTTTTTCGAAGGAAAACAACCAAATGAGGCCAGTAAACATTGAAGTATCTTTTCATGTATAATTGAAATGTATAAACATTTTAATTGTCATATATTTTTCTTCTGGGTGAATTAAGAAAAAGCTGAAAAAATCGTGAAATTAAAATTTTTCTCGGGTTTAAAAAAATGTGTTTGAAAAAACACTTCAACGTGCTATAAAAATTTAAAAATACTTTTTCAACGACTTTTTTAGTTCACTTAGAAGATATTTTCACACTGAAGAAAATAAACGTTGGTATGATTCAGTAGGTCGTTTAGGTTTTTTGCTATCACGCCCGCTACTTTGGAAAAATCGTGAAAACGAAAACTGGAGAAAAAGCGCTTTGAAGTTTTCAATAGGACGAAATGTCAATATCAAATATCAATTGTTTCTTTGCTTTTGGGCGTGAACTTCAAAAATATTTACTATTGGCCTCTGTAACTTTGTAAATGTATTCTTGGATAGTTTATCTATCGATTTAAGCAATTAAAAAAATGTTTTTCGGACCTTCTAATTTAGGCTCCGGCCTTAAGGGCCACCAATGTAAACGTCTTAAATAAAGTTATTTATCGCGATTTTTTCAAAACAAATTTATTTTGACAGTATAATATCTTATAAATGTTCCCAGAAAATGTCAAGCTGACAGGATCAAATTTGACAGATTTATGGGCGGTTATGTCGACACCCGTCAAAGGGCTCGGAGCGTTTAACGCTTTTTTCTTGAATGGCGTTTTCAAAGTCGCTGAGCATGATATCTCGAAAACTACTGCATCGATCTTTCTGAAAATGTTCGCGCTTTTTCTAGATGTAACTATAAAGTATTTGATCGCACACACTTTGAGAATCACTTTGGGATCACCTGCTATTTTTTTTACTTTGATATTTTGTATAAGTAATATACTAACGAAATCTGTTTTACGAGAGGTGCTTCCCGGACATTGGCTGTAAATCGGTTATAATTGAATATTTTACGAAAAAAAATTCAAAGTGATTTTCAGATAATACTTTTTTAAATATATAATTTTTGAAGAAATTTATCATCACGATTTTCTTCAATTTTCTTTTTAATGAGCAGTTTTCGACAGTTACAACTAGGCATAACCCATTAATGGATATTATATCGATGACAAATAATCGATTCAGCCATTTAGGGCTTTTGCCGCAGCAATCTCAAATATATGATTCAAGGGGGTCTGCATAACCTCTAAATTTCAAAGTCACAATCTCTTCGTCACTTGGTTTTGTAGCCAAGGGTCTTAACTTTAAATTGATACAGAGGTTTTGGGAAAATTCTAAAAATTGACCGAGCCATGGCGATTTTTGTAAAGAGTTAGAATTTTTACTTCTTTCCCCGAACTATGTTTTATGAAAGGTAGGTCGTATCTCAAAATCTATTTGTCCGATTCATTTCAAATTTGGACAGAGCATAGCTTATAACATTTGTTATCGTATCACTGGATGATTTTTCAATATGTTTATCCATTTGTTAATAATAAATTATTAAAGTTGTTTTTCTTGTCGCAAATCGAAATTTTCTTCTACAACTTGCCATTTCTGGATTTTTTCACTTTGCAAAAAAGTATCCGGGCATACGAAAGTTTTGATATTACACTAAAGGTACATTTTTGAACTTTGCATTTCAGATCACCCTGGTTGTCAGAACCACCTACACCTATTGGCAATGCAGCAACGGCGGCACGTTCTTTAAATAATAATAACTTAATTATTTATCAATTTTTCTCAATTTAAAAAGAAATTAAAACTTGCCAAAGCAATGCATTAAATGACGACCTCATCGTCCAAATACTCTCATTGAAAAAAAAATCTTGGAAATTACCTGTTCTAGAATAGATTTTAAAGAACTTCTCGATCCTTTGAAAAAATGCGCATTTCCAAAATCCTTTCTGAAATAAATACTTATATATATATATATAAGATTTCTAAGATCCAAGAGAAATATATATATATATATATAACAATGAAGAACGAAACCTTTATGTGTTTCGCAAAAATACTTCGGTATTTTAGGCCTGGAATTGGTGTTCGGTTCATTTTTATGATTCAAGGACGCAGATACAGGATTGAGTTCGGTCATTGGCTAGTTCACTCTCGGACTATTCGTTTCAAGAGGTCTGCCGCACACTGAGCGAGTTCCTGTGAGTATAAAAAAAAAGACGAGGATCGATCGAATGGTGTGACGAAAAAGCAAAGAGTTGCGAACGATTGGCATCGTCGAGGAGTCGCGTTCCTTCGCTCGTTGATCTTCGCTCTCGATTCTCATCCCAAAGTTAAATCGGTGTATCGACTCTTGCCGTCGTGAGGGACCAGCTCGGGGTGCATTTGAGCAGCGCACACACACACACACTCACACACACACACACACACACATCCCTATATATATATCCCTATATATATATATATATATATATATATATATATATATATATATATATATGCTGCTTTAGTAGACGAGCTAGGCAATGTGCCAAGAGCAATTCTCAAGACGGAAGACTCGCGTATTTAGCCGAGCGCGAAAAATAAGTTCGAGGAACCGCGAGAGTACCGAGTTCTTCAATTCTTTATTTTTTCGTTTCGTGAATTTACTCAGTCTTATTGTATCCTTTCAGTTTGCGATGAACAGTCGGCTATATCTACATATATTTTCACTTTGATTGTTCATTTATTTGTGTCATATATTCCGGTGCAGAAAAATGTTTACTCAAAGTAACACCGTATTTTTTTGTGTACAAGCTCGTCGCGAATTAAAATTGTCATTGATGTTGAGGAGTTTCGGGACGGTTGACAAAATATCACAATTTTATTTAAATGTATATAGTAAATTCTTTGAATTTACTGAATGTACTCTCTAAATTGTAAATCAATCGTTGGCACCGATTCTATAAAATTTACAATAAAAAAAAACATTTTTAACATAGGGGGATGCCTTCGCTTATCGCTGAATGGCAGTTTTACGGATGGGAAAGTGTGAAAATATGTTTAAAATGTTATGCAAAACCGTCAAATCACTCAGTACATTATTAATTGTGTTTTTTGTGTGTTTGTTGACTTGTACATTTTATAGAAACGGTGTAGACGATCGATTTAAAATTTGGAGAGTGCATTCAGCATACGACAAAGAATTTACTGGAGAAATTTTAAGCAAATGGTAACGTTTCGGCATTTTTCCCGAAACTCCTTAAGGCCTTACGAAATGTTGCAAACAAAAAAATTATCGTTTTTTATGTCGTCAATAATGTATGAACATCCCAAGAATGATGGCGTTGAAGTTTGCATCGTTGGAATGCAACGAAAAGGATTTTCTTTTAATTTTACAGGTTTCATATGGCAGATTTGAGCTACGAAAATCACGCAAACCATTTCTCGGATCCTTATTTAGCGATGTAAAACAAATTCCCACGATATGATTTTGGATAATAATGGATATGAGAAATTGAGAAGAATTTTCGTTGCATTCCAACGATGCAAACTTCAGCCCCATCAAGAATGATATTTTGATATGTATGAACATCTCAAGAATTAGATGGTTCGAAAAAAATGGTTTTCGAACTTTAAACGCGTTTTTTGTGAAACCATGTTTTCAAAATCGGGCGGGCTCCTACAATTTTCAACCGATTGACTTCAAACTTCAACTGTAGCTTCTTGGATAGCATTTCTAGCGAAGTAAACACAGTTTTTACGATCGATTTAAAATTACCGTTTTTATAAACAAATTAAGGGGTTTTCTAAGTAGAAAATGCGACTTTTTGTCGAAATAGCAATAGCGACTTTTTAGCGAAATTTGCAAAAACCAATATTTTGTAATAACCGCGAGCACTTCGCTAGCAAAATTCATGTACATTGCGAAAAAAAAAATGATTTTTTGGCCCTCAAAACAGGCTTTGTACCGGCCCCTGGGCGGCCATTTTGCATCTTTTTGGAAAATAAAAAATTGATTTGAGTGCAAATATGCAAAATAAACCCTCCAAACCTCATTTCGATTGCTTTATTGGTTAAAAAGAAAATGCCAATTGCAATCAAAAACCTTGGGAAGTGTAAAATAAATGATTTCTCACCTCCATCGTTTGCGAATGATGAAGGGTCTTGATGGCCGTGATTGCGTACTGTTTGCTAGCGAATGTGACGAAAGCGCAGCCTTTGCTCTGCCCGGCGTTGTCCCGCAGCACCGTGCAGTCCTCAATCGCCCCGTAGACCTCGAACATGTCTCTCACGTCATTCTCGCTGAACTTCTTCGAGAGCATGCCCACGAAAAGTTTACGATCTGCAAAGCACAAATGAGTCATCTTCGTTATGGTCAAGTTGCTATCCATTTTTTTTCTGTTTTCAATGGAGTAATAATTGATAATATATCGGGAGGGATGATTATCATCAAACGAAAATAAAAATGACAAGTGGCAAAAATATTTGGGACAAAAAAGTATCCATATATGTAACACACTTTTTTGCTCTAATTATTTTTTATCTACTTTTTTGCAGTCAGAATATTTTTGTCTTGTTTTCAATGGAGTGATAATTGGTAATCAATCGGGAGAGATGATTATCATCTAACGAAAATAAAAATGATAAGTGGCAAAAATATTTCGACTGCAAAAAAGTCGATAAAACATAATTGGGGTGAAACAATGTCGACATGCAATATGTACGTGTCGATACTTTTTTGCCCCGATTGTTTTTTATCTACCTTTTTTGCAGTCAAAATAGTTTTTTTTCCTGTTTTCAATGGAGTAATAATTGATAATAAGTGGCGACAATATTTTGACTGCAAAAAAGTAGATCAAAAATATTTGGGGCATAAAAGTATCGACATGTAATGTACATATCGATACTTTTTTGCCCCAGTTATTTTTTATCTACTTTTTTGCAGTCAGAATATTTTTGTTTTGTCTTCAATGGAGTATTAATTACGAATCGATGGAGAGGGATGATTATCATGATCTAACGAAAATAAAAATGATAAGTGGCAACAATATTTTGACCGCAAAAAATTAGATTAAACACAATTGGGGTAAAACAATATCGACATGCAATATGTACGCGTCGATACTTTTTTGTCCCAATTATTTTGTATCTACCTTTTTTGCAGTGAAAAATAGTTTTTTTTCTGGTTTCAATGGAGTAATAATTGATACTAGATCGGGAGGGATGATTATCATGAAACGAAAATAAAAATGACAAGTAGCAAAAATATTTATACTGCAAGAAAGTGGATAAAGAATAATCGGAGCAAAAAAGTATCGACATGTACATGTTCATTGGTATCGTAGCTGATAAAAAGTTCGTCGATTCTCGCTTTAGTTTGTTTGGGTTTGAAAATATATTACTCGTAAATATTTTCTCGATTCAAGCTCATGAAATGTTCATTTTACGGACTCGTTGCGATACCTAGTTCCTTTTTTGCACAAATTTTTTTTCTCGTCTGTTTGGAGACTGCGCAATGTGGTCGAATTGGGGACAGGACACCGCCGACGCAGGGGTCTTCTCGTTCCATAAATGAGTATATGCAGTTGTACGCGTGTATACGTATGCGCGCGAGGTAGAGTGCGCTTCATTAATATTTCTAGCATGGAATCCACCGGAAGTGGCGACGAGTCGCAAAGAAGGCGAACCGACGAGAAGAGAGGGAAGAAGGCGTCGAAGACGCGCCCGTCATACCGATTAGCGTTATAAGTCAAAAAGTTTCTTCAGCAGGTCACTTGACTAGAACTACCAGCTCGAGGAAATAATTCATGCGACTCCTGTCGGAGGTCGCTGAAAAAAAAACGACTTCTCCGATTCGCCTCTTATTTCACCTCTCGCATCTTTACGTTGGCAAGTCTCGGGTTGCAATTCCTCCTACTCCGTTGACGAACCTGCAGCGGTTCGAGTTGCAGTGATCGTTCTCTTTTTGTCGTTCAGAGTTTCCAGCGTTTTTATCGTCCCACGATATTCCTTTCATGATGACGTTTGCAGTGTTGGAATGCAACGGAAATATTTCCGGTTGATTTAGACTATGGAAGTCACTCAAACGTTTTTACGTATTAGAAATCAACTATTTCAATCTGCAGAAGTTTTGGATGATGATTCCAACAAAGTGGCATCCATCGTTGCACTTGAACTATGCAAGCTTCAACTCCACATTTTTTATAGGACTTTTTTCCAGCCTTCCCGGTCCATGGAGGGTTGTCCTATAAAGTCTTGGCTTTTAGGTACCCAGCCCATGGCGGACTTTACGTTGGGATTGCCAAAGCTAGAATCAGTGGTCTCCAAAACACTTCAACAGCTTTCAGGAGTGCCTGGAAGACATGAACTCCAGCAATGCCTGGAAGACCTGAAAGCACTCCAGCAATGCCTGGAAGACATGAACTCCAGCAATGCCTGGAAGACATGAACTCCAGCAATGCCTGGAAGACCTGAAAGCACTCCAGCAATGCCTGGAATACATGAAAGCCCTCCAGCAATGGCTGGAAGACATGAAAGTACTCCAGCAATGCCTGGAGGACATGAATGAGAGCGATGGATCTAGAATCGTTGCATAAACGTGGAGGGAACGGAATACAAGACTGGAGTGACAAATAGTACCAGGTACCGGCAACATTGGCAAGCGCGAGGGTTCACCAGAGGTCTCCGTTAATTGGTCATTTGTATGGATTCCGATGTCTCTTGGTTTCCTTCCGGTTGCCCATATAGCGATGACGATCCAATGACTCTTCGTTTCGCAGCTCCATCTTTTCCCACCCCAAGCCCAAACGAAGCTATTCTTACAGTTCTTCTCTCTTCCTCTTTTTCTCTACCCCCCTTTCCCCTGGGTGTTTTCTCATGGTGGACACGAGTTAGGTAGTCACCACCTTCACTCCACCCATTCCCTCGGGACAAAGCACCGAAGCGTTTCTTGCATACCAAATGGTCGGTTACTCGCTCCTTCCATACTCCGCAAACTCGCTATAACAGCCGTGGATCTTCTTTCGCCGCACAGGGTCTCTCAAAGTTCCCAACATAAGCGACAATATGCTATGAACGACGATCTTTACCGTTGCCGGGTTTTTTCTTCTCATTCTACAATGACGATGACCACTTTTCTTTCTACGAGTCAAGTGATCTCGAGTTTAAGATTTTGGTTCTAAACGGACTGCATCTACCTAGGTGGGTCAAAGAATTGCATTTTCCCAAAATATTCCGAAAATTGAACGAGCTACAGCTTCGAGCAGTCGGTCCGGCGAGCGGTAGCAGCGCTATACTTCAAACTTTAAGGGGTTACCCCTACCTGGCGATTTTGAAAAAATCGATTTTTTTTATTGCATTTTTTTGAAGTATAAGTATCTGAGAATATGTCCTGAAAATTTCAAGTCGATCCGAACAAAATTGACTGAGATATGAGCGTTGAAAGAGAAGAATCCGCGTTGAAAGAGCGTTGAAAGAGAAACTTTAAACGCGTTTTTCTCAAAATGGCATTTCTGAAGTCGGTGACCAAGATTACTCGAACACTAATGAACCGATCTTCTTGAAATTTTGCAGGCTTATTTAATACATAAAAATGTAGTCTTTAATAGTTCGATTTTTTTTTCGAAAAAATGGCCGTTTTATAGCCAAAAAACGGCCGTTTTTTTTTTCGTTAAAATCGAACCATTAACTTTGACTGTCCGCCATTTTGTGAAAAATGAATATTTTTTAAAATCCTTCGATTAAAGACTAGTTTATACTTATATTTGACTAAATCCATCCGCATTTTTTTTCAGATGATCCATTTCGCCGCAATGTTGGTCACCGCAAACCGTGTATATAAAAACATTATTTCATTGACGGCCATTTGCCACTAAACAATGTAATATTTTTCAATAAAAAAATTACTGAAAGTTCTTCAAGATGTGTTCTTTAAGATGGTATATTGATCGATTAAAAAAGTTTTGTAGTTTTCTTTTAAAAAATTCATGAAAAAGGCCTTTTTTGCGCTACAAGTGGGGGTAACACCTTAAGGTGGAACGAGCACGCCCTTTGATTTCTATAGATTTTATTCAAATTTGAACCAGACATTGTTCATATCATTATGCACGCTTGAGTGAAATTTCAGAACAGTCGACTATTTAGATTGGTAGATAATGGGTTTTAAAATTGCAACTTTTAACACTGCAGGGTTTGCATTGAAATGTAGACAGAATAATTTTCCGTAAAAAATATTTGTCCCCTATAATAAGAAAACACCTGGCAACACCGAATCGTCCCACGTGTCCAATGACGTAAGTTTGCGCGGCATATTAAAATTAATACTGCAACACAAATTCTTATTTGGTAGTAATTTTTAATCGAACAACGTTTTTAATTATTTATGAATTAATCAACACTTTTTCTTGTTAATGAAAATAACATAAACAATATAAAATATTAATATTTATGACGCAATTTTTTTAATGACAAAAGTGTTTAGCTTTCGAAACACGATAATATTCTTTCTCTCGAAATATTGAACAATGTTCTGCGGTGTTGCCACATGTGTTCTAATTATAAGGGACAAATATGTTTTACGGATAATTATTCTGTCTTTACTGAACGTTTTTAGCCAAACAAAAGGCAATCCAAACTTTTTTCTCTCTTTCCCTAACTGGTTTGCTATCAAAACATTTTTTTTTTTCCAAATTTATAAACACAATAGAATGGTACGACGAATTATGTGACCTGACTTTCCGTCAATGCAGACCCTGCAGTGTTAAAAGTTGCAATTTTGAAACTCATTATCTCCCAATTCAAATAGTCGACTGTGCTGAAATTTCACTCAAACATGCATAATGATATGAACAATGTCTAGTTGGAATTTGAACAAAGTCTGTATAAATCGCCCGCTCGTTGTACCCTAAAGGTCGTGGACGCTCAAACTTTTTTTTTAAACGATCTTCATTTTTTAATAGTTACGTAAAAATAACGACTTTCGTCATAGATTTTGAATGCTCGAGTTTGAATTCGTCGCCACATTGTTAAAGAAAATGATTTGCAAAATCGACGATCGTCAACGACTCGTGTTTATTGTTAACTTGAATAACCCGTTTGGTTTTAAGATTTCAGACAGACCGTTTAAGCTGGGACGTGTCCACCGCCAAACGTCGCGAAAGAAATTTCATCATCCGCCGGCGGTCATGTTTTCGTTGTCTTTCTGTATTTTTTGGTGATTTTTTTTAAAGTCTCTAGACATATGTACCTTTGTGTTAAAAAATGCGTTTCTTTTTCACCAACCGTTTCCCAGAAAAAAATTCGGATTTTTGCCATTTTTTTCGGACCTCTAGATGTAGCCCCTCAATTAGCTTTTTGTCTTTACGCAGTCTCGTTGGAGTTGCGTTTGTGTTCGAGGAGCTCGTAGGTTAGGAAATTCCCGGCGATGTAAACGTGATGCGAATGTTTTATTCGTTCTTACGTACCTCGCCTCGGACATATGGCAAATTTATGACGAAATTATATTTAAAATGGTATTTTTTGTTGTCTTTAACGTCGAAACATCATGGTCAAGTTGTCCCGTCTGAATTTGGCCCATTGGCCGCGGTGCCTAATCGCCACGTTAATTCTCGCCGGTTAACCAAACTACAGCGGACGATTATCGTGATCCCCGTTTTAGCCTCGATAAATTTCGCCGAACGGTATTTGTGCGCGAAACTCGGGTAATCGCGCCTAATCGGTCCAGACGATATTTGGACACCCTCGTTTATGCCACGTTGTGGGAAGCATCGAAGTGCTTTCATCCGCCCGGAATAACTTTATGACTTTGCTAAATTCACAATTTATAGTTGGACCGCGATCGCATTTGACGTTTGGTAAGGCTCGTCGATGAAAATTGCCACCTGTGCATTCGGTGGAGACCAACCGTTTTGGCAACAAAAAATTAACACCCGGGTGGCCCAATGAAAATTGTCCGATTATTTTTATTCGACGGACACATCTGCTAGGCTCGGTCGCAAAGTTTTAATCGCCGCTTCTGTCCGCGTGCTCGTTGGTTGGAAAACAACACGAAAACTTTTGAACGCACACGTCGACCAGTTGATCATCCATTTCTCGCCTTCCTCGACACACGAGGCGCGTACAAGGAGGCTAATTATTAGGCTATTAAGGACGAACAAATCACCGGAAGTTTTACCCCTTTTTCATTTGGCGAAACAGCAGTAGCTTCGACTTTAATGCTTGCATTAACGAGCGAACGACACGCCATCGGCTATGAGTGCGGCAAGTATCCGACTTTTTAGAGTACAGCCTTTGAAAGAGTTAAGTGGGTTGAATTATTTTACACAACTTCGTATTCCGTAACGCCAATGACGTTTTAAACACCCCTCTCGCATTCTCAACATTTAGCCCTCCTCTGTACATTTTTTCGGATTCTCGGGAGTCGAAAATAAAATATCGTAACAACTAAAGTACTATAGCAATTTAGAAAATGATTTTTGCGCTCGTATAATTCATGTTCAATTGTAATTATGACGATTTTAGGACATTTTTTTAAGGCGGGACGACAGTGTGATGGGCAAAAAAAGAGATTTTCTTGCGTTTTTCAAAGTATATATATTCGCGAATATGTGAAAAAAAATTTAAGTTGAAATATTGAAAATTCACCAAGTTACAGACGATTTAGTGAGGGCGTTTTTCTCGAAACGATTTTTCTTGATCTAGCCGGAATCGTAACTCTAGCTATAATTTTCCAATTTTCAATTAAAAAAACGCAAAATTTCTGTAATTGCGGTCGCTATCTTACGTTGCCGTTTTTTTGCTCTGGAATTTAGTATTTTTGAAGCCCCCGAATATAAGCAAACATTTCGCCATATTCACTCTTTTTTTAACACTGGTCATTTTGGGATTTTTTTTTTCGAAAAGCGTCTACCTACAACGAGAACTACATTCATTGTATATATATTTAATATACATTTTTTAACTTTTTTACTTTTGTGATCCAGACCAACCCTTGTCAGGTTATCGATCAGGCCGTTGGACCACATTTTGGTAAATATTCGGAAGCCGGACTGCTGCTAGAATCAGGCTAATTTTTGTTCGAATGGTTTAATATATATATATATATATATATATATATATATATATATATATATATATATATATATATATATATATATATATATATATATATATATATATGTGGAGAGGTTCATATGGAGACCGATTGTACATATCGCAGAAGAGGTATACATAAGTTTACAATTGCACTTAGAGTTGAATTTGTCTATGAATTTCGTGATGTATACAAAATTAAGGACGATATTTGAAATTTTTACTTTATATATGGAACGGTTAAAAGCGGGACCTTAGTGATGTACGCATTGGTACATATAGGGAGAAATAATTTATCAATATTTATGACCTTTAATTACAAACACAGTATTACGTAATGATTGCAAACAAAATGTTACAGTCGTATGTGTTTTTCATCTATACATATGTACGATATGCAGAATTATAATTAAATTTTTTTGTTAACAGTCACGAAGTTACTGATAGTCACCGTCTTACTTGTTTTATTATGCTTTTTTTCAATCTGATTACATATCCACATTATTGAAGCCAAATTTCTTTTCCTTAATACTTGATGTTTGTCGACTACGACTTAGATTTCTCTGAGCGGCGGTAGTTTGTTAGTTCCAATACTCTCTTTAAATTTTTTTAGAAGGAATTTTTTTTCTTCTGGCGTCCAGCACACTCGCTTACGTTGCCCGTAGGGTAAAGCTGGATAAACAAAACATGAATGGTTTGGACGCCACATAAGATTCAGCAACGCTCTGAATCGTTGAATCAAGTCCGGATGGTGTCACCGTCGGTTGACGGTTGCTTTCTTTATCAATATTCGCCACTGTTGGAATCTCTCAGCTGAGATTTGAAATGTCCTTTAGACATAGGCGAATTAGCGCCGGCACCCATATGTACCATTACATATAGATGCGTACTTCTACAGGGTGTATCTCAACTACGTTTTTTCTGTTCGTGAGCATATAGGTCGTCTTTTTCCGAACAAAACGCTTTTTTTAAGTCGCGCGACAAAAATTGGCCGAGATATCGTGAGAATAAGGTTCGACGCTGAGTAAACAATAGTACAGTAAACTGAGTAAACAATGGCACAGAAACATTCGCAACAATTCGCGAACAATTACCTGTTGGCAATTGTTCGCGAAACCTATTCATAATCTGCGAACTGGGGGATGAGCCTTTTAATTCATAAATAAACATTACTGAGCGATCTAGTCAGCTTAAGGAAAAATTACAGACCTTTCTTATTTGACACTAAAAAAAATGAGAAAAACAAAAAGAGTTGCTTGAACGTGGATTCGAACGCGAGCTCGGTCCAGCTTGCCGCCGAAACTACCGTGCCATTGTTTACTCAGCGTCAAACTTCACTCGTGAATATCATGGCCAATTTTTGTCGCACAGCATTTGAAAATATCGTTTTGCTCGGAAAGAGACACTCCATATGCTCACGAACGGAAAGGACGTAGTTGAGATAGACCTTGTATATGTAATGGTACGTATGGGTACCGGGCGCTGATTTGTAACGTTTCATACGAGAACCGGTACCCATACGTCCTATTACATATAGATGCGTACATCTATATGTAATGGTACGTATGGGTACCGGTCCGCGTATGAAACGTTACGAATTAGCGTCGGTACCCATACGTACCGTTGCGTATAGATGCGTACATCTATATGTAATGGTACATATGGGTACCTGCGCTAGTTCGTAACGTCTCATACGAGGACTGTGTCATTTACGGTCCTAGTGTTTACCTCTACAATGGGTAATTCAGATTTACGGGGAGATCGCAGCGATCGGTTGTGCTTTGAAACCATCATAACGGTTATGAGATAAGATTTGTCAGAATATACAAATGATCTGTCTTCTCAACTTTACATAATCATAGTGATCTATGGGGTGTGCAGGTACTCGATTGACTTGGGTACCCGATATTCGGGTCGAGTACCCGACGGGTTACGTTTTTGCATTACCCGCCACTATCGGGTACCCGAATTTGGACATCGGGTACCCTCAAATTTTGGGTACTCTTAAACTTCGGGTATTCGTAAACTTCGAATATCCGTAAACGACTCGGAGATCCGTATCTATCATTTATATTTATTTTTATCTAGGTGTATCGATCGAATAATGGGAGAAAACGAAAACTCGAAGAAGCCCATGAAACGAATAAATGATAATGCTGTAAAAATCTTTTTTCGTCTCACTTTTCTATTCTGTGTGTGTGTATGTGACGTTTCATACGAGGACCAGTACCCGCACGTACCATTACATACAGATGTACGCATCGATATGTAATGGTACGTATGAGTACCGGTCCTCGTATGAAACGTTACGAATTAGCGCCGGTACCCATACGTACCGTTGCATATAGATGCGTACATTTATATATATTGTTACGTATGTGTACCGGCGACAATTCGTAACGTCTCATACAAAGACCGTGTCAGTTACACTGAGAAAAAGAAATCGTTGAATGTGCAAAATGCATTTTGTCGTCTCGAAATTTTGTTGTTTTAACAGTTGCTCAGACATGCTAAATAAGCTACAGTTCACATCACTGAAACTATCAGTTAGATTAACAAAACGTTTGTTATGCCAATCAAAAATCAAGTAGAACGTATTTAAAGATACTTGTTGTTAAACCAACTGAATTTTGATTGGATGAACGAATTTTTTTTGTCAGTGTACGGTCCTAGTTTTTACCTCTACAATGGATAGTCCAGATTTACGGGGAGACCGCAGCAACCGATTATGCTTTGAAACCGTCATAACGGTTATTAGATGAGTTTTGGCAGAATATACAAATGACACGTCTTCTCAACTTTACATAATCATAGTAACGTACGTCGCTTATCATGCTAAAAAACATGTGTATTCTTTTCCTCGTCGATGTATTCTAAATTGTCGTTAAGGTTCACAGCTGACGTACTCGTATTAACAAATTCGTAACGTTTTATACGAGGACCGGTACCCGTACGAACCATTACATACAGATGTACGCATCTATATGCAACGGTACGTATGGGTACCGGCGCTAATTCGTAACGTTTCATATGAGGACCGGTACTTATATGTACCATTACATATAGATGCGTACATCCGTATGTACTGGTACGTACGGGTACCGGTCCTCGTATGAAACGTTACGAATTCGTTAATACATTTTTTAGCACGATAATCGAAGTAGATTACTAGGGGTGTGCGGGTAGTAGAATTAGTCGGGTCGGGTCGGGTAATTTGACTATGATTCGGATCGAGTACCCGAACTTTTCGGGTACCCATGATCGGACGGGTATACTCGAACTTTATCGAGTACTCGCCTCACATCGAGTACTCGATAAGCCATGTTGCCGAAACAAAATTTCAAATTTCGTGTCATAGTAGATAACGCCACGAAAACGTACCAAAACGGATGAAACAGACTCCAGCTTTATGTCCTCTACCCTTCGCCGATAGGTTGGAATTCATAAGAAATACAAATAATTGATTTAATAATTTTAGTATTTTTATTATGTGTATATTTACAATTTTTTCCGGCCAACTTTTTTTAAGAGTCTCGCATTTTACGAAATATCGAGATATTTGAATGTCGAAAAACTAAAATACAGCAAGATTCTTCGTCGAATTTTCATTAATTCTGTCTAGTGCTAACTGGTAATTTCGGCGATTCTTTCTTCTTAATTTAATTTTTTTTCATTATAAAAAAATTCATAGAAAAAAATTGTTCTTCACACGCTTATATCTCTGAAACTAATCAAGATATTTTCAATTTTAAAACGTCAAATGGAAGCTACATTCTTCTCACTTTGAATAAACGCAGGGTGTTGAATATTTATCTGTTTGGGTTTTTTCTCCATTTAAAACCCACGTTAAAAAATTCAAAACTTTAAGACGTTTGGCGGAACTAAAGATATTTATTGTAAATATTTTTCTTTCGCACAAATTTTATACACCTAGATAAAAATAAATGTAAATATAAATAATAGATATGGATCTCCGAGTCGTTCACGGATATTCAAAGTTTACGAATACCCGAAGTTAAAGAGTGCTCGATGTTTACGCGTACCCAAAATTTGAGAGTACCTGATGACCAAAGTTGGGTACTCAATAGTGGCGGGTAATGCAAAAACGTAACCCGTTGGGTACACAACCCGATCCGAACATCGGGTAGCCGAGTGAATCGAGTACCCGCACACCCCTGTAGATTACTGTGATTATGTAAAGTTGAGAAGACGGATTATTTATATATTCGGCCAAACCTCATTTAATAATAACCGTTATAACGGTTTCAAAGCACAATCGATCGCTGCGATCTCCCCGTAAATCTGGACATAATCGTGGCCATAGTTTTTTGTCGAGTGTACATTTTCGTACATGCCTGTTATATTATCTCTGGTCCCCGTAAATACCTTTCAATAAGTAATTCGGACGGTCCTCATTTCAAACGCTATAACAAATTGGGACCGGTGCCACTATAAACCGTTGCATATAGAAAAATACCGGGACCGTCCCCGTATGTGCCGAATGTCCCCCTATGAACCGCCACAGCTCCGAAATGGTCCCGGCATAAACCTCTCCACACATATATATATATATATATATATATATATATATATATATATATATATATATATATATATCTAGCAGGAGCTCCACTTTCAAATATTTACTCACATTTTTTATACGGGGTCTCTATTATACCTCAATAACGTTGTTAATTTTTAATTAAAAAAAATAAAACTTGACACGCAATAAGTTTGACGTATGCTCAATAACATACCTTTTTTTTATAAATCTCAAATGAATAATTCAGTAGACAAAAAAAGTCGGTAAAAACGATCTTTTTCGGCCCGTCACAGTGGTGTCCTATCTTAAATGACAGTTTGAAACTAAAGGTAATAAAAGCATCCTGGCCAACAAGATATAGCAAAGTCTCGAGTAAATCATTTTCTTTGCGGTAGTACGAGCGCGCAACCTTGATTTCTATAGATTTTGTTCAAATTTCAACCAGACATTTTTGATATCATTATGCATGTTTGAGTGAAATTTAAGAACAGTCGACTATTTAGATTGGGAGATAATGGGTCTTAAAATTGCAACTTTTAACACTGCAGGGTCTGCATTGAAATTTAGACAGAATAATTTACCATAAAAAATATTTGTCCTCTATAATAAGAAGGAATATGGCAACACCGCATCGTTCCACGTATGCAATGACGTGAGTTTGCGCGGCATATTAAAAATAATACTGCAATACTCATTGATATTTGGAAGTAATTTTTAATCGAACAAAGTGATTAACAAAGTTATCGAACAATTAGTTACGAATGAACCAACACTTTTATTTGTTAATGAAGATAACATAAACAATGTAAAATATTAATATTCATAATGCAAATATATTTTTATGAAAAAAATTTTAACTTTGGGAACACGATAATTATTTTTTTCTCGAAATATTGAACAATACTGTTCTGCGGTGTTGCTATATGTCTTCTTATTATAGGGGACAAATATTAATTACGGAAAATTATTCTGTCTAAATTTCAATGCAGACCCTGCGTGTTAAAAGTTGCAATTTAAAAACCCATTATCTCCCAATCTAAATAGTCGACTGTTCTGAAATTTCACTCAAACATGCATAATGATATAAACAATGTGTGGTTAAAATTTGAACAAAATCTATAGAAATCAAGATTGCGCGCTCGTACTACCTTAAATCGCCGTCGTTGATCGTCATCTTTTTTACGCACGTGTTGCGCAATTGCAGCCTCGTTAATCGAGAGATTCTAACAAGCCCATGCGCATAAAAAGCACCACAGATCTCGGAATATTTATGACCGAACAGCATTCCGCACGAAAATGTGTCACAGATACACTTCGACGGATCATCCAGTTATTCTCAGCCATTTGCAATTCCACACTCAGTAGAAAATGAAACCGAAGCAAAAGAGCTCGAAGGTTCGAGCCAAGGTTTCACCTTTCTCACTTCAGATCTACGTAGACGTTCTCCAGTTCCTATCGACGCGTCCACTAAACTCGAGGAGGAAGCTATTTCGATCGACACAGGATATTGTTTCGCCGTCTCATCCATCCTGTCTGCATACATATTTACATCATTTAACTGTTACGCATCAGACGGGCGTGCCGGATAGGATTCGATAGGCAAAACTTCGTCACTCGTAGCATTTTGTTTGTCACCAGCCCATAAATGTAAACGGCACGAGTAACACTGCCAGCAGTTCCAAGACTACCGACCGGGAAATACGAGTCTCTTTTCTACCGGTCCGGTACGTCCCTTTGAAATGAAAAACGTGGTGCGATAACGAGATCTCTTTTCTGTCTCAATTTACCTTATACGAGACATCTACATACGTAAGTGGTGCTAAAAAAGGCAAACCGGCTAACGAATTCAGCAGAAAAGTCACTCTCTTGCGTACAGAGCGAAAGACCTCTTCCCTGACACGAGTTCGCTGACTTTGGGTCGCTTGGATCTGGTGGAACCTCGTGCGAATCTCCAGGCCATTTTTCTACCGAGGCTCGAGTACTTGTGCAAATATTTCTTCATGGCATTTGCGCGAGGAACGCTCTCGCGTGGACGAGCTTGCGTCAAACTCCAGCTTCTGGAGGTTCCAGCTGCTGTAATCAGGTCATCAACATTGCAGTTGTCACGTTGTTGGTTCTCGAGAGTTGCTCTGGACCTCTAGTTCCCAGAGTCATTTGAGTCACACTCGAAGTCACGAAAAAAAGCGGAGTTGCCAGAATGGCAATTGCAAATTTTGGCTTTGGAGAGTGAGAGGGTACAAAAGGAAAGATTTGAAAGTCATGATTGGTGGAATGAGGACGGGTCGTGGGTACAAGTCCCGCACGCGTTAAACGGTGACATACTAGTGGACGTTTAGTTTGGTTGAGTACAGGATATTTCGAGGAAACGTTTGGACGCCGGTGGTGTAATGTTTTCTGGAGCACAGCTGAAAACACACGGTGCAAACTAGGAGGCACGGATGGGGAGGAGGAGAGTTTGCCACAGAAATGCAGAGAGGTCCAATAGTGTGTTCCGTCAAAGTCACGTGCCACGATTTATTTCGGCCTCAAAGGATTTGACTCGGTTCCGGAGTCACAATGGCTTTACCCGCGCTGTTCGCGTATAAATACGTATAGTACAAGTTTTATAGCCATGTATAGGGTGTCTCAAGAGTTGCAGCGTATCAATGTGGGGGTAGATAGATCGCGAGATTCTGAAGCGAAAAGTCCTCATCCATTTGTTGCTCCGACGCAGCATTACTGAGATATCGATAAATTACTAATAGCCAATCAGATGCGGCGGCGATGCGGAACGTGGCGAGCGACGGGTGGGAGGCGTGCGGCAGCGAGCATGCCCCGCCCACCTGATCACATACGATAGGCTCTATCGCAGTGGCACGTTGTGCGGCTCACACGATTGGCTTTCGTTAACCAATTGATATCTCAGCAACTATGCGTCGGAGCGAAAAATGGATAAGGACTTATCGCTCTAGAATTGCATCATCTAACTTTTGATGCTCTGGCGCGACGTTTGGAACATCCTGCGCATGCATAATCATCGATAACTGAGAAACGAAAGGGGCGAGAGAGCGGAAACTTAACGAATGTAGTAAATCGAGCTTGAGTCGTTTCGTTTATGAAAACCTGACAAATACACCAACATATATCTGTAGCTTGAAACAGGGTTCGCGTTATTACCCGGAGGTATACACGTCAGCGTTCGAACTAGAGTTAGGTCGTGCCTGCTTATTGTGGTCGGGTGAGACAACGAGCTGGGTCTCAACGCATCGTGTGTTGCATATTGTGCCCGAGATATGTACGTCGGTGTAGCGAATTGCCGGAGCAAGGTGCAGCGCGCGCGTTGTACATGAAGAGCTGGTACCACACAGTGGCTAAGGATGTTAAGTTGCTGCAGGTAATGCAAGGTGGAGAGACATAATGCACAGAGCTTCGAGTTCGTGTGTCGTCGTCGTCATCATCGTCCTTGTCTCTGATGCGAAATTTACAAATTTGCAGGATGCGTGACTACGGCGATGATGAGATTGCTCGTTCCATCGGTGCATGAAGCACGTTTCATCCATATAGACAAATATTATACGTATATCGTTTGTAAATGAAAATGGCCATTTTAATGACATAACTCTTTCGAGATAGTAAAAGACTATTTTAACGCCGCATTCACCCGCACCTACCGTAAATTGCTACGACGGGAAACGCCGCGTGCAATGAATGTGCACCGTTTGAATAACCCGAGGAGAATAACAAAATTCAACGCGCCAAGGTGCTTCGTGCTCTGCTCTACCTTGGGGGTTGAAAATAGTGCTGGGACATGAACAGGGAATTGCTAACTTGATTCCATGACAGTAGGCCAGTACCTACATTGGATCGGGCGATAAAAAAATCGAGCTTTCAAAAATGAGTCACTGTTGGCATCTGCCCCAAAAGAGATGTATGTACAGTTTTGAATGCAACTTATATAATTATATATACATTGAATGAATAAAATAAATAAATTGAGTATTTTCAAAATTATATAATATATGATTGTATAATTATTTATATATACATTTCCATGACCTGTCGGACGTCTTTTGATCTCGTTGGCAAGGAATTCAAATTAGAAATGTTATGTACTCGCATATGTGTTAATTGTAACGTGGCCGTAATTAGAACATGGAAGCACGATGGTATTACCTGGTAAGAAAATATGTATACATGTATTTACAAAACGAGCGAGGGAGGAGAGAAAAAGCTCAACAAGCAAAACTCTACTACTCCATGTAGACGGTTCGTTTTCATTCACCTCTCGTTTTATTTTCTTCTCCAGCTATGTCCCAGCCAGTAATAGTGAATTTTATTTTCAGATTTGCAGAAAAATATGAGGAACGCCGGAGCATGAGTGCTGGAGGGACAGAGAGAAAGAGAGAAAAG
This sequence comes from Ophion ellenae, assembly GCA_963210295.1. Classification (NCBI taxonomy): domain Eukaryota; kingdom Metazoa; phylum Arthropoda; class Insecta; order Hymenoptera; family Ichneumonidae; genus Ophion; species Ophion ellenae. The sequence goes on along the minus strand of OY723390.1, from coordinate 39,482,468 downwards.
TGAACACCATGTTACGACTCGTACGTTGTGAGGATGTCGATAAAATATAGACAGAGATGTCAAGGCAATGTTGCCACTGCATATTGTTCCGGTGTATATTAGTAAATGGAAAATTCCATTTCGCATTCCATATTTTGTAGAATACATTAATTAGCGCGAAACAGTAGCCAAACAAATCCAGCGTGTAGTCAGGTTTGAAACTTCATTTTTTACCCCTCAATGTCGATTTTGGAGTCATCATCCGTAGATTATTAATAGAGTCGCTCGCGAAATTTGGTGTATACTCGGATCGAAAATCGGTTTTCACCGACCCTCATTTGTTGTTTTTGGCGACTCCCGCGTACTGGAAGATCGTCCAATTTATCGTTTTATACGCGTTCGGATCGCGAATTTACGACTCGCGAAAGATCAACACCCGCCGGCGCGCCGTTTGCATTGAAGATTCCCGCAAGCTATACAACCGTCGTAACTTCACGGTTTGACAGCTCGGTCAACTGTTGAGTGCTGCACAGCCTTGCGGTTGCGCCAAAAACGTTGGAGCTTTTGTGGCCGGCATGCTCGAACGGACCGTCAGACTCGGTTCCAAAAGTTATAGATATCTTTTCAGCGGTGTATTATAGTACTTCCAGCTCATCCGAAGCCTCAAAAAAAGATAGGCAGCCAATTTTGCGTTGATAGTTGGATAATAGGGAACCGTAGGATTCATGCTTTGTGATCGAAGTCTGTCCAGCCTGGATCGAAGTCTGTCTAGTCTTGATTAAAATTCGTCAAGTTTTGATCGAAGTCTCTCTAGTCTTGATCTAAGTCTATCCAGGCTTGATCAACGTATTTCCAGCCTTAATTTGAGTCTCCCTAGTCTTGATCAAAGGCTTTTCGGTCTTGATCAAAGTCTCTCCAGTCTTCATCGAAATCTCTCCCGTCTGGATCGAAATCCCTCTAGTATTGATCCAAGTCCACCTAGTCTTGATCGAAGTCTCTCCACTCTTGGTCAAAATCCCTTTACCCTTGATCGAAGTTTCTCTAGTCTTGATCTATGTCTACCCAGTCTTGATCGACGTCTTTCCAGCCTTGATTAAAGTCCCTCCAGTCTTGATCCAAGTCTGTTTAGCCTTGATCGAAGTCTCTCCAGTCTTGATCAAAGTATCTCTAGTCTTCATCGACGTCTCTTAAATCTTAATCTGAGTCTGTTTACTCTTTATCGAAATCCCTTTAGGCTTGATCGAAGTCTCCCCAGTCTTGATCCAAGTCTCTCTGGTCTTGATCCAAGTCTCTCTGGTCTTGATCGAAGTCTGTCCAGCCTGGATCGAAGTCTCTCCAGTCTTGATCGAAATTCCTCAAGTTTCGATCGAAGTCTCTCTAGTCATGATCTAAGTCTATCCAGTCTTGATAAACGTCTTTCCAGCCTTGATCAAAGTCTTTCCGGTCTTGATCAAAGTCTCTCCAGTCCGGATCGAAATCCCTCTAGTCTTCATCTAAGTCTGCCTAGTCTTGATCAATGTCTATGCAGTGTTAATCAAAGTCTGTCCAGTCTTGGTCTAAATCTCTTCACGTTTGACTTAAGTATCTCTAGTATTGATCGAAGTCCCTCCAGTCTTAATCGCAGTCTCTCCAATCTTCATCAAAGACTCTTCAGTCTCAATCTTAGTCTCGCAAGTCTTGATCAAAGTCTCTCCAGCCTTAATCGTAGTCGCTCCAGTCTTGATCAAAGTCTCTCGAGTCTTGATCGCACGGGCATTTGTGATCAAAGCGTTATGCGTGCAACTGCAATTGCACGATACGGCGCGTAAGAACGAGTCGTGCGTAACGCGCGCAAGAATAACCCTGATCATGAACCGTCTCTCTTTCGACATTCATCGTTCGCTTGTTCGCAGATATACGCGTTACTTTATAGCTATATATGGAATGAGACAACATTGTAGTTGATTACGTATACATATTATGTCGGTGATCCGAGCATCACTGGGTCAATCGAGCGAAATAAGGACCGTCAACATATATATATATATATATATATATATATATATATATACTCGCTCGGCATCTCTCGAGCCTCCCGCATATTTTCTCCGAGCTTCTAGTCTCGCCAGTCCGTACACATGCCCGGACTGCAGCTGAGTCATCTCGGATCTATTTGCATATGCATTCATCTCTCTGCTCCTTTATGGCGCACATAGATCACATATACAAATATCTATATATACTCGCGCGTATATTCATAGGTATTACAATTCCTCGTATACGTCGGGTGCTGAGGAGGATGAGGATTAAATTTCGTGAAATTCGGGATGAAAAAGAGAGATAGACAAAGCGCTGATCTTACCTCGACTCATTTTACTCTTTTACAAGCTGCACAAATATTCTTGCAAATTGAATCACCGTACTGGACAAACGATAAAAACAGAGAAAAAATAAAACAAATCGCATAGGAGGGTGGGGATCAAAATATCGAAGGACCAAATATAGATCGACAAATATTTCGAAACGACAGAATTAAGAACTCTCAAAATAGCGAAGGTTTAATTATTCGAAATTTAATGTTTCGACCGAAGAAAAAATCGAAGGACTATAAAGCGAAGCATCATTTATTCGAGAGCTCATTTATCTGAAAACGTATATTCAGATCGTTTGCAATTTGAGACATACAAATATAGATTCGAAGAATCTATAACGTCCATATCTCCGAAACAGAAAAAAGCGAGTATCTAATATTCGTAATACCGCCTATAGCGAAAAACAATATATCGAGACGCAAAATATCGAAGGGCCGAAATGGCGAATGTCAAAATGGCGAATGCCAAAATGGCGAATGCCAAAATGGCGAACATGGTATGGATGCCGTCCCGGCCGATCGCTAACGCTATCTGCCACCTTCATTGTGATGCGCCAGTAGCATCGGGGCTCGACTGACCGCCAGCACCATCTCTCAGCTTCGCTCTGAAGCGCAAGGAATGTACTGCTCGATCACAAGTTTTCGCCATCCGGGCCGTTCGGCATTTTGACCCTTCGCTATTTTAACCACTCGACTTTTTGACCGTTCGATTTAATGATTTCTGTTTTTTGAACCGTCGCTATATTTACAATTCGAAGATTCGTCTTCTCAAATTATTTGGTGTTATTTATATAAGCAAATCGATATTATGTCTCTCGATATTTTTTTAATCGGTTTTTGTTTTTCGCTATATTTCAACTTCGAGATATCCGTATTCGGAATTTTTATTTACGACTATATAAACCCTCCGAACATTGATCTATCTATATTCAAACATTCGACATTTTTTAATTCGATATTTCAGCCCATCTGAATATTGATCCATCGATATTTCGACTCCCACCCGCATAGGACAAATTCTCAACGAAGTTTTGGGAATTAAAAAAATTGTACCTGACTACGAAGCACTAGGTGAACAGTGTCTGAATAAATTAATATAAGCGCACGATCGTGAGCGAGTAGCTAACGAGCAAGCAAAAAATAATAATAATGAAAAACAAAATAAAAATGAAATAATAATAAAAACAAAAACGATAAAAATAGAAAATAAAATTTTCAAAAAATAATAATAATGAAAGGCAAAATAAAAATAGAATAATAATAAAAATAGAAAATAAAATTATATTTCCTACTTTGTAATTTTGTTTATTGAGGTCTCAATTAATTCTTTAGTGCCAACGTACTCGCTTGCGGGTTTTTCGGTAGAAAATAAAACCATAATCGAAATAGCATAGTAATGAAAATAAAAATAATAATAAAACATGATAAAATGAAGGAAATATATTTTTCCAATACCGGAACAAATAAACATCGTATCGAGAACCATTATGCGTTCGAGGGAGAAATTGAAAAGAGAAGCAAAGAGATGAGTTTCCTGTCGTCACGAATCGATTGACTCACGACCCGCCTGGACTTAGCTATACTTTTGTCCTTCCTGGGTGCGTGGATGGGTGTGTGTTTGTGTGGGGCACCTCCAGTGTATTAAATGTCCGTGCATCGTAGTGGAGCTCAACTTCCATTGATAAGGTACAGAGAGACAACTGCGAAACCGCCATGAGGCACGTGCCTATGACACGCACACTCGCACACATACACACAGGTATCAGCCCTCATCGTCGGTGTACTCGGGTACACGCCTCCATTATAAGGGTCTCTCTGTACAGTGTCAGCTGCGTCGTTGGACACGATCAAGTAGAATCAACAGAGAGAGAGGAGCGTGTCTTCTCTTATAAGCTCTGAGAAAACGCCGAGAAAGAGAAGAAGACGAGCTCGGGGCTATGACACGTCTCCCGTCACTGTGAAACCCTCACGGTGACCGGGAGTATTATTGACGTATTTTCAATTTCGCTTGAGTACCGAATGTCAGGGTCTTTTTTCAATTATTCCCCGATTAATTTACCGCAGCGGAAATTTATCAAAAGTGTCGCCATTTCCGTTAAGGTGTTACCCCCACTTGTAGCGCAAAAAAAGGCCTTTTTCATGAATTTTTTGAAAGAAAACTACGAAACTTTTTTAATCGATCAATATACCACCTTAAAGAACACATCTTGAAGAACTTTCAGTAATTTTTTTATTGAAAAATATTACATTGTTTAGTGGCAAATGGCTGTCAATGAAATAATGTTTTTATATACACGGTTTGCGGTGACCAACATTGCGGCTAAGTGGATCATCTGAAGAAAAAAATGCGGATGGATTTAGTCAAATATAAGTATAAACTAGTCTTTAATCGAAGGATTTTAAAAAATATTCATTTTTCACAAAATGGCGGACAGTCAAAGTTAATGGTTCGATTTTAACGAAAAAAACGGCCGTTTTTTGGCTATAAAACGGCGATTTTATTTCGAAAAAAAAATCGAACGATTAAAGACTACATTTTTATGTATTAAATAAGCCTGCAAAATTTCAAGAAGATCGGTTCATTAGTGTTCGAGTAATCTTGGTCACCGACTTCAGAAATGCCATTTTGAGAAAAACGCGTTTAAAGTTTCTCTTTCAACGCGTATTCTTCTCTTTCAACGCTCATATCTCAGTCAATTTTGTTCGGATCGACTTGAAACTTTCAGGACATATTCTCAGATACTTATACTTCAAAAAAATGCAATAAAAAAAATCAATCTTTGGAACGCAACTGAAATTAATTATTTTAAATCGTCCTAATTTTGATTGCCCCATTTTTGCGGTGAAAATGGGTGAAATGTTTTTACGCGTTCTTTTTAGAGATTAGTCGACCTCAATTTGCAGAACAAGGATTTGCATGATGATAAAAATAAAATTAAAAAGGTTATTGCATTTGAAGAGTGCAAACTTTGAGGCGGGACACCATTGCGACGGGTAAAAGCGATTTTTTTGCACTTTCTCGCAGTGCATATTTGCAAGAATTTGTGGACAAAAATCGAGTTGAAGTATTGAAAATTTACCAAGGTATGGACGATTTATATAATTATCCGATATGCAATTCAAAAAAACCAAAACTTCCGTAATTGCAGTAGCTTTCGTTGTACGAAATCGTTTTTTGTTCACTATTTTTTAAGCCCCCCGAATACTTATATTCGGGGGGCTTAAAAAATAGTGAACTTATAGCAATTTGAACTTATAGCAATAGTGAACTTATAGCAATAGTGAACTTATAGCAATTTCGACAAAATTACACTGTTTTGACAACGATGAGCTTTTTTTAGAAAAACGGCTACGTACAGCGCGAACTACATTTATATAGATTATAAAACGTTTTTATTTTTATTTTTTCACATCAACCATTGTCAAGTTATGAATGTGGCCGTTGGACCACATTTTTTATACAAACGCTCTATTATACCTCAATAACGTTGTTTATTTTTTAATTTTAAAAGAAAAATGTACACGAAATAAGTTCGATGCGTGCCTAATAACATACCTCCTTTTCAAATGGGAAATAAATAATGTAACTGTAATGGGAAATAAATGACCTTTTTCGACTCGTCAAAGTGGTGTCCTTTTAAGGGGCCAGTACACTTTGAAAATTTCAAAAAATCGAAAGCAAGCAAGACTTGAAGAAATCGACGATGATGAGCAATCAGAAGGGATTTTGTGCGGTGCAGGAATTGCCGATTGAGTTTAGGCAAGAGTTTTTCATTGTATAAACTTCAAACGCGTTTCCCTCGAAACAACGTTTTCAAAATCTAGCTCCATCGTATCTCTAAAACTAATAAACCGATTCTCTTGAAGTTTGAACCACATATTGTAAACATGATTCGCAACAAGATGACCCTCGATGGTTTTAAAATATTGTTTTTTGCTTTTTTTTTGCGAAAAAATGCGAAAAAACGCGTTTTTTTTTACTTTTTTCGTTTTTCACCTGCCATTTTTTTATTTTTGATAAAACTTTATATCCGAGGGTCATGCTGTAGCTGGTGTCATACTGAATCTAATGGACTTTGATTTTTTTGTTTCAGACAAGCCGTTGCCGAGTTGTGATGGAGCTGCCTAGCCCACCTATTTTTGAGGCGTAACGTTAAACTATAGTTTTTGTACTTAAAAATGAATAAAAAGTGAATACATTTTTTTTAAAATGTATTTCAAGACTTTATTTATCATGCCCTACAACTTTTATATTCATATCTTTTATAAAATCCTTAAAAATAAAATCGCGAAAATAGCCTTTTTCTCGTGGCTCCAAAGTGGACTGGCCCCTTAACGTCATTTTTCATGGATGCCCAGTTGATAGAAAGAAAATTCCGTTTAGTGGACTTTGTTTTATATATCTTCAAGTATCGTTACGAATTTTTTTTACAACATTTTGTAACAAATTGACGACGCTGATGCTTGATGAAGCAGAGTCAGTCTTTTTCCGATATTCCCCTGTGGCCGGAAACGATACATCGCGAATTCTTCACTGATTGACTTGACATTTCTTATTCAAGCTTGTAACGATATTTTGCATCAATGTTCATAAGAAATTTTCGACATGTTGTAAACTTATTCCGACAAGAATTATTTACGCCGATCCTTACCGAAAACAATTAATTTTTTTAAGTATCCATCATTTTATGAAAAACCGATTGTTTTCGATTTTCTCAGAACTACAAAGGCGAAGCTTATATAGAACTCGAATTGTTTGAATTTCCGTTTCAGATTTTTAAAAATGCACTACCGATCGGATGTAGTGGATGAATATAGGTCAGCTCGATCGGCAAATTCGTCCACCTTCGTAAATCACGAGCAATTAAAAAGCACTTTGTCCTCATCCACCTCTTAATCTCATCAATGACGATCACGAATGACGGACTGCCAGAAAACCTACGCGTCGTTGCAACTCTTTCGTCACGCTTGTGCGGCAAACGAGACTGAGAGTCCAAAGCACCGTATTACATCTCTATGAATGTATACGTATATGCAACGTTACAGTCGTATTTCAAGATGCGGGGGCGTTTCGTAATATTCCCATTATGCCACCTCGGCACACACATACTTGGCTTTGTGCCTCAAAATTTCTACATACCGTCGCATATTGAGAAACAAAAGGACAGAAGCCGCATGGTTTTATGAGTTCAATCGAGGGGATTTAATCGTTTCTCCGATTAACGTGGCACACACGTGAGCTTGCACACATACGTATACAGGGTGACAATTATAACGTATCCATGTGTTTTTTTACGGGTTTTGCATGCAGCTTTTGCCACTGAGAAAAATATGATGTAAATTTTCGTCATGCTCGAAAAAAAATATAGCGTATTTTTGTAATGACTAGTTTTGGCAGGGAAATTGAGCATTCTGGAAATAAAATTAAAATTTCATTTTGAACACAGCAGAAGGAAGATAATTGAAGTCCTTATATAAAGAACTCCTGAAAAACTTTTTTTCCGCATTTCGTTGTCGAGAAGAAAAAAACGTCGAAGATACATTTTAAGGTGGAAAAATGGAATTTGTTTCGATGAAAAAAAGTCTTGTCGAAGTGCTTTGTATTAGGAATTGAATTATGTTTATTCTGCTGAACTCAAAATGGAGTTTTGATTTTTTCGAGAATGCTCAATTTCTTATGGCAAACACTACTCGTCGAAAAAATAAGCTATATATATTTTTAAGGAAAACACAAAAAAACTTTAGATATTATATTTTTTTCGGTTGAAAAATCTCCTGGTCGAGTCTTTAAAAAACACATGGCCACGTCATAATTGTCACCTTACATATATATATATATATATATATATATATATATATATATATATATATATATATATATATATATATATATATATATATATATATATATATATATATATATATATAACCAGTTAAAAATATACTTTCCCCATCCGGCGACACATACATATGGTGCTTATGAGCACTGACTGAAATAATGATATACCTATGATGAGTATACTTATATTTCGTCTACATGAGAGGGACAACGTGCTCCGTAGGCGTGAAACTTTGCTCGCGTAAGTGCGGGTGAAATCAAATAAACGACGAAAGTATATAAAGTACGTGTATATATGTGTATGTATATATATATATATATATATATATATATATATATATATATATATATGTATGTATATATATATATATATATATATATATATATATATATATATGTATATATATATATATGGGTAATTCCACCAATTCCGTGTCAAAGTTTTACCGGGTGGTCTGAATTTAGGAAAACTAAGAAGATCACCTGAAAGGTCATATTAAAACAAGCATTCATAATTTTTTTCGATTTTTTTTATCCAATAGGTTTTTAGTAATGGCGGCTCACAGTTTTCAAATTTTGTAAATCATCAAATTTTCAAATGGCCATAACTTCTCTCCAACTATAGCTAGACATTTTTTTAAAAAACGATTTTTTAGAGATTAACATGAACTGCTTGAATAAAAATATGCTGAAAGTCTGGGTTGTTTGAAAAATTACAAAAATCACGTTCAAAGTATAAAAATCGATTTTTCGGGCCTTGCTCCATTTTTCCCGATTTTGAAAGTATTTTTTTTTAATAGTTCGGAATTTTTGACATCGAAATAGATTTTAAACAAGATAGGATCTCTAAAACATCAGCCTCAGAAAAATTAAATAAAAAATTTCATTTTCCATATGGCCTTTAATGGCATTTTTATTATGTAAATAAACATTCAGAGTTTTTATAAGGTAATGTCATGGCACATAAGCAAATTAAAAAAAAAAATATCATTTAATTTTTATAGGTACTGTTGGTTTTGAGGTTATCAAATCTCTCACTTACGAATTTATAAAATAATAATAATAATAACAATAATTTTTGTTGACAAATAAAATTTAAAAAATTGGGAAAAATGTTTATTTAATTTTCGTGAGGCTGATGTTTTAGAGATCCCATCTCGTTTAAAACCTATTACGATGTAAAAAATTCTGAACTTTTCGAAAAAAAATGCTTTCAAAACCGGGAAAAACGGGGCAACGCCCGAAAAATCTATTTTTATACTTTGAACGTGACTTTTGTAATTTTTAAAACAACCCAAAATTTGAGCATATTTTTTTCTAAACAGTTCATGTTTTTCTCTAAAAAATAGTTTTTTTTTAATTTCTAGCTATGCATAGAGAGAAGTTATGGGCATTTGAAAATTTGGTGATTTACAAAATTTGAAAACTGTGAACCGCCATTACTAAAAAACGATTGGATAAAAAAATTCGATAAAAATTATGGATCCTTGTTTTAATATGATCTTTCAGGTGATATTCTTAGTTTTCCTAAATTCAGACCATCCGGTAAAACTTTGACACGGAATTGGTGGAATTACCCATATATATATATATACGCACGTACTTTAGCCGGTGCATGGCTATGCGATCACCGCTCCGATCATCAGCCATGCAAAACGCTGCTTAAGGGGTCTTCTCAGTTTAGACGCTAAAAAGGCTATTTTCATGAATTTTTTTGATAGGTTTATATTATAGATATTAATTTAAAAGTTCTTACACTAAATTAACCGAGATCTCGGTGATAAATCACCCTTAACAAAAAAAACGAACATTTTAGATTCAGTATGTTAGGCTATCATAGCACATATCATACGATTTCTGATATATGCGAAAATATGAAAATGGCAGACATTTTTCGAAAAAAAAACAACAAAAAAACGTGTTTTTTTCACCCTTTTGTGGCAAACAAATTTAGTAAATATCAAAATTTTAAAAAATCCTTGATATGCGCGATATTTATAGTTGTGAAGAATATGTGGTTAAAATTTCACAAGGTTCAGTAGTTTCGACGATTTTATCAAGCCGTCGAAAAACGTTGGTTCGAGAAAAACGCGTTTAAAGTTCGTTTGGGTTACATAAATACATCAAACAATTTTTTAATGTATTTCGAAAGGGTATTTATTAAGTGTAACAACTTTTAGATGAAAATCTGTAATATAAAGCCATCAAAAAAATTCATGAAAATTTTCCTTTAGCGTCTAAAGTGAGAAGACCCCTTAACTCGAAGTACCGCCAGAGCCGAACCCTGACCCATCCACCGGTGTCGGTTGAGTGCTTTTTTATTCGACAAGACACAAATGTTGTGCTCAGGAATAATATTGTCTCTAGCAAGACCTGGATCCATGTGTCTTCGAAACATTTGATGCAGTAAATGTGAGTTCTGAGCTACAACTTTGAGATCAACTTGAAAAAGAAGAAGAGGGTTTGTAGTTGGAAACTGAAAAAGTTCGTAACCGAAAAGTGAAAACGTGAATATCGCGAGCATTTCGCTTCCATCGTAGGTGTCGATTTTCAGATATTGGTAAATCGATCGTTGATCCTCACGCGTTCTTTCATAGCATTCGTTGCAGACGTTCTTCGAGGAAGATGAACTCTGCGTGGACCGTCGTAAGAGCAGTAAAATAATGTTTGCGTCGATCAATTAAGGGGCGAGTCCACTTTGAAATTTTCAAAAAATCGAAAGCAAGCAAGACTTGAAGAAATCGACGATGATGAGCAATCAGAAGGGATTTTGTACGGTGCAGGAATTGCCGATTGAGTTTAGGTAAGAGTTTTTCATACTATAAACTTCAAACGCGTTTTTCTCGAAACAACGTTTTCAAAATCTAGCTCCATCGTATCTCTAAAACTAATAAACCGATTCTCTTGAAATTTGAACCACATATTGCAAACATGATTCGCAACAAGATGACCCTCGATGGTTTTAAAATTTCGATTTTTACTCTTTTTTTTGCGAAAAACTGCGAAAAAACGCGTTTTTTAAACTTTTTTCGTTTTTCATCTGCCATTTTTTTATTTTTTGATAAAACTTTATATCCGAGGGTCATTTTGTAGCTGGTGTCATACTGAATCTAGTGGACTTTGATTTTTTTTGTTTCGGACAAGCCGTTGCCGAGTTGTGATGGAGCTACCTAGCCCATCTATTTTTGCGGCGTTACGTTGAACTATAGTTTTTGTACTTAAAAATGAATAAAAATGGATAAAAATAAATAAAACTTTTTTTTATGTATTTCAAGACTTTATTTATCAAGCCCAACAACTTTTATATTCATATTTTTCATAAAATCCTCAAAAAAAATCGCGAAAACAGACTTTTTTCGCGAATCCAAAGTGGACTGGCCCCTTAAATACCCGAAATTTATGAACTCGCGAGGTTCACGGGTGGGATGGAAATCCTCGTATCAACCACTACGCAACTCTTGGGGTACCTCCAATTTCCGAACAAGCAACCGGGACAGTCTCAGAGAGAGATAGAGAGGGGGGGGGGAGTAGAGGAGAAAGGGGGGATAGAGAGATTGAGCAAAGAAAAGAAAGGTGCAAGGGGCACAATCAGAAATTGCCATAAAAATCCGTTATCCGTATCCCGCGCGCGTCGTCGTCCGCCGCGGTTTTAACATTGACCTTAAACGATCAGCCACATTTGTGCGTTGCCCGTTTTCTGCACGCCAGTCAAGCCTCGCCGGCGTTAATATAAACCGCGTCGTGTCCGGCTGCCTCGGTATATATTCGTGTCTAGCGCGATCCTACATCAACCGTGAAAACGAATGAACGATAATTATGCTGTAATTCGTGCGAGAGAGCGATGGTACATGTACCTATGGTACATAGATACGACGATCCGTCATCGAACGAAAAATACTACGCATATCGTGCCAATTACTTGAAAAAGTTGCTTCTGTCGATTCATATCATTTGTAAAAATGGCATGCGAAAAATCAAAAGCAGATGATTTTTTTCAAAAAAGAACATAAAGCCCAAAATCTCGAAAACCGTGGGACTTTTACCAAACTGAAATTCCAGCATATGGTAGGACATCATCTGACCTATCGACAGTTGCAGGATTATCCATTCGTAACAGGACACCTTGTATATATATATGTAATACAATACGTGTATATACAAAAGAATATACAACTAATTATAAAAATTCCACAATACAATATTATACTATGAGATATATTTATACATACATACATATATATATATATATATATATATATATATATATATATATATATATATATATAAATATACAGGGTGTCCCAGAACTCAACGTCAAGCCGAAACGGGGTGACAGGATTGATTGTAACCATCTTGAGAAAAATCAGAAAAAAAATCAATCCCATGCAGTTTGAAAATTATGGGCATTTAAGAAAAACCTGGAAATTTGGTCAAGCTGTAACCATTTTTCGGTTATTGTGGTTAATTTTTATTATTTTTGTTCATTTAAACTTTGGAACTGTAATCCTAAATAACATTTCTAGAATCACAGTCAAAAATAATGACACAATTGCCCCAAGTTTCCTAGAATTAAGACTATTTGTTAAACTATGAATTTAAAATTTTCAAAATTTGTCTACTTCTAAGGCCCTGCCTTAAAAAAAGTACTAGAGTGCTTTGGCAAGTGCCATTAAAAGTTGGCGCATTTAATCAGGATTGTAAAATGGTACAATACTTGTTAGTTTCATACTAAAAAAACGAGTAAAAAAATTAAAACCTCAAGTAACCCGATTTTTGCTAACCCATTTTACTCAGTTAAAGTGTTTTTTATTCGCACAAGCTCTTGGTAGGTCCTTAATTTTACGGCAAAATGATGAGAGAGATGGATAGTGGACATGTTTGCCATGAGTGAGAGAGACAGATAGTGACGCCACTTTTACCAAAGTCAACAAAAGTAAGTAAAATTAATAAAATAATGAAAAAACTTGACCTAGTTTAGGTTTATTGGAATAAAAGTCAGATACATAGGGAAATAACATTTTTTATTACAGCAAATGTTCAAATTGTTTGCCATCAGCCTCAATACACGCCCTACATCTTCTTAAAAAAGATCTACTTATTAGCCGGGCATATCCTCGAGAGTTGATGTCCTCAGCAGCTTGAGAAATATTGTACCATTTTACAATCCTGATTAAATGCGCCAACTTTTAATGGCACTTGCCAAGGCACTCTAGTACTTTTTTTTAAAAGCAAGGCCTTTCAAAGTAGACAAATTTTGAAAATTTTAAATTCATAGTTTAACAAATAGTCTTAATTCTAGGAAACTTGGGGCAATTGTGTCATCATTTTTTACTGTGATTCTACAAATGACACCAGAACACACACATGATTCTAGAACACACGCACACACACACACACACACACACACATATATATATATATATGTGTGTGTGTGTGTGTGTGTGTGTGTGTGTGTGTGTGTGTGTGTGTGTGTGTGTGTGTGTGTGTGTGTGTGTGTGTGTGTGTGTGTGTGTGTGTGTGTGTGTGTGTGTGTGTGTGTGTGTGTGTGTGTGTGTGTGTGTGTGTGTGTGTGTGTGTGTATAAATATATATCATAATATATATATAATATTGTATTGTGGAATTTTTATAATTAGTTGTATATTCTTTTATATATATATATATATATATATATATATACGTATTGTCTTACATCTGTATATAAAATAAAAAATATACAAATATATAATAATAATTTCATACTGCAATATGTATCATACAGAATACAATTTATACAGGGTGTCCCTCTTATCTCTACCACCCGGTAATTATCGGCGCAAAAAAAAAATGTTCCAGACAAAAGTTGTGCGGTGTGAAGGGGGCCATCAAATGCGACTAATTTTTTTCATCTTGGTGGAGGCGCTGACGCACAGTGAAGGTCACCTCAATTTTTTTAAATGGAATGGTACATTTTTCTTCCACCATTTTGTGGAGCACCCGAAGCCGCATAAAAAACATCAGAGGGTCAAAGTCGTTCAAGGTCATTCAAGGTCACCTATTAAAATGAAATATAAATCTAAATATCTCCGATCACTACCAAATATTTGGTAGTTATCCGAGATATTTAGATTTGTATCATCGATACTGACCTTGAATGACCTTGAACGACTTTGACTCCCGAATGTTTTTTATGCGGCTTGAGGTGCTCCACAAGATGGTTGAATGAAAAATGTACCATTCCATTTAAAAAAGTGGAGGTGACCTTCACTGGGCGTCAGCGCTTCCGCAGAAATAAAAAAAATTGGTCGCATTTGATGGCCCCCTTCACACCGTACAACTTCTGTCTGGAACATTTTTTTGTTTCGTCGATAATTACCGAGTAATTTCGGATGGCAGAGATTAGAAGGACACCTTGTATATGCGTGGGTGTGTGCACAGTACTGGACAAAATGATGTTTGCGAAGGGCAATGCAAACTGAACAGCAATGTGCGTTTTTTATTTTGTCCGGGGGAGTATATATCTATATATATATATATATATATATATATATATATATATATATATATATATATATATATATATTTATTTATTTATTTATTTATTTATTTATTTATTTGTATATTACACATATACTATATTTACTTTGAATATATTTATATATATTTATAGGCGGTATTAAATATATATATATATATATATATATATATATATATCTATATATATATATATATATATATATATATATATATATATATATATACGAGATGCTGCTCAGAAGTGAAGGAGACCACGTGAAGGAGTTCTCTGAGCAGCGGGTTTGTTAGCTTCACGCCGAAGCCATATGGACCCCAAGTGGGGAAACTCGTTTCCCATGTACCTAGCTGGTTCGCCTGTTCTACTGACACACTGCCGCTCGCACAAGTCCTCTTCTTTGTTGGCCATTCCCCCCACCGCCCTCCCGACCGCCTTCTTGCCCCCTGCTCGGTCTTCCTTTTCGTCTTGCATCTAAATGCACAAAGTTTACAACTTTCTTGGATGTTGATGAGCACGTCGACGCAGTTCGGTTTACGAGGCGCAAGAGAGACTTGAAGACCGGAAGAGACGTATCTCAAGGAAGCGACGAAGGATTCGAAAATTGCCTATGATAATTACGATGCTATGACTAGATATTTTTTCAGAGACAATGACAACGACAATGATTCAGTCTTTTATAGTTCGTTTGGTCGTGACTCATGAGTTGTCGCTAGGATAATTAAGGACATTTTGGCATTGGATGGAATGCGGAGGAAGTGTAAGGATACGATCTACGAAGTAAAATGTGAATATGTTGAGCTGCATGCACTTTAGGTTATTTTCGTAGGTTTTTTTTTTAACAAGAGAATTGTTTGGTAAGAAATTGAATTAATTTTAATTTTATTGGAGTAAATTTAATTTAATTAAATCTCTTATTGAATTAGAAAATTAATTTAAGGAACAAACTAAATTCATACGAAATTCAATTTGAATAAGAAATTTCACTAGAATGAGAAATATTATAAATTTTAATTTAAACTTAATTTGACCAAGAAATTTAATACATCTTTATTTTTATTCAATTTAAATAAGAAATGAAATTAATTTCCATTCTGATTTAATTTAAATACGAAATGAAATTAATTTTCATTCAGATTTGATTCAAACAATAATCTTAATTAATGTTTTTATAATTTAATTTGAGTAAGACATTTTATTGATTCTTATTTCAATTTTATTTGAGCAAGGAATTAAATGAACTTTTGCGTTGATTTAATTTGAACGCGAAATTGAATTAATTTTTATTTGTATTTAATTTGAACGAGAAATTAAATTAATTTTAGTTTGATCAGAATAAATTAATTTTCTTATTTGATGATTTTGGAAAATTAACGAATTCGAAACTCTAATAAGTAAAGAGTTTCACTGGAACGAAAGACGTTGCATTTGTTGATTTACATACTTGCATATTTATGCGTTAGGTTTTCCACGGATTAAAAACGCTCGGACTTTTCTTTGTGTAGTCGTGCAGCGAGCTGCGCCGAGTTTACAAATAAATCTTCGCATTTGTACAGCAGATTACGATATCTCGTTCCTGCACGGAGGAGAAAATTTGTTCATTTGAGCAGCGAAGGAGATACGGCACGGAGGGCTACGTGTTCTCGTTTGAAACTTTGAGAAATAAATTCCGCAGTTGATTAACACAAACCGTATTGGGTAGCCGACAAGTGAGGAGGAAAATTGGATTTTCAAAGGCTTGCAGGTACGGAGCTCACTCAGAAAAATAAAAACTGTCAACACGTTCCAATAATGGCAATTGATGCTTTGGTTGATTTTATGGAGATTCAAATTTATTATTCCCCATTGTTTTTTTTTCGTATCAACAAGTGCAGGAAAAATACAACAACAAAAATTCACAGAAGAAATTTACTTTCGAAATGCGGAATAAAAACAATTATTAAATGGAATGAATTTCAATTGACACTTGCGTCACGAACGTGTTCACGGTGTACGAAAAATAAAATAAAATTAAATTAAACTACGCGGTTATAAGTTCGAGGAGGAAATATTTCGGACTTTCGAGGTGAGAAAAATGGATGGAGAATATACAATATATCTGTCACGCTAGATCCCTCAAGTACCAGAAAAAACATTTTGTACGTGCACACATAAAAATAGCGGTGAAGAATTCCACGAGAAAATGTACGTCGCGTGCGTGCATACTGGACACTAACACAACCTCCGTGTACTTTCAAACATCCTTGACTTCTTTATATACGCTGTGGGCATGCTGTTTGTACAAAAAGTTATGTAACGCATGTCTCTTCGTCATATGCATACATCGTTTTTATATGTGCTACTTCGTATATGGTGACACGAGAGAGAGAAAAAAAATTAACCGTGTACAAAGCGGCGAGTGGAATCCGAAGAATTCTTTTTTTCAATTATCCCGCGGAGTTGAGAAAGAGAAATTGATAGAGCAAGGCGCATACGAGGAACGCAGGAAAGGAGAAAAACGATTGCGCATTGTTTTTTTTTGTTAAATGCGTTTGATCTTTGCTCCGTAGATAGCTCATCTCTGGGAAATGCTTATCTCGTACGAAAATCTCCGGCAGGTGAGGGAACATTTTTTTCCCCGAACATTTCAGACTTGAGATCGTTTGGGTAAAGAAACTTTAAAAAATTGGGTACTCGGATAAAAAAAGTTGGTTTTTTTTAATTTGGTGAATTTTTGAATTCACGGGTTATAATTGATATTTTATGTTGTATTATATTGTTCTAACTATAGTTATAGAATTTTATGTATTTAATATTTCATGTTACATTTTTATAATAACTGTTACAAAAATATATTATTTGCACATTTGTTATAATTGTTATAAGTATTGTAATAATTATTATAAAAATTATTATGATAATATATTGTTATAGTATCATAGAAATTCATATTTTGTATTATGTTTTATGTATTCAATATTTTATATTGTATTTTTACAACATTTATCGTAGAACTATATTATTATAACACTTGTTATAACGATATAACAAAATATATTGTAAAATATAAATAGTGTATTATAAAAGGATATAAAAGGATATTATAAAAAATAAATACGATGCTTAAGGTAGTTCGTCTGCGAAAATCTCAACCAAAAGTTTACATACTATGTTCATGTTTAAAAGATTGATAATTGGTTCAATAAGTAATAAATAAAATTAAAAACTACGCAATATTGACTCGATACTAGTAGATAATACGATGGATATCATTTATTGCCGTAAAATATATTTTATATTGTGTGTTTGATTTACCATTGCCAGTAAACTTTTTGCCGGGACTGTCCAGGCTTTGCTCCAATTGTTTTTTTTCCAGACTTTGCCAGGCTTTGCACCAAAATTGTGAGGGCTTTTCATGGTTATATCTTGGAAACTAGATGGTGAATGATTCTCATTTTTTTTTTCACATTATTCGTGATATCTCACTCTAACTTATCCTCGTTTTTTATGAATTTCTTAATTTTAGTTTTGACGGTAGAATTAATGATGCTCTGTTTGCCCATCATAACGCATTTGTTACGTGTAAACCAAGCCAACTTTAAGTGTAACTATCTAAGGTTTGGGGTGGTCAAACTTATTCAAATTGCACAGATGTTTGGATAATGTATTAAATAACATATATGTCAAATTTCAACCATTTCTTAATTCAACTCTTCTGTGGAGGTACTACCTTAACGATTGAATACAAAACTATCATGGCATTGGAGTTTGCGTCGTTCGAATACAACAAAATTTCTCCTCAATTTTATTGTCTTAATTTTTTTTATATAATTTGAAATCTCGTTTAGCAATTTTAGCTCGCAGATCTACGATAAGGAGGCTGAAAAACGTTTGAATAATTTTCGCAGCCTTAGAATGCCGAACATTTTTTGACAATACACAAAAAACGTTCGTGTTGCTTCATTGATGCCAACTTCAATATCAGACTACCATAGTCCAATCAATTTATTAATCTTCGCCCTCCCCCGCCCCTCTCTCGCTCTCCATGTCCGATTTTTTGTTAGACCGTGCTTGAAAATCCGGATTTTTTTTTCTAATATTTACAAGTAAAGTTCTCATCGATGTCGAACGAAAGTACAGACGGTCCGTTGCGTTATTACTTTTAAGTACGTCTGTCCGACCCAGTATACCACCGGTGGAACTGTTCGTACGCTGCAAGTAGAACACTTTGCAGAGGCTCGGCCATGCAAGTCCAACGTACTGGATACCGCTTTTGACCATCGATAAGACGTACAGGTGTGTACATTCGCACTTACACATATATGCGAGCGTTTCCATCAGTGTGCACGTACCTGCTACAACTAGAAACACCCACAAAGATACGAGTCTGACAACTTTAATCTGATCGTGCGCGAATTAGGTCTTTTTATTCGCCATCATTTATTATTAGTGGGAAGACGATTGCCTAGCGCTATCTCGACTCGTTTATCGACAATTTACTTAATGACGTTCATGAATGAGTACCGCTTGCCTCCTTTTTTAATAGCACTTTTGCTCATTTCCCACCATTAGTGACACATAAAGAGTTCGTACTCGGCGACTATGCGACGAGTATCTAGATGCCCCCATTCGTCGTGTCACTGTACACCAGAACTGTCAATTCACCGTAAACGCGAGCGAATATTCTGCGCCAACGATAGAGCGCCGAAAATTGTCATTTTTAAGTGAACAAACGTCGATGATCTTTTATTTTTCGACAATAAATATCGTTCCTTCTTTGCGTTAATAATTGAAAAATCACCAGCAATTATCATCATCAATAATCAAAATAACAGAACAAACGAACACATCATTAATTTAAAACTTAACAGCAATAATAAAAATAATCAAATAAATTGAAAAATGAATTTTAAATAAATAACCGCAAATTATCATCATTAGTAACATAAATGATAAAATAAATAAAAATGTCAATGACAATACAAATTATCAGCAATTACTAAAAGTTACCAGCAATAATAAAAATAATAAAATTAATAAAAATATGTATTTATAAACCTAACCAGCAATTATCATCGTTGGTAATAGAAATAATAAAATAAATAAAAATGTCGATAATCAAAAAATCACCAGCAATTACTTATCAAGGTAAGCTACGTTTTTGGAGTACTGAACCCCGTTCGTTTCGATGACGTGTATATACAAAATATTTTTTCATTCGTTCACATACTTGAAATTCACATGTAGCAAATATTCGGAAAATGTTATAGCTCTGACAAATGTCGAGACGAATAGAATCGAATATAAAAATGAAGGAGACCATGAGTCTCTTGGAGTGACCCGGGCACGTCTTATATGTAAATTCGTATAGACGATATTCTGTATGTACATAAATTGTACGTGGGGCATACGCGCAAGCGAAAGGGCGCCATTTGCATCCCTCGGCACATAAATTTGTGTCGTTTACGCCCTTTCGGTACCGATCGGACATGCACGTGTATATTTGTATGTATATATGTATATATGTATATATGTATCTGTATATATATACATATGCGCGCGCGCGTGTATGTGTGTGTAGATGTAATGAGTAGATGTAAAAAATGCACATCTGATTTAAAAAAAGTATATATATATATATATATATATATATATATATATATATATATATATATATATATAAAGAGAGGGGGGGGGGGGGGAGAGAAATGGGGATTAAGCCCTTAAGGCGCCGCAGGTGAGGTTTCTTCCACCTTTCACTTTTAACATCATAATATGATCGATCGCAGTATCGATTTATATACCCATACCTATATACATATCGAATATCGCGATCGCGCGTACGTAAAATCATGTCAGCCAATGTTGCGAGCGCGATAAGTGAGCGCGGTGGCTGATCGATCTCTCTCGGTGTTGCAGACCGAGCGAATAATCTGTCGGAGCGTGTACGGCGATCGAGTTTCAAAGTGTATTTCGCGCTCATATGGCTACGCAACAAGAAGAGCTTGCAATCGAGGTGCAAGGAGCCGGGGAAGCTTTTTCCCTTTTTCTTACGCAGCTTGTGTACGTGTCGTTAGGTGCGCAATGAGCTTCGATGCATACCGTGGCCAACGAAGTGTCGATACTTCTTTTCTCATTTTTTTTCTTCCTCAAAACCATCTGATGCATAATCAGACTCTGGAATGCAACGGAATTATTTGAATTTTTTAAAATTTATTTCATCCAGAATCTTGTCCTGCTAATTAGGGCTGTCGATTTTTTATGAGGATCCCAAAAAAACGTCAGCGTGGTTGTCGTAACCCAAATTTTGGGTCGTGGGGATCCAATTGGATTTCCATACTTGGCATACTATACTGAAACGTCACGCTCGTACATTGGATGTTAATCGGGATTCCGCATTGAAATCCAATGTACGAATCCAATTAGAATACGATTCTTGATGGATCCCATCGCAGTCGGTACTTCGAATTCTCTAAACGAAATATATAGATATACAAAATTAGTAGATCAAAAAGCGGACATCTGATTTTGAGGAGGTTGGATCGATTCAGTTGAGTCCAATGACGGTTTATTCATTTTTTTTTCTATGAACCTCAAAAACATGCATACGAGGCACAGATTTATTCTGTATATGCTCATTTTTAAAAAAATATAATTAAAGGGCAAAATAATGCATTTTTATATTTTTATTACGCAAAGTAGAAAAACGTTTTGTGTTACTGCCAACTTGAAAATGTATAACATTATCGATGATTATTATGAAAAAACTACGACAACGAATGTTTTAGACAATTCACAATGAAATTTTGAGTAATTTATAATTATGCCTATTCATATTTACGTCTCGAGATTATTGGCCGTGGTTTACGATGGGCAGGATGAGGATTTTTTTTCTAAATCTTTACAAAGGTTCAGTTTGCGTTAAGGAGTTACCCCACTTGCGATTTTGAAAAAACTGATTTTTTATTGCATTTTTGTGAAGTATAAGTATCTGAGAATATGTCCTGAAAATTTCAAGTCGATCCGAACAAAATTGACTGAGATATGAGCGTTGAAAGAGAAGAATCCGCGTTGAGAGAGCGTTGAAAGAGAAACTTTAAACGCGTTTTTCTCAAAATGGCATTTCTGAAGTCGGTGACCAAGATTACTCGAACACTAATGAACCGATCTTCTTGAAATTTTGCAGGCTTATTTAATACATGAAAATGTAGTCTTTAATCGTTCGATTTTTTTTATTCGAAAAAAATGGCCGTTTTATAGCCAAAAAACGGCCGTTTTTTTTCGTTAAAATCGAACCATTAACTTTGACTGTCCGCCATTTTGTGAAAAATGAATATTTTTTAAAATCCTTCGATTGAAGACTAGTTTATACTTATATTTGACTAAATCCATCCGCATTTTTTTCTTCAGATGATCCACTTCGCCGCAATGTTGGTCACCGCAAACCGTGTATATAAAAACATTATTTCATCGACGGCCATTTGCCACTAAACAATGTAATATTTTTCAATAAAAAAATTACTGAAAGTTCTTCAAGATGTGTTCTTTAAGATGGTATATTGATCGATCAAAAAAGTTTTGTAGTTTTCTTTTAAAAAATTCATGAAAAAGGCCTTTTTTGGGCTACAAGTGGGGGTAACGCCTTAATCCGTTGTTAGAAATGGTTTATCTTGGAGCTAAATAACAAAAAAAATACGTAACCTTAAGTGTGAAAGTCTTGCCCATCTACCGCACGTTAAATAACATACATTAAACCATTTTTTACCTCTGGTGTTTGGTGATGAAAAAAGTTCCAAAAATTCGTAAAGACTCAGTATAGTCTAAACAATAACATGTATTTTAACCTTGGATTGTGGCTAACCCTCAAACCTCCTTAAAAAAGTATAAATCGCTTTGAAAATGTTGAACACATTGAAAATCGATTTGAATTTGTACATATTGAAAATCGACCTGAATCACATCACTGAAAATCCACTGCAATTCTCGTTCGTTATTGATTTTACTGCACTTAAACATAATATCACCACACACGTATACGCTTTCGAAGTGTGCAGGTTATGTTTCAATACACCGAGTTTTTTTTCTCGTCTTTTCACATATTTTCGATTCAAACGTGGTAATAATTTTAAAACGGCGTTCAACGGGCAGGCCCAGGTAGCCATTTCCCAACAGTTGTCCAGAAGTTGTCTAAATGGGTACCAAATGTCCGCTTGGAAGCTACCTATAAGTTACCATGTGTCCAACGGTTATGGATGGTTGTTGACTTTAAGACAACTTCCGGGCGGACATTTGGTACCCACTTAGCCGACTTTTGGACAACTTTTTAAAAATTGCTACTTGGGGAGTGATGAAATCCAATTGGATCCCAATAAGGGCTCCCCATATGCGGTGTTCCTAGCCTACAGAGACATCGGCGCATCTTGGGACTCCCCAGCAACCTTGGGTACGGGATCGCGAAATGATATTGTTTGAAAGATCCACAAAATTCTGATCCAGAATTTCTATCAAAAAATTGTCAAACGACATTAATCGGAATACAGCGCGGAATCCACTTGGATTCCAATGTGAACTCCCTCCGTGCGGCGACCCCATCAAATCCCTATAGGCATATAGTCGGATCTTGGAACGTTCCAACAAATGTCTGCACCGATAAATGATCTCGGTTGTGGAGGCAGTT
This sequence comes from Ophion ellenae, assembly GCA_963210295.1. Lineage (NCBI taxonomy): Eukaryota > Metazoa > Arthropoda > Insecta > Hymenoptera > Ichneumonidae > Ophion > Ophion ellenae. The sequence continues at coordinate 39,459,134 of OY723390.1, read as the reverse complement.
TGAAACATAGTTGGGAACGTCCCGATCAATGTTTCTTGTTGATTATTTCTCGCGGAGCATCGGGGTCGAGTCAGGCGGAATTTGACGAGTGATGAGTCAGCTCGCATAGGAACGCACGAACGCGATAGCGTGGTCGGGATTCTCGCGCAGCCACTTTTAAACTCATTTAGCGTAGAGATGCGACCGCGAAGAGTCTCTCGTTGAGGGTACACACGCGTGCATACAAGAGAGAGAGCCAGAGAGCGAGAGAGAGAGAGAGAGAGAGAGAGAGAGAGAGAGAGTTAAGTCGAGTCAGGTGACTGCGGAGTGCGCTAATGAGTTGCGCAAGCTGAGAGCATCCGAAATACGTCACATACGTGGCTACGAAACCGTATGTGTATAATCAGCGGTGTGGCATCGAGTGGGAGGTCATACCAGCATGCTCCGGATGTAGGCAAAAGTCGAGAGACCAAGAGAGAGAGAGAGAGAGAGAGAGAGAGTCGTTAGATGGGATTCTGATGCTGGGCCGCACACACGCGCTAAACAGATCGCACTCTCGCAGACTCCGTAGCTCCAGATGTAATTTACGTACACGTTATACCTTCCAACGACTGGTGGACGTACACAACCTGTGTGATTAGTGCGGGTGCTAACCATTCGCCATACCGTATTCCTCTAAATACCTAGATCCTGACAGCTCCGGTGCAAACTTCATCGCAACTGATGTTAGACTTCCGCGTAAAAACAGAAAATAGGATGGAAGGATTTGCCACTTTGTCGGAGCCAGGGCATCTCCTCGGTCCTGGGCCAAGAAGTCATTGGAGGACCTCCATATAGGAGAAAGCTCATATATGTGATAAAGTATTGAAAACTATTTTACACGAGTATTTTTTTTCGGCGGAAAAATTATTTTCAAGTAACCACCCCTCAAAGTAAGGCGTGTCGAGAGGTGATTTTTGCAGTTTCATCAACAAGCAGTCCATCGATGTGTATTTAAAAGGGAAAAGAGAATTTTTCTAATGTAAAGCGATGAACAATCCACTATAAAAGTATTGAAAAAAAATTGGTTAAGGGGTGACACGCCTTTCTGGGTGGGTAGTTTTTCCCGTTAAGGAGTTTTGGGACAATTGCCGATCCGTTACCATTAGATCCGAATGTATAAAGTAAATTCTTTGTCATACACTGCGACCTCTCATATTGGCACCGCAGCGGGATCGGCTGCGCATCACACTTGCAGAAGTGGAGGTGATGCACCATCCACTCAAGCCTACTCTGCGCAGCCGACACCCCTCCCTTGTAGTCCAGCACGCTTCGAGCCTCGCGATAGGGCCTGGCGCTTCTCCCACCATACGCTACAGCGATCGATATTCGGCACATGGTGGGGCGAGTTGCATCCGTGGAGGCTCCGATGTGAGAGGTCGCAGTGTATACTGAATGCATTCGCTAAATTTTCAATCGAACGGCTACACCGTTTCTATAAAAATGTTAATTGAAGAAACACTTTTTAACAGTGCCTAATTGACCCTGACATTAGATCTTTACATTATGACAATGCCTACTTGTCATAATGTAAAGGGAGACGAAATTGACATGATGTACTGTGTGATGTGACAATTTTTCACTCAGTACATTATGACAATTTCGTCATCAGTGTCATAATGTATGGAGCGATTTGACATTTTTTCAAAACATTTTAAAAAAATGTACACACTATTTCGTGCGTAAAACTGCCATTCAGTGAGTGTAGGCCCCGTCTTAAAAAGTGTTCCTCCATTTGTAAATTTTATAGAAACAGTGTAGACGATCGATTAAAAATGTGTAGGGTGCATTCAGTAAATGACAAAGAATTAACTGTATAAATTTGAATAAAATGGTAACATCATCAATTGTCCCGAAACTCCTAAAACTGTTTTTCCGCCGGTGAAAAAAGTGTCTAATAGTTTTCAATGCTTTTTGACATAAGTGAGTTTCAACGAAAGCGAAGGCGGACACTAAAGTGACGTTCCTCTTTAATCGGCTTGCATTTCCATTCTTCGCCCTTGCCAGGGAATGTTTGACTGGGTTTGTTCGGGGTTTGGTCTTTTACCCATCCTCTTCCGGTTTCCCCCACAGCTTTCCCACTTCCGGGAGGGCCTGCTGGAGCAAATACAGAGGCTTTGGTGAGGCAATTGTGGACCAGGCCTCTCGATCATCAACATCGGCGCTTCCTTCTCCTTTCTTTCAACCACCATGCCTTTTGGCGAATCGAAAAATCGTTCTGCACAAAACTATCCTGCACGTAGTTCCCTTTTTTGTGTTCCTTTCGCATAGTCGCGTTGAAACGTTCATAGGAACGAAAAAGGACAGATCCCAACCGAGAGCAGTTGAGTCCTCCCACTTCCTTCGTAAATTGTATACCTGGTGCATTAAATCCAATCTTCTCGGGATTCAATTTCCTTCATCCCGTGTTTTCAATATTGAAAGGTGATCTCATTCTCCTGGATACTCGGTGCATTATTCACTGGGTTCAACGTCCAATAAAAATCCATGCACACACGCACACAGAAATATTTAATACGCAACGGTCAAGGGTCGTATTGTGCTGTCGTCACCAGATCGCGTGATGCACCGGCAGAAATCAGCGGCACGATTCGACACGATTCCGTACAAAATACACGGGGTATATAATTTTCTCATCGCAATTTGCCTCGTCCTCGAATCGATCCAAGGTCGCGAGAGATTTAATCGCGAAATAAATTACCTGATTTTAAACACGCGATACATTTCGCTCTGTGAACGTTAGCGCGGCCAGTCTTCATCTCAGGAAGAATAAAACGCGAGTCGAATATGATGACGTTTGTATCTTGGACGTGCCGTTGGGAGGAAACTGCCGAAGAATAATTCTTCTGTCAAGAGGCTACCTAAAGGTCCGAAAAAATGTCGAAATTTCGATTTTTTGTTGTTGTTAACGTTTGGTGAAAAAGGAACGCATTTTTTCAACACAAAGGTACATATATTGAGAGCCTAAAAAAATCACCGAAAAATACAGAAAAACAACAAAAATATGGCTGTCGACAGATGATGTTTTTAATGTCGGTGGACATGATATCTCCGGAACCACTCGATGGATTGTTTCGAAATTTACAGGAGATACGATGGAAAAAATTTAAAGGTCGTTGACGATCTCACTTTTTAAAAATCGATCCTCATTTTTGATAGTTACGTAAAAATGACGATTTTTTTTTCAGAGAATTTGTATGCTCGCTTTTCAGTTAAAGCCACTTTGTTAAAAAAAAACGATGCTTAAAATCGACGATCGTCAACGACTCGCATTTATTGTTAACTTGAATAGCCCGTTTCGTTTTTAGACTTCATATGGACCGTTTAAACTGGAGAGGCCACCGCCAAACGTGGCAAAAAAAATTCGTCTGCCGAAGGCCATGTTTTTGTTGTTTTTCTGTATTTTTCAAAGGCTCACAATATATGTACCTTTGTATTTTAAAAAATGCGTTCCTTTTTCACCAATCGTTTACCCGAATTTTTTTTCGGGCCTTTAGGTAGATGTAGGTCCTTAAGGCCTTTGGCCACTCTAGGATTTCCCAAAAATCGATTTTTTAAATTGTTAAACAGGTACCTTAGTACCTATAAAATTATAATCTAAAAGATTATTCTAAGTACTCGGTTGCCGAAGATGGTTGAAGATTAAGGGTATTGAAACATTATTCATGTCGCGCCTTTCTACTAACTGTAAACGCGTTTATTCCAAAAATCGATTTTTTTCGAAGGTACTTTACTACCTATAAAATTATATTCCAAAAGATTATAGGTGTGAAAAATCTCTAAACCCTCAATTTTCGAAGATTGTTAAAGATTAAAGGTATTGAAACATTATTCATGTCGTGACTTTCTACTAACTTTCAACGCGTTTATCTCAAAACTACATTTTTCCAGTCGGCCGGACTAATAACTCAAACAAATTTCAACCGATGCACTTGAAATTTTAACTGTATATTTATAATTACATTTCCTAAGGCACTACGTAGGATTTTTTAAATTATATTGCATAGTTCCTTTTTCATTAACAATTTTCTGACGATTTTCTCATGGCATTTCATACTTTTTGTTTTAGAAATACGCCATTTTGACAAAAAACAATATATAAAAAAAATCCTACGTACTTCTATACCTATTCTTATATATAATCGAAAAAACTTTAGTGTCTCATCATAACTCAAAAATTATAAGAGATGTTGGTCCGGCCGTTGACCTTCCAGAAATGAAGGCGTCATCGGAAAAGTGCTGCACAGTCGCCATTTTGATATGTATCGCTGTGAAAAAATAATGTCGTATAGTCGATTACGTTTATGACAAAACCCCTATTTTGTAATTTCGATTTACTTTATGGTTTCGCTGAAAAAAAATCACAAAATATGCTTTTTTTGGCTCCTAGAGTGGACTAAGGCCTTAAGGGGAGATATACACCTAGATGGTCGAGGTCGAGGATTTAGAAGCTATGAACCGTCGTTGGTCTGGCCGTTTAACCTTCCAGAAATAAAAGCGTCATCGGAAAAATGCTGCACAGTCGCCATCTTGACATGTATCGCTGTGAAAAAATAATGTTGTATAGTCGATTACGTTTATGTCAAAACCCCTATTTTGTAATTTCGATTTACTTTATGGTTTCGCTGAAAAAAAATCACAAAATATGCTTTTTTTGGCTCCTAGAGTGGCCTAAGGCCTTAAGGGGAGATATACACCTAGATGGTCGAGGTCGAGGATTTAGAAGCTATGAACATGAAAACGAACTCCGTCGACCGTAGAAGACCTACACTATGGACCTGGTATCGATGATTCCATGTAAGTTGACAAATTTCATGATTTATCCATTCCCAAATTTTCAAACGCGTTTTTCTCAAAACCACGTTTTTCAAATCGGTATCCAAAATTTCTCGAAAACCAATGAACCGATTGCCTTGAGGTTTTTCGTGGTTATTCTATACACCATTATCTAGTACTTGTCATAGGATTTTTGTTCCGTTACTCAATGTTTATTTTATAGGCAAAATAATAACTAATTTTTGGCCCAAAAATCACTATTTATGTTCAAACGTCCGCCATTTTGTCATAAATCGATATTTTTAAAATCGGCTATGACAAGTACTAGATTATAGTATCTAATGTAATAATCTTTTTGGTTTTTTTTTTTCAGATGATTTTTGAAGAATCGCCAGTGGGTACCGTATGCGCAGATTTTTTCACGATGCTCCAAGGATCATACAATATCCTTGTATATTTTTGATATTTTTAAATAAAGAAAATTAAACATATTTTTGAATGTATATACTTTTAGATAATTAAAACCCCAATCCGAAATTTCAAATACTTTTCCTTGAAAAAATTCACAAAAATGACCTTTTTTCCGGCTCCTAGGTGTATGTCTCCCCTTAAACATTTGCAGCGATGTTTTAATGAAACCGCTGATGGCATATGAGTAAAGCTGATGAAGGAAGCGAATGAAAAATGTCGAATGTGCCGACTCGCGTTGAATGTGAAGGGGGTGGGATCAGGGTCGTAATAATGTTCGAAGCGAATTTGGGGGACGTTGAAATTGGAGGCACAATTTCGGATTGTCGAATTGCGGTGCATCCGTGTGCATTGTGTATCGGAATGAGAAGGATATTGTTCTCATTGTATAGCGTGGGTATTCGTTGATATAAGTAGTTCCCTCATTGCTTACGCGACCCAGTTACCTCGGTACACTGCTCCGAAATAGCGCTCGGTCTTTTCTTTCTCTCTACATAATTTTCTTTCTCATTTTTTTTTTCATACATTTTTTACTCACATTGTTCACGGCCGGCTTGACCGTTACTTCGGTAATAAGTTGCAAGACGAGAGTGGCGGAGTACGCTACTCGGTGTACACGCGATAGATATAGTGCAAAAATATTCTCTCTTCCTATCATCTTTGTTCTTCGTCCCCCCTCCTGCGCCATCTCTCTCTCTCTCTATCCAGTGTACAATAGACCAGGTAAAAGCTAAAAGATGCGGCTATTCCCATTACGCTTCGTTGGAACGCGGTGAGACGAATCGGAAACGGACTCCGCTTATTTTTATCTCTATGCCGTTTTTCTGCACAATTTCATTTGAATCGTAGACGCGATTGTTGCCGAGATTATTTCGAAACGTTGCGAATGCCGGTTTATACAATCGATAAGACATCCCACGGATTCTTTCTCACAGTATAGGCGTCCTCGAGGCCGCCTCGGGCGCAGGAAGCTCCAGGTAAGAAATGTGGAATGGCGAAATGTCAATATTTTATTTCGACTCGAAATAAGCAATCATTACGAAATATTTTATCATATTTTCACAAATGATTCGACGTATTGTTGGGGCAATGTTTATTTATGATTTATATGTTGTATAATATGGGTTGCCAATTGAAGGAAAAGTTTTTTTTTCGGTTTTCCACTTTTGATTAGAATTGGAAATTATTTTCCCCGAGAACCATGAAGATATATTTTTCATGACCTCCCCTTAAGCCATCATAACACAAAAACGTAGAAATTAACAAATAGTTGACCTTACGATAGATTATATTTTAAAAAACACGTCTTATTTACTTTTCGAAAAATTTAGTCAAGGGCCTAGTTATGAAAAAATGAAGGGAGTATTATGACAAACATGTTACATTGTATCGTGACATTCCTGAGATCGAAGTTGCATCGTTGGAGTGCAATGGAAATAAACTTTTTCTGCTTCCCCAAAAATTGTTTCAGTAGATTTTAGATACGAAAATTCCCCAACTCCTTTTTAAGGTGCTTCTGTGGAGAGCTGCATTCAAAATCTGTACAGGAATATTTGGTATTCGGATAAAAGTAAGGAAAGAAAAATGTAACTATTTTCTTTGCGTTCCAACGATGCAAACTTCAACATCATACATTCCTTCATGATGTATGAAATGCTTTGAAGCAGTTTTTCCGCTTGCCGTAGCACAAAACTACACCACATTTTTTACACACTGTTAGTCGTTTGATATTTTTTTCGTTTTTCGTAAACTTTACGCATACTTGAATCTTGCAATTTCGCAATAAGTGAACTTCGAACAAATTTTGATCCACCGGACGCCATCTACTTTGCATGAATTGCACTAAAAAACCACAGAACGGTTTGTGGCGGTCGTGTGGCATTGATTTAAAACAGGATTAAATGTCAATGTGGGATTTTGTGAAGACTCATCTGAGTTTGTTGCAGAACTTTCACAGAGTGATATAAAGGGTTAATATACGTATATTAAGTTTAGTAAAAGGAAATCCATTTTTTTTTGGATGACAATGAAGGCAAAAATAATGGATTTACTTTTACCACACCTAATATGTTACAGTTCAAAGCCGTTTTCAATTTCAACGCATTTTTCCGAGTAAAAACGGACTCTTAGTGAACGTCTTCGTTATGACTAGTTTTTCCTAGTAAAAGCGAGAATTTACTGGTAAATAAATTTGAATGTTAGTTAAATGTCGTTTCAACTAGGAAAAACTAGTTTTCAGACTCAAACAAATGTTGTTTTCGATTTTCCTTTAACAATGGGCTCAATGAAGACGATTGATTGTGTTCATTTAGTCAATCGAGGCAACGCTTATTTAGTAACAGTTTTAACTGAATCTATTAATTAAAACTAGTTTTAGCTAGTTCAAACTAATTTTAACTAACATTCAAATTTACTTATCAGAAACATCTAGTTTTCACTATGAAAAACAAGTTGCAATGAAAGCGTTTAATCAGAACTAATTTTTACTAGGTAAAACACGCTGAAATTGAAAAGGAGTTTTGAATGTAACATATATGTATATTAGGAGCGAAGGGGCTTACAAAAAATCCATCTTTATACTTCTTCTCACGCAAAATAATTTCCAATGTGGAAGGCAGAACAAATAGAAACTCTTTCTCGAATTTGAAACATATTGGTGTGTGTAAAAAAAATATTTTTTGGCTGCATTAAAAAAGTTCATTTTTTCGGATCTTCCAATTTTGATGACAGTTCAAAATTATTTTCCCTGAAACGAAGCTTAAAAAAATATATATGCAAAAAGAGCATTTTGAACCACATGTACGTAACGCCGACTCACATCTGATTTTTTTAATGTCGAACCTAACATTTATTTGACGAATGGATCCTTGATTTTCTGGAAAAAAAAAGTTTCATGGATCTTTATACAGATATGCTTGCATTCATCGAAAGATGATTTTGACATTGGGTTTTACGTAATGTTGATTATGAGTACTATAAGCTACCATTGTATAAGTATGTATATCTTCTTCTTCTTTGCCTTTTTTGTTTCCTAAATGATATTTTGATGTAAGGCTATTACGAAGCATATATCGGGTGGTGAACGTGACTGCGAGGTTCAGCAGGTGAATTGTCATTTGAAGCCGGAAAATAACAGGTATATTCGAGTAGGTGGAGCGTGCTTGCACGTATGTATGTCTCAATCCACCTACGCTCTTCGGAGGCATCCCAAACGGTACTTTTCTTTGTGCGATCCTATATAGAAGCGTATATACATGCTTACATGGACATGCCGGTATATACATATACACGGGGGGTTCTCCAAGAGTATAATATTATACCGCTACTGGCAGGCTCGCCTATGTGGTAGCTCTTGGCACTGCACAATTGGAATTCGACCCGCAGGAAGGAAGTACATTGTGAACTTAAGAACTTCCAAGAGAACACCATTCTCATACCGCACTTTTGCAACTCTATCATTAGTTTCACTCCTACAGAGAGAATAAGCGAGACGCAGTGCACTTTGTTAATCGATTCGCAACGTAGGTCCGAGCGCGAAGCTGTCGCATCCTCGAAATGCACACATCGTGAGATTTTGAATGAGGGAAAAAATAGCCATGCAGATATGTAGGGATCCAATTGGATCGCATTTAATTAATATCCTTAAACGAAGAATGCACGAATCCAATTTGAATCCTAAATGATTCCCACATTATCGAACAGAATCCGGTACGATTCTTGATGGATCGCATTCTTTACGTTGAATTTTCTAAACAAAATATCTAGATATGCGAACAGAGCGGATATTAAGAAATTATAAATCTCATCTTAAAAAATTATAAATCGCTTGGAAAAAGTACATCTTAAATATCGATTGCAATCACATCACTGAAAATACACTGCAAATGTCGTTTATTCATTTTAACGCACTTTGACATAACATCACCAGACACGTACGCGTCTATGAAGCGTGCAGGTTATGTTGCAACACGCCGAGTTTTTTCTCGTGACTTTCCACATATTTTCGATTCGAACGTGGTAGGAATTCTGAGACGGCGTTTATCGGGGAACAGTGCAGAATCCAATTGGACCCCAATGAGGACTCCCTATGTGCGGTGTGCCTGGGAAATCCCTAATGAGATGTAGGTGCATCTTGGAAGTCCCCCACACGTTTGTGCACTGGATCATGGAATAATCTTTATTTTTGGGAAATCCAAAAAAATCCTGTTGGAAATTTGGAATGAAAAGTTCTCAAACGACGTCAATAGGGAAATAGAGCGAATACACTTGGATTCTAATGTGGACACCCTAAATGCGGCGTCCTTATGAAACCCCTATAGGAATTTGGGGACTCCCCATAAAAATTATGCACTGGATCACGAAGCGATATATTTTTTTCGGCGAATCCAACAAATTCCAGTTGGGAATTTCAAACAGAAAATGCCCATACGATGTCAATCGAGAAAATAGCGCGCAATCTACTTGGATTTAAATGTGGACACCCTACATTCAGCGTCCCTATGAAATCCCTATAGGAATTTGGGCTCTCCATCAAATTTTTGGACTGGATCACGAAACGATATATTTTTTAGGCAAATCCAACAAATTCCAGTTGGGAATTTCAAACAGAAAATGCCCAAACGATATCAATCGAGAAAATAGCGCGCTATCCACTTGGATTCCAATGTGGACACCCTAAATGCGGCGTCCCTATGAAACCCCTATAGGAATTTGGGGACTCCCCATAAAAATTATGGACTGGATCACGAAACGATATCTTTTTTTTTGGCAAATCCAACAAATTCCAGTTGGGAATTTAAAACAGAATATGCCCGAACGATGTCAATCGAAAAAATAGCACGCAATTTACTTGGATTGCAATGTGGACACCCTACATTCAGCGTCCCTATGAAATCCCTATAGGAATTTGGGCTCTCCATAAAATTTTTGGACTGGATCATGAAACGATATCTTTTTTTGGTAAATCCAACAAATTCCATCCAACAAACGATGTCAATCGAGAAAATAGCACGCTATCCACTTGGATACCAATGTGGACAGTGTCCACATTGGAATCCAAGGACTTTAGGGGCTGGGAATTTGGTTACTCTCCATCAAATGTTTGCACTGGATCACGAAGCGATTTCTTTTTTTGGCAAATCCAACAAATTCCAGAATCTCAAACAGAAAAAGCCCAAATGATGTCAATCGAGAAAATAGCGCGCTATCCACTTGGATTCCAATGTGGAACACCCTTTATCCGGCGTCCCTATAAAATCCCTATACTAGGGACTCCCTAGGGACTCCCCATCAAAATTCTGCACGAGAAGGGCCAAAAAGATTTAGCAAATATAAACTTTTGCAAATTTTGCAAAAAAGTTCCATGCTGCCGAGATTCGGAAGTCACCAGTGATCAAAAAGAAAATCACCAATATATCGGACAGAAGTCGCAGCGAAAAAAAAAATGAGCACCGAGTGATTGCAGAGTTGAATCTCGTTCGTGGGTACGAGTGATCGATGTCGGATCGATTGACCGCGTCGTGACAGAAGTGGACCTGGGAATGTATATACGCGCGGGACTCTGCCCACTCTCTTGCTGCATTGCATTTCGAGTTACCGCGAGGTCCGAGGGAGCCTTGGTTTCTCTTTATTTTATTAATAGTCGTCTCTCACAACGAAGCTAGCACGACACGTAACGTCACAAGCTTCACGAATGTATATTTATGCAATCCTCGGCATACTCGCATACATACATATCTCCACATATATATGCACATACATTATCACACCCGAGTATGTACAGGTAGGTATAAAGATGTGTGCGTTCGTACGGATACGCGTGTGGGTACATACTTATTCATTCTCTTCGATGAGGACGAGAACGAACGAGGGAACGATCCGTGTGCTGACTATTCATAACGTTGGAGCCTCGTGTGTCTACTCCGGGACACTGCTCCATGTGCTGGCGATATTAATCGCCGGGTTCTTGCTGCCTCGACCACGTCGAGAGTCACACCTTTCTGTGTGCAACACAACGAGACAGCGGGCACCAGCTACGCTCGCATCGCTACCGGAGTTTCGAGAAATCGATGCGTTCATCCAGCCGTCCAACGAGACGCTATAATCGCATTTTTATTGTGCAGAAAATCGCCCTGAATATATGCGTTCCACCAGGGACGCGAAACCGTGATATTTCTTTTTTGGTCTGGAACTAGAGACTGACGTAGCTGGATGATGGCAAAGTTTGCATCGCTGGAACGCAACCATCGTGTTCTTTCGATCGTGCACTCGTTTTGCATTATTTTGTTTGGCAGCTTTAGACTTTGAGGATGAATTAACGTTTTGGGGATTTTTTTCTAAGATCTGCAACACGAATTTGGAAAAAAGTGGGTTGGGTGGTGATAGAAAAGACGATAGATTTTAGTTGAAATCTTGGAGACCGTTGAACGAATGTTATCCACGCTTGTTTGGGTTTCTTTGAATCATCTTGGATGTCGGCTCGTGAACATTGATTGGGATGAGTCAATAGATCAATATTGATTACGATGATTCAGGAGCATTCGATTGGAGGAATTCTTACTTTTCGGCCCTTTGGTCGATTTATATTGGATAATTTTCATTCATTGAACAACGGTAGTTGGTGGAAGCATATGCTGCTGATTTTCTGAAGGAACATCTGTAGGCAGAACAAATATATCTTCGTTGATTCACAAATATTCGTTTTTTAACACTCATCTATGTACAGCGAAGATTTTATGAGTGCCATTCCGTTTGTGCACCGAATTTTCGGATTTTTCTGATCACTTGGTAATGCGTTTTTATATTTTTGTGACAATGAGTCGCCATGGAGGTTTGATTCTTGATGTCTGGATGAGCCTGAATGTGCAGCCTTGGATAATGCCTGAATGATCAATTAAGGGAGCTCGATCGTTCCACCGAGCAATGTCAAAGGATGCAGATTTTTGTAGACGCAGATACCTCCAATGAAGCCTCAACTTGGAAGTTTCCCGAAGCCTACAGGATCGCTTTCGGAACAAAAATCTAGACAATCGACCACAATTTCTTGAGACGAATCGCCAATTAAGCTGGAATTATATTGAGCAAGAGATATTCCCCGTAGCCAACTTCACCATTTTTCATGAGCATCTATTCCGAACTGCTTAGATTTGGATTTTTTCTCGAAAACCCCTCGCTGGAGTTTATCAAAACATGGAAGTTAAGCATTAATTAGACGTATCCACGTCCAAGGAAAATCAGAGTTCGCTTGATCTGATTCCAGCAGTCTCATTGATCATCAAAGAGCTGATGATCAATCAGACTGCTGTATGAGATTCAAGCAGTCTCATTGATCATCAAGTGGTCAATGATTAAAGCGACTGCTCGAATCGCATCAAGCTAATCTAATTCCTGATCCCAATTGGCAACATGTTCCATATCCATTCAAACAAAAGTAACGACCCAAATAGCCGTGTTATAGGAATCCTAAAAATGTTGGACCTGCAACATGGCAAGTGGCGACACAAGGATGTCACGGAGTAACAATTGATTATTGCTGCAGTTACCTGGTACGGAATAGGGCACGTTTTGAGGCTGCGGTGCCCAATAGGCCTGGCTGATCGCCGGATACTGGCTAGTAGTACCAAAGTGTCCACCACCGCAATACTGTTTCCTACTCTTCATGGCCATGCTCTTTCCTCAATGTTTTTCTTTTCCGTTTCTGTCGCCCAAGAAACGGCTAAAATGTCTATATATATATATAAATGAATAACCACAGGTTTTCGTAATCACAGTTATCACCTCGCGGAATCACACACCTTTAGTGCACCACGCAGAAATTATATAGGAACAAGAATAGAATAAAAAGAAGGCACTGCACTTAAACCGTTGCACTGTCACTGTTCGTCGTTCATCGTTCGCCTAAATATGGATCGTGAAAATCTGCAAACTCATTTGTCAATTTTCTTTCTCGTCCCCTGTCACTTTGCCGCGTTATTCGACTTGCTGCAACTGTTTCAGTGCGGGCTCCGGTGTTTTCTGCACACGTATAAAAACGTACATTTATAAGTACACAGGTATATCTTCAAACGGCAATAATGGCCGATGATCGCGAAGTGATTTTTCTTCGTGTTGTGCCGCAGGTACACGAAGAGAAAGCACTCTAGTGACACAGGCCAGCTACTCACGTACATACGTATAGATACACAAGGTGACTTTTTATTCTGCGTTAAGGCTCGAAGAGTCAAAGACTGGAATTCACGTACTGCTATATACGACTCGGGAAAGCTAATGGCAACGCGATATATAAAATCCTCCCGACTTGCTTTTCGCCGTGTTTGTCATTCCCTCCGCGAACGGTAACTTGAGAATCAAAAAGTTACGCAATTTCCGTGCCCACGTACCACCGCAACGTAAATACGAAAAATCGCGTATCAATGGAAGGAACTGAATTTGATGCTATTTGATCGATTCGACACAGGGCTTGATTTTAAGGAGTTTCGATACCAAAATCGACAGGGCTATAGATGATTGAAATTCATATCACCGGGAGATTAATTTAGCAGGCATTAACTGTCCAAAAATTAATCCGTTGCAACCACATAGTTTCGCAGATTTTGAAGGTTCAAGTTGAGTTTTGCTCAAGTATTAATAATGAACCAAGTGGAGAAACCGCTTAATTTTTTAACACGACATTCCTGACACTGATCGCAGTTTGTTCAGTTTTTTAAATTTAAATCGAAGCATTATTTTAAGCCCTACAGTCCTATGACTAGTGTTTACGAAGTGCCACGTGTATTACCAAATGGATGAAGGTTCACGTTGAACCGTCATGGCACGTGGCATTTCGTAAACACTAGGTATAGGGCTGTAGAGGTTAAAATAATGCTTCGCTTTAAATGAAAAAAAATGAACAAACTGTGATTAGCGTCAGGAATGTCGATTTTAAAAATTAAGGGATTTCTCCACTTGGTTCATTAATAATACTCGAACAAAACTCAACTTGAACCTTCAAAATCTCCGAAACTATGTGGCGAAACGGATTAATTTTTGGACAGTTAATGCATCCTAAATTAATCTCTCGGTGATATGAATTTCAATCGTCTGCAACCATTTCGATTTTGGTATCGAAACTCCTTAAGGCCTTAGGCCACAGTAACGGGTATAAAATCATTTGCGAATTTAACCATTTTTTTCGTATGAAAAAGTGATTCGCTCATAAAATTAATTACACATCTATTTAGTATGACAATCAAGCTGTTAGAATTTTTTTTTCGATGTACTAAATGGCCGACTACTCGAAACTTTTCGAAACAGCTTTCTTCCAATTGGCGTGACAAATGACTTCAACATTTTCACTTAATGGCATTTCGCAGACAAGTACGTACGGAATTTCTGATTAATCGAAAACTTTTCATTTAATGAGCAGTTTATGAGCACTTATAACGAAATTTTTCACTAAAAATTCATTTCTCAAGGTCAAATACCTACAACTTTTGAATAAAACAATATTTTTCAAATTCCGTACGTACTTCTCTAGGTATTCTAATGTAGATTGACGTGAATTTTTGTTTTTTGTTCTCGGTAAAAAATCGTGGTTGTTAAATGTCACGCCGCGGAGCGCCTAAAAAAAGATAACAAAATAAAATATTAGTAGACGGCCACTTTGTACATCGAAAAAAAAATACATATGTATATTTTCCACCAGCTTGACATTCATACTAAATAGATGTGTAATTAATTTTATGAGTGAATCACCTTTTCATACGAAAAAAATTGTTAAATTCGCACATGATTTTATACCCGTTACTATGGCCTAAGGCCTTAACAAAACTAGACATGCTCAGAGTTTACCGAGTCACCATCGGCCCATGGACGATTGGCGGTAGCGAACGAAAAACCGAGAAAAATCGCGATTTGCAGTCTTCTGCAAGAAAAAAAAAAAGTTTGCAACGAAGAGCTTTCCGTTGCACTGTAGGCCGAGGAGTCGAAGAGAAGAACAACTGAGTGCTTCGTGGCTCTTTACCACGCTACCTATGTACACGGCACAGGTAAAGAGAGAAAGAGAAACAGAGAGAGAGAGACGCTAAAAGAGAGAAAAAGATACCACTCGTCCTCGTTCCGTTGTCCACGCTAGGATATGACGTTACGCAATAATGTATACCGTGCTTTGGATGCATGTATATGCACGCACACCCCAACGCATAGGTATGTTGGTGCACTCGGTATATTCGTAGGTAGATTGCGTTTCCACTCTATACTTATGCAACCGCGATGCACAGCGACGAGGATAATGACGATAATAAGAATAATAACGTCGCGGAACAAAAGAAAGCAAAGAGCCACGGTGTGCACGTATGATGAACGAAGTACACCGGACAAGCACAGGAAAGGTGCTCGTTGTTTTTTTTTGTTCTGTTCTTTCTTGCTTTTGGGCCGAAATGTGGAAGATGACGAGTCGGTTTGGTCGATGATGACATTCTACCGGAACATGTGATCCCTCTGGTCAGATGCAAACGCGTGTGAGACACGTACGGGCTACATGTAGGTGTGTGTGAACATGTATTACGTCAGTGTTTCTCGGAAGATTTAACGTGCACGACCAGTGCGAGAAGACTGACTAAGAATT
The DNA here is from genome assembly GCA_963210295.1 of Ophion ellenae. Lineage (NCBI taxonomy): Eukaryota > Metazoa > Arthropoda > Insecta > Hymenoptera > Ichneumonidae > Ophion > Ophion ellenae. The sequence goes on along the minus strand of OY723390.1, from coordinate 39,443,269 downwards.
GTTTCGTGGACTTGCCTCGCGAGGTACGGCGCTCATGAGGAAATAAATGCACTGGATCAACGTGCGCTCCGAGCAACTCTTTTTTACCGATTAATTGCGGACTTGTCGTATTTTCTACTGCTCGATAACATCACGGATTGGACTGCGAGACTTCAACGAACGAGTACAATGATCCAATGATGAGACCAGGGAAAGTAGTGCTCCAACGTGCTCGTGATGAATGGCAGTTTGGGTTAAGTGTGACTACGGCTCATTGGCAGGAAAATCGTGATGTCCTTGTCAGTCATGGCCTGCCAATAGACGTGGTGAAGTCCGGATGATTAGAGTAGAAGAAAAATCGAGGGAAAATGTAATGACGTCTTTGGGGTTAATTATCCAATCTATTTTGAGCAGATGTAGGTTGGACAACTTTGATAAGGATTGGAAGAACCTGTCGCGTGATTGGCCCGACACAGAACTTGGACGAGTGCGATAGATGAGGATAAATCAAATTTTGGATCAAATTTTGGAGTGCGATAGATGAGGATAAATCAAATCAGGTTTGGAAGAGCCTATTGCGTGATTGGCCCGACACAGAACTTGGACGAGTGCGATAGATGAGGATAAATCAAATTTTGATTGAATTTCGACGAAGCAAATGGGAGGATCATCAATGGGCTGGAGTCAGTCTTACTGTACCATCTTTTACCACGGACGTTCGTTCGCGTTGACGTTTGCCTGTCAATGAACGTCGCGTTGAAGTACGGATAATGGGAATCCAAGAAAAAATGAGGGAAAATGCAATGACTTCTTTGTGGTCACAATAATCTAATGTATTTTGGGCAGATGTTGGTTGGAGATCTTCGATAAGGATTGGCACGAAGGACGCCGAACTTGGAAAAGTGCGGTAATTGAGGAGAAATCGAATTTTTATTGAATTCCAACGAAGCAAATGGGAAGATCATCGATGGGGAACTCAGTTTCACTGTACTGTCATTCACCACGGTATTCTGATTGGATCTAATCGTGGACTCTTCTCCCCGTGGTCTCTTGACACTTTGCTCACTTAGCTTCCAGTTCGATGTTCTCGTATCACGATGATCAACGTCTCATCGATAGTGGGATGAGAATTGAAAATAAATGCGTTTTTAACGATTGTGACGAGTGGCAGTTTCTTTTTCGGATCCATGAAAATTGTGTGTTGAGCAGGCAATTAATTTTCAGCTTCGGTGTCTCGGACAAGCTTCGGTGACAGCTTCGATCGAGTACGAGGACTCGAGTCTAAATTAAAGTTCGAGCTGACGGCTGTCGAATCTCGGGTTTACGGCCGGATTTTGGCGAGAGAAATTGAACCGAGAGAAAGAGCGAGAGAGAGAGAGAAAGAGAGAGAGAGAGAGAGAGAGAGAGAGAGAGATCCGAACTAATGAATTTCAAAGATCGAAACTAACTTGACACAAGCAAATGCCCAAAACAAAAAAGAAAAAAATCACAACTTTTGAGCCACACCGAGGATTTTTTTTCTCCTCTGACGATACTTCTCAATTAGGCGTCTCATGCCGCTCTTGGCGGTGTTTCCGGAAAACGGTGTTTCTCGAGCACGAGGCTTTACCGCGCCAGGAAAAACGGTAAGCGCATAGCAAGGGAAACCGGGCAAGCGGCTGGCTGTATCATTAACGCTTTTGTAATGGTGTATTTACGAGTATAGCGTCGAGAATGCATCTCTGTGCATATGTGGGTCCGTGCGTGCGAATGCATCGTTTTGGCGCAAAATGCGCGCGTTACGCGGGCGTCTCAGCCTCTGGGCTGAATTTCACGAGGCGTTCATCAACTAGCACAGAATCGTGAGCAGGAGTGAGTAAGAGAGAAAGAGAGGGAAAAAGAGAGAGAGAGAGAGAGAGAGAGAGAGAGAGAGAGAGAGAGAGAGAGAGAGAAAGGCCTTCGAAAATAGCCCACGCGGTTATCTCTCGCTCTCTCGTTTAAACCACGAGTTACGCACAATAGAGTCCATTTCTCTCTTTCGTTAGCACCAGCGTATCGCTTTTCGTGCACTCGCCAATTCCACCGGCTCCATCCAGTAAGCGCCCGACTTTTCGGCCTTTCGCGAAATACTACACGCATCGTTCGCCAAACTATAGCGAGCAAATTGGAAAAACAGAGAGAGATAGAAAGAGAGAGGGGAAGAGAGAGCGAGAGAGAGAGAGAGAGAGAGAGAGAGAGAGAGAGAGAGAGACGGGGGTGTATAGTCTTACGATTTTATTTCAAACGCGCAAGAGTCGTCCGCTAGGTGTTCAATTTCCGTACACACCTGCCGTGTGTGTCAAAGACGGATAAAGTCTCTCTATCATCCGAACTTAAATTTCCCATCACTCGATCAGACTTCAAAACAAAATTCCCATTCCCTTTTTCTACCTCGATTCACTTTATTTTTCGTATTTTCTTTATCTATTTCCTCCTTCAACCTCAAACCTCGCCGCACACGTCAATCCAAACAACAATTTGCGCAAAAGCAAAAACTTTTCAACACCGAAGTCCCGTTTTTTACCGATTTTGTTTTCCACCCCGACTCGCCGCTTCACCACTTTTCATAAAACACTCGGCTCGCGAACACGCACGCGCGAATGCACATTTTCTACCGCGAGAAATTCTAAATTCAAAAGTGTCAAATTGCAACTTTCCACCCATACGGTTGTAAGTTTTGCTCACTTATTTTTTTTTTTGCACACTACTTGGGGTGAATTTTTTTTCAAATTTTGTATAGTGCAGTTCGATGGGTTAACGATTTTTGAGACGCGCGAGCGATTTGTGCGTCTACTACCGGTCGATGGCAAGACACGTTCGTCGCTCGACACTCAACAAGTGAGCGCGCGCACGCCGGCACCACCGTCGGCTCGATTCCTTCCTTCTCTCTCTCTCTCTCTCTCTCTGCTCACCACTAATACCCCTCCCCCAAAACCCGAACGTACCAACGCACACTCGCTCTCACACGCGCACACACACACACACACACACACACACACACACACACACACACACACACACACACACACACACACTCACACACACACACACACACTCACACACCCACACACACACACACACACACACATACACACTCACGCACACACACACACACACACACACACACACACACACACACACACACACACACACACTCACGCACACACACACACACACACACACACCCACACTCACTCACGCACACACAAACTCACACACACACACACATACGTACAAATTCACACACACACACACACACACACACACACACACACACACACACACACACACACACACACACACACACACACACACACACACACACACACACACACACACACACACACACACACACACACACACACACACACACACGCACACGCACGCACGCACACACACCTTAAGGCGTACCAAGAGCTCGCGGTTACCTCTCGCGCTCCTCCTTGCCGCGGTTCCTCACGCCCGCGAAACGACGACGAACGTCGCAACTGCGAGTGCACGTGTAACAGTGACACGTACTACACGTATATGCGCACATGTGTGCGTGGGTGTGCACACAGATGCAGCTTTCTTTCTCATTTGGAGGCTTGTAATCGAGACACACAGCTACAGTAGCGAAGTATTCCGCCTTCGTTGTGTTTCAGCCCCCCCCTGCCCCTCCTGCCGCTACTCTTCCTTTGTGCCTCCCACATAGCCACGTATGCATGTACACGTATCTTGCAAAGCTAAGAGTTAAAACGCAAGCGATACGACGGTGATGAGGAGCCAGCGGCTCCCCGGTGTCGCTTTTCCGCGCTCATCACTTTCAAGCTCCAACACTTGACGTCCACACACTGACGTGTATATTAGTATGCATGGATGTAGAGTACAGGGTATTGGGAACGCGTTGTATCCGTGTTACGCTGGCTGTCGGCGCATCCGGCGGTTTTGAGGATGGTTTGTGGTTTGTTTTCCAACGATTCGGGGATTTTGGGATGACCCTTTGAATATACTTGGGATACACGGGCTCGCGTTTACGTGGGGGATTTCGAAGACATTTGGGTTTACGGAATGGTGTGGGGACGGGCCTCGAATACTGTGGCCTTCCGTTGAGACGTTTCGACTCGTGTGGATTTTTAGTGAAATACTCGCTTGACCAAGAGTGAACTTTTTTGATAGGTTTTTAGGGCGATTTAATTTGGTAGTTTATGAATTTCAATCGTGCATGGGTATTGAGAAGTGTTGAAAGTGTATTCCTGATTTTTTTTGAGTGGGAACTGAGCGGAGGTTTTTTAACGGCAGATTAATGATGAAGGAAGGGGGCAGAGATGAGAGTGCCAACAGAAGGTTATTTTTTTCATTGTATATATATATATATATTTATATTTGTTTTTGACATCATTCATTTTTTTTTCGAATGCCAAAATATTTTGTTGAGCCTGAGGCAACACAAATCACTGGCACGTTATGCCGGATCCTTATTTATAAACTACAACATAAGTTGGCAGGAAAGTATTTTTGATAATAATGAAAATGAAAAAAAAAGAATTTTCGTTGCATGCGAACGATGCTGACTTCAACACCGTATTTTGGACAAGAGGAACAACCTCCTATATATATATATATATATATATATATATATATATATATATATATATATATATATATATATATATATATATATAATATAGTATATACTATACTTTATATACTATATATATATAGGAGGATATATATATAGGGCAAATGCAATAACCATTGGGCCGAATGTTTTTCAATGCTTCCGTTGCTATAGACTGCTTTTCTTTTTTTATATTTCTCTCCGCCTTTTCATTGTTCGATCTGATCGCTCCTTCGTCTATATATGTCATTCTCCATTGTTTAATAATCGCCATTCCCACATATATATTCTAATATGAATACATAAAATACATACACACGTATGGGTAGTGACTCTATTTTTAGACGTGCGAAAAAGGGGTTTTGATCAGGATTCTCTTTTTGACGCAACCAAAACGATGGACATCCCCAAAGGGAACGAGCTGCATTTGGAGCACCAACTTTTGAGATGATCTCGAAGTTTGCATTGCTGGTGTGCAACGAGAATTGGCTTTTTTGGGTTGCCCAATTTTTTTTCAGTTTGAAGCTACGTGAATAACTGACACGTTTTTCAGGATCCTTGTTAAAAAGCTACAACATACAATGGTACGAAAATGGTTTTGCTAATAATGAAAATTGAAAATGAAGAAAATTGAAATGAAGAAAAAAGAATTTTTGTTGCACCGAACGATGCAAACTTCAACACCGTGGGTTCGAGGGCGAATTTGTGAATTCTACAGCCTCCTATATATTTATATGTCGATAGTCGAAAGCAGGATAAGGATCCAATGGATAGAAATATATAAATAAGGTTTAATAAATTAAAACATATATATAAATATATGAAAGACAGATATAATAATGAACTATGGTTAATTCGGCGCCCCGCTCACTCATTCATCGCGGAGCCGACTATTGTAAAATTTCAGGATAATTCAATGACGTTGAAATTTGCATAGGTGAAATTAAACAAAAACGCATTTTTTTTTTAAATTGCCAATGTATATTTTTTTTTCCCTATTTTGGACGAAACAATCTACTCCAACGTTTTTCAGGATCCTCTTTGAAAATCTGTAGCGCAGATTGGCAAAAAATATTTTCATTATCGATGAAAAAAAAAACGAAAAAGAAATACCGTTGCATTCCAACGATGCAAACGTTAACATCGTATGATGCAGCTATTCGAATGTACAGGATAAGCATTGGGACGATTGCATCGGTATCTTCATATGCGACCCGGAGAATGGGCAACGAGCTATTTCTTTTTTTTCGCAGAACAACGCGACAACTTTTTACTCGCTCTTCGTGATAAGGAGCATTGATAATTATGTGCAGTATCGCAAAACTTGTTGCAACGATGATAAGGAAAAAAAAGTAACGATAGCGGATAATTGACGTTATTTTAAGGATGACAAGGAAAAAACGACGAGTTATAATTGTTTGTGCATTTGCTGGACGTTGCATTTTTGCACTTTTTTTTACTGCACTCGTGTCAAATTGAACGATGATGATTCACCGTGAATTCAAGCGATTATCGACAAAAGCCCGCTAGCACGTACTTGGTCGTGACTATGACGAATGCGTTTTTACAAGTTTTTATATAACTTGCTCCGTTCGTATGTCGGTCTTTCCGGCTCGAAATTTGTAATCCAATTTTCAAGCAGTTGCTAGCATCCGGTTGAGGTGGAATTTGGCGTACCTATGTAACTTCGGTGACAATGCAATAATATGGTACTATGGAGCTGGTCTGATGAAGGACGTAGGAAGTGGTCAATGAAACTCCTTAAGGGGTTAGGCCACCCTAGAGGCCGAAAAAATAGGCTTTTTGGGTTTTTTTTTCAAAAAACTACAAAATAAATCGAGATTACAAAATGGGTGTTTATCATACATATCAGTGACTGTATACAATAATTGTTTTGAAGCGATTAATTTCAAAATGGCGGCTGTGCAGCGTTTATCTCAAAACTGCATTTTTTAAGTTGGCGGGAAACATAACTCCGACAATTTTCAACCGATTCACTTGAAATGTTGAATATGTCTTGAAAAATACATTGTCTATGAAACTACGTAGGATTTTTTTTATATTGCAATTTTTATATTGCAACAATTATCTGACGATTTTTTAGGCAAATTTTTCACTTTCCAAAAATTTACCTAAAAAATCGTCAGAAAGTTGTCGATAACAAGTCAACTATGCAATATAAAAAAAAATCCTACGTACTTCCATAGACAATGTATTTTTCAAGATATATTAAACATTTCCAGTAAATCGGTTGAAAATTGTCTGAGTTATGTTTCCGGCCAACTTAAAAAATGCAGTTTTGGGATAAACGCTGCACAGCCGCCATTTTGAAATGAATCGGTGCAAAAAAATGATTGTACACAGTCACTGATATGTATGATAAACGCTCTTTTTTGTAATCAGGATTTATTTTGTAGTTTTTCTGAAAAAAAAATCCCCAAAAACCCTCTAGAGTGGCCTAAGGCCTTTATAGCATATGCTAGGACAGTCGAGTTGGTGCTCATTTGTTTTGTTATCATGAGCACTTTTCATTACACACGATAACAAGAGTCTAATTATGGCGGTGGGAGGTGGGAACTGAAATTTCCTAATGTCAAATCGTAGGACGATCGAGTTTGGGCTCTTTAACTTTGTTGACTTGAGCACTATTTATAATTACACTATTATAAAGTTTCTCGTGAAACCTTTATAACCTAAGGCAAGGTTTTTTATTACGCCGATGTCTGAATGGCATGGGGGTCTGGCATGGCAAATAAATAAACAAATTTTAATACTAAAAAGTATCGAATAAAATAAACGTAAAAAAACTTTTTAAAAACAAGCTTTTATTTAAAAGATACTGTACTAAAAAGTAAAGAATAATGTTCAGTCAAATTGAAAATCAAAACAGTATAACTACAAAAAAGTCCCTTCCTTGGTCACTCATTATAGGTGCAAGTATTCAAAAGGTACATAAATGTAGATATTTTTTAAATATGTAATGTAAATTTTAAAAGCTCGAGGCGCCAAACGTCTTAAGTACTAATACTACTTTAAAACGTCGGAAAAAAAGTCTCAAGCTTGAAAAATTTATATTTCATATTAAAAAATATCTACGTTTATGTACCTTTTAAGTACTTGCATCTATGATGAATGACCAAGGAAGGGACTTCTTTATAGTTATACTGTTTTGATTTTCAATTTTACTGAACGTAATTTTTTTACAGTACATTTTAAATAGAAGCTTGTTTTAAAAAGTTTTTTCACGTTTATTTTTTCTGCTCATGTGACATTGGATATAAAAAAAATTATTATTATTACGGTAGAATCTGGAAAAAATTGATGGGATTCATGGTTTGGGTCCGTGCAAATGCACGCTGAATTTTTTCGGCGCTGCCTTAATCAGGTAGTGGTAAGGAATATTCCATCCAACAACCGGCAGTTCACGTGAGAATCTTAATTATCAGAGGTAAATATGTGCTTGTTAACACCGGTAAGCTGTAACCCTGAAAAGATGATCTGAAAAAACTTTTCGTTATTTAGCGTCGCGATTACGTACGCCACGTTCAATTGCACTCTAAATCACGTTGCGAAGTCTGCCAACTACATTTCCGCGGCTATATTTGAGAGCTACAAGCTTGAAATGAAAAAAAGTACGGATTTTTTGCAAAGTTTTACAGTGTCGATTTTTAACTTTAATTTGAAACAAAAATGTTGTGAAGGTTTCAAAAATTGACCGAGTTATGACGATTTTGGTGAAGGGTCAGATCGCCCACCACGGTGAATCGTCCTTTTTTCTTTTGCGTTCTTCTCGGAACTCTATTTTATGAAAGTGTGTGTGTCGCATCTCAAAATCTATTCGTTTGATTCACTTTAAATTTACTTTATCTTCTTAAGGGGGGACACCCCGGTGACGGGTAAAAAAATTCAAGTTGAAATATTGAAAATTGACCACGTTACAGACGATTTAGTGAGAGCAGGTAGCGCAACGATTTACGCATACTAAAACTTTCAATCGCGAATCGACTTTTCTCGACCTGGCCGGAATCATAACTAGCTATAATTGCCCGACGTTCAATAAAAAAAAAATAGTATTTACAAGCCCTCGAATATAAGTAAGAATTCCGCTGAGATTACATTTTCTTTTTAACATCCGCCATTTCGTGATTTTTTTCCTGAAAAACAGCTACGTAAGCCGAAAACCACTTTTATATAGATCATAAAACTGTTTAATTTGTATCTTTCAGGCCAGCCATTGTCAATTTATCGATCCGGCTGTTAGACGGCATTTTTTTGAACATTTGTTAATTTGCACAGTTAATTTGAACATTTTTCAAGAAAAGATTCACACGAAATGAGTTCAATGAATGCTTAATAACATAGCTTTTTTCGACATCACAAATAAAAAATCTAGTAGACAAAAAATGTGAATAAACAACCTTTTTGGCCCGTCACAGTGGTGTCTTCCCTTAATTAATTATTTTACTTTCTTAATTAATTCATTTAATTTTTATTTTCTTAATTCATTCATTTCATTTTTATTTTCTTAATTAATTCATTCTATTTTTGTTTTTTTAATTACTGCCTTATAAGAATTTCTATCATACTACCGGATGATTTTCCGAAAATTATGAATGTTTTTTTTTTTGGAAAATCAACTTTTTTCTATAGCTGGTATTATTCGTAATTTGAAAATTTTGGAAAAGTATCCGGTTATACAAAAGTTTTTTCATTACATTAAAATTACATTTTTCTTTTTCATTCCAGATCCTCACGATTGTCAGAAGTATCTACGCCGATTGGCTCCGCAGCAACGGCGGCACTTTGTTTAAATAATAATAACTCCAGAGTTCGTCGATATTTTTCGACAAAAAAACTCAAACTTGGCGAGACTATGTATTATTTTTTCGTAAAATCCCAATCTCGTCATCGCAATACTCTCCGCAGAAAAAAATACCAAGCCGTTACCCGCGGACAAAGTAAAAAATTCCGCAATATACATCGTAGGACATTTGTTGCAGCAGCGCGTTTCTTTATCGTAGAAGACGGACGGGCCTCGCAGCGCATTTACGTACGTGACAAAAAACCTGTCCAACTGACACACACCACTGTGCAAATATACGAAAACATAATAATACGTCCGACAGACTCGCGTCGTTTATACATACGACGAACGCGCGTCGAGAACTGCTGTTTTTTGCAATTAACAATTATGCAGAATATGCCGAGGCTCTCGTGGCGATCGGTTCGCCAATGGGCAGCTCGGCATGCAGACTCTCTCATACTTTGTCAAGCATCTTCATCCTCGGAAGAGTCAACACCTGGTCCCCTTTTTTTCGCCAAATTTGAAAGTTTAGACGAAACATAAAAAGGCAGAAAAAGAGTCCAGAATATTCGCCGCTCACTTTTGTTCAAATTATCACGAATGCTGTGCAAACAATGTTGAAAAAAATGTTTATCACCATTGAGACAAACAAAAAAAAATCCTTCAATTCCCCCCTTCTACCGATCAACGCTGCAAAAATCACCGAACGTCTTTGCAGCTCCTCCTTAAAAATCAACAATTTAAATCTGTAAAAAATATAATAAATAAAGTGAAAGATAACAAAGTGAAAAATGAAGAAAAAAGTATTCAGTTCATTCAAAGCAAACAAATTTCAACGCTACGGCAACGTACTAAAAATTCGAAGATCGAAATACAATTGTTTAATCGGCATGTGTCCCCACCCAGATCGAGTGTCATTGGATCAAACGTCCTTTGCCGTTCGTCATACTCGCGATCGACTTCCGGTCGGTTTCTATCGTCCAACCATTTCAAATATACGCATACCACGGGCGTAAACTGCGAAAAACATGTTATTTTTTTTTGCCTCCGTGTGTGTATCGGAAGTGCAGCTTTTTTCGATACCGAAAAATTGAAAAGAAACGTGAGACCCGTCGACTGTGGCGACGCTGACTACCGATGTTTCTGCCATGTTATACGGGTTGAATATATTGGGGCGAGGCCACGGGGTCATCCGTGCCTTTGACTCTCTTCTTATACTTATACATACACGCACACACACACACACACGTGTGTGTATATATATATATATATATATATATATATATATATATATATATATATATATATATATATATATATAGGGTGTCCTATTATAAAATAATAATCCTGCAACTGTCGATCACGTTGTACTATATGTTGGAATTTCAGTTTAGTAAAAGTCCCACGGTTTTCGAGATAAAAATCATCTGCTTTTGGTTTTTCAAATGCCATTTCTACAAATGATAACTTTTTTGACCCGGATAAAAAAATACTCTTGGTTATTTGTTTGATCTAGAAAAGTCTTCTTTTTAACCTTAGATGTTAAGGAAACATTATGAAAAAAGATCTTATGCAGAATTTTCATACAAACCAATTCGAACATCTGATTTTGATAGCCTGCGGTGTGAAAAAAATGTACTACGCATATCGTGCCAATTACTTTAAAAAGTTGCATAGTTATTGTCGATTCATATCATTTGTAAAAATGGCATGTGACAAAGCAAAAGCAGATGATTTTTTTTTAATAACATAAAGCCCAAAATTTCGAAAACCGTGGCACTTTTACTAAACTGAAATCCCAGCATATAGTAGAACATGATCTGACCTATCGACAGTTACAGGATTATCCATTCATAACAGGACACCCTGTATATACATGTATGGGAAATTCCACGCCATTTCACATGGTCCGTGATCCCGACCATTTGTGGTGTACCTGATTTTTTTTGTAAAATGGTACCCCATGAAAGGAATATCCATACCAATTTTTATGATTTTGGAAGTTTTGGAAACGTTTAAACGCTGATAACTCCTGAGCTAATTGAGATAACGACAAATGTCGGTGTATAGTTTTTTTTTTTCATTTTGACGCTTTTGTTGAAAAATATGAAAAAAAATTATCGATGCTCAATGTCAAAGTTTTTTTCCTTCTATTAAAGAGGTTGAAGAAGCTCTGGTTAAAAATATGAAAACAATCATCAATAATCAATGTCAACTTTTTCTTTGCTTCTAAACTGAAACCTTTTTTTTTAACAGATAATTGTCTTTTTAAATGTTTTCAATAAAATCTCTAAAATAGAGTAACCCAATCTATGATGTTTAAGACTAGTCTTATCGTAGGCCCATTTTTCCTTCTATTTTTTTCGAATTAATCCAATTTTCAATAGAAGATTGTTATTATTTTTATGTCCAATAATATTATTGCCAATAATGACTTTGTGATTTCTCATTAGGCTTCGCCAGGCCTGAAACCGCATATTTTTAATTTGTGCTGAATTTAACCAAAAAAATATTGTGAACTGACAAAAGAATCGTTAAATTCAGCACAGATTAAAAATAAACCGTTTCAGGCGAGTCGAAGCCGAATTGGAAATCACAGAATCATAGCATGATTGGACATTATAATGATAAAAATCTTTATTTAAAAAATATATATTTAATTCCAAAAAATAGAAGGAAAAATGGGCCCACAATGAGACTAGTCTTAAAAATCATAGAACGGGTCACTCTATTTTAGAGAATTCTTTGAAAAAAATAGAAAAAGGCGTTCACCTTTTTAAAATATAGTTTTCACTTTAGAAGCAAAAAAAACGTTGACATTGATAATTAATCATTTTTGTCATATTTTTTAACAAAAGTATGCTTCAAAATGAAAAGAAATTATATAGTGACATTTGTCGATATATAAATTAGTTCAGGAGTTATCAGCGTTTAAACGTTTCCAAAACTTCTGAAATCAACATTTTTTGGAAAATTGTACTCCTAAAAGAGCAGAGATGAAAATTTAAGAATTGGTGTGGATATTTCTTTCATGGGATACAATTTTACAAAAAACAAATCAGGAAAACCAAAAATGGTCGGGGTCTCGGGCTAGGTGAAATAGCGTGGAATTTTCCATATATATATATATATATGATTGTTGAGTGGCGATGTAACCTCGATCTCGAGGCAAAGATATCAATCGAAAAAAGTGATGCTACGATGGGAAGAGACCGAGCAAGAGAAAGAGCTAGAGATTCGAGGGCCATGGACTCTCGAATGCATTATGTATGGGACGAGAATCTTTTACTTGCTTCTGGTGCGTTTTATATAGACGAGGAAAAGTCGCGATATCTCGCAGCCGAGGATTTCAGGTGACAACTGTTACAGTCGGATAGTGAAGACTCGCCAATCTCCCCCGCGCGATCGAGAAGATATTCTCTTTAGCTCACTTTTAACATCGTACAAACGTCAAAGTTCACCGTTCGAATCGACCGTCAGGATGTGGAACTTCCCGATCGCACTGGACGTAGGAATTAAAGGAAAAATTCGAATCCATTGGCGATGCAATTTGTCACTGTTCAACGGAAGATATCGATCATTGGGGGCGTTAGCTCGGAAGGGAGCTCGCGGCCTCACAGTCGACGTGGCCTTTCTTCGTCGGAACGAGCCGCTGGCAAAGCCGTCGATCGATGCGACAAACAGAAATGGAATCGCAAGAAGGAAACACGATGCGTATCGTTGCCGTGATATACAGGGTGACCCGTAAATACCACGTCTTACTCAACGGGTTACACCTAGCTCGTGGCCGGAAACAAGAGGATTTTTCGTGATTTTTTTTCTGGGCAAACGGCTGCGGTTTTTTAATTATTCAATTTTTTTATCAAAGAGTATGATTTCAAGTATCTTTGGAAATTTTTGTATTGAAAAATATTCAGAAATGTGGTAGTTTGAAAAACGTTCTTCGCTGTGACCACTGTGCTGCTCGGAAACGAATCATCCGTGATATTGAACTTTGCATCGTTGGAATGCAACGAAATTTTTATTTTCTTATGGCAATTTCATTTTGACAGATCAAAGCTACGATAAACTATTTTTTAAGGTCCTCATTAGAACCTACAACCTTAATCTATTCAGAAATATTTTGGAGAACAATAAAAATGGACGAAAAAGAAATAAGAAGAATTTTCGTTGCATTCCAACGTTGCAAACTCCGACGTATTCATGCGGAATAAAAATAATCAACCGCATTTAATTTTTGTATGAATTTATATGGGGCTGGGACGGAGGATTTGATGAAATATTGATTTTCGAAAAAATTGCCGCAGTTCAAACTAAAAGTTGCGATTTTCGGTAAAAAACGCTGTATTTTTGTTTATAAAAAAAATATGAGTCGAAATAAAATCGTTCAAACACTACTTTTTGATATGTCAAAGAAGCTTGTAAAATTTGATGTTGTTCGGTGTAGTGATTTTTGAGATATGATTGTCACCGATTTAGAAAGATAACGTTGAAATTTGCATCGTTCGGATGCAACGAGAATTCTTTTTATTTCTTTGTTGTCATTATTCCCGAAAGTCTTTTCTCGCAGATTTATGAAATTTGATCTAAAAAAGAATGGGACATTTAAAAAAGTTCGTTTCCGTCGTATCACAACGATGAAGACTTCAATATCATTTTAGAAAAAGTCATTTTGAGAAAAACGCGTTTAAAGTTCGCCGGTTCAAGGACCCTACCTATAAACGCTCATAACTACCTCAATTTTGAACGGATTGTCTTGGCATATTTTAATACAATTTTCGAAATGTTATACTTTGAGAATCCGCTAAAAACCAAAAAACGATATTTTCAAAACTTTCAACTAGGTGTAACTCCTTAAAGTATCAATTAATTTGATCACGACGTCAGCGTTTTTAGATTTTTGGACGTTTTAAAATTTCGTAAATTTCCTTGCATGATCTTTCTGCAGGGTTTTCGATAAATTAGCTTTTTTGTAATAATTTCTGGTATCAAAACGGTTGTTTTTTCCGTTACATACAAAATGGTTGAAAAAATGTTAGAAGTATCCCAAGAATAGTTTCTTGACATTCTTCCAATAAAAATAATGGTATTCTTTAGATAACTAACTTTTCCGAAAAAAAATATGTTATTTTCTCATTTATTGGGTTGTAAATGATGATATTCAGTCAGGGGAAGCTGACATTTTTTATTAGCAATTTTTTTACGAGCAAAAAATCGTTAAGCATAATATCGAGTTTTTCAAAGACCCAAACAAACCCAATATAGGCGTGGAAATATTCAAAAAATGCCCTATTTTATCACGTGTTTCCGCGAACTTTAAAGCCCCATCACTTTTTATGTGGGGGGGGGGGGGGGGGGGTGAAATTCAGCTTCCCCCGCCTGAATATCATATTTTATAACCCAATAACTGAGAAAATAGCAAAAAAATGTAGGCCCATTTTTCGGAAAAGTAACTTTTCGAAAGAATTACCAAAATAATGTCCCTATATGACGTTCCCGAGAGAAAGCAACTATCCGAAACTATTTTGACGCCAACAAGGATTACAATAGTTAATTTTCCCAGGGTAAAAGGTTTTCCAAAAATCTAGAAACTTCCGAAAATCCAAAAAACGGTGGGATTATTACTAAAGGGCAAACTTGATATTCTAGTAAGTAATGCTCCAATCCAGCACCCCCTTAAGGTCTTAGGCCACAGTAACGGGTATAAAATCATGTGCGAATTAAAAAAAAATCGTATGAAAAAGTGATTCACTCGTAAAATTAATTACACATCTATTTAGTATGAATATTAAGCTGTTAGAAAATATATATATTTTTTTTATGTACAAAATGGTCGACTACTCGAAACTTCTCGAAACAGCTTTTTTCCAATTGGCGTGACAAATAACTTCGACAATTTTCACTCGATTTACTTCAAATTTAAAAGTTATGTTCCTAATTGCATTTCGCAGAGAAGGACGTACGGAATTTCTGATTAATCAAAAACTTCATTTTATGAGCAGTTTATGAGCAGTTATAAGGAAATTTTTCGCTGAAAATTCATTCCTTAAGTTCAAATACCTACAACTTTTGAATAAAATAATATTTTTTAATTCCGTACGTACTTCTCTAGGTATTCTAATATAAATTGACGAGAATTTTCGTTTTTTTGTTGTAGGTAAAAAATTGTGGATGCTAAATATCACGCCGCGGAGCGCCTAAAAAAAGATAACAAAATAAAATGTTAGTAGTCGGCCGTTTTGTACATCGAAAAATATATATATATATTGTCTAACAGCCTGATATTCATACTAAATAGATGTGTAATCAATTTTATGAGTGAATCACTTTTTCATACGAAAAAAAATTGTTAACCCTCAACGGTCACACTGGGTCCACGGGATCCAAACAAATTATTTTGATGCCGTACACCTTTTTTTTTAATAAAACATACATTTTTTAAATATGCGTAAGCATTTCATTCTTTCCTTCTAAATCGCACCTGCGTTCGATGAAATAAATATACTTTTTGAAAAGTCCACAGAAACCGCTGTCTATGTCAAAGTACATTGTTTCCAGATTATAAAACCATTTTTTTTGTCAATAATTACAAGAGTTACAGCAATTTTTGTAAAAAAAAGTCATTTTTCACGTTTTTTTGCATAATTTTGTTTGCCTTTATTTTTTAATTTTTAATTTTTTTAATTTTTTAATTTTTTTTTATTTTTAATTTTTTAATTTTTTTTTTTTAATTTTTAATTTTTTAATTTAATTTTAAAAATTTAATTTTTGATTTTTAACCAATATCCTTGTATTAAACAAGGTTCGAATCATACCTCACTATTTTTTTCACATCGCTCAATGCATTATTTCATTATTCATAACAATTTAAAAACGCCTGGGTCCCATGGACCCAGTATGACCATAACGTGATTCTAGCTAAGTGTGACAACTAAGGGTTAAATTCGCACATGATTTTATACCCGTTACTGTGACCTAAGGCCTTAAGTGCGACTTGGTATTTACAGGACACCCTGTGTATACATGAGCCGTTGTCGACAACTAAACCGAGCATTGCAGCGTACACTGTTCTTGCCCTCATGAAACATGACGAGATACGAAAACTATCTATAGACAAACGAGGGTAGACATAATTTTATAGCTTCAAACATTTGTTCTGCGTCTTTTTATTAGCAGTCGGTACACGCAACCCACTCGAACATATTCTTACGTATGTGTCAGCGTAAAACTTCGAGGACCACCCTCGCCCCTGCCCATCATCCCCATCATCAACGGAAAAGCCCAATGTCTTCAAAACCACCTCCCGATGGACGCGAGTATATTTTTACAGAGGTCATTTCAGAGACACTTCGCCCGTCAAAATCAACTATCCGCTTGAAAAAAGTGACGTCTGTCCTCGTAACAGCCAGCTGTGCTGATAGTCAACGTTACGCAGACATGGCCGGCTAAAAGTGTCATTTTCCTGTGTGCAGTGGCTAACGACCGCTGCGAGTTCCCGTTTGCTCGACAGCCGATGCGAATATGGCGTGACCGTTTCGACTCGTCCATATGAGTGGGGGTGCAGAAACTGAAATGCATTACCTGTCCGGGCAACTTGTGCTCTTGGGTATTTCCCGTAATCGCCTACCTAGCCTGAACTTCGATACAATTCCCTACACGTAAGAGCCTAATGCACGTGTTTATTAGTTTACGTAGTTATACAGTAGACATTCCGTTAGTGCAACATTGGGAAGAAAAACGTCATTTTTCCAATGACTCAGTACTCTCGGACACTAAGTTGAAGTTTGCATCGTTGGAATGCAACGAAATTGTTTTTTAACTTGCCGAATTGCATTTAGATGATCTAACAAGGATATCCCCTTCGATTTTGTTGAAACTCAATATTTGATAGAGTGTTGAAAACTATTGGACACGTATTTTTTTTTATCGGCGGAAAAACTGTTTTAGGGGTAAAACCACCCCTCAAAGGAAGGGGCGTGTCAAGGGGTGATTTTGCAGTTTTATTCACAAGCAGTCCACCGATCTGAATGAAACAAAAACCAAAATTCTTCTAATGTAAAGCGATGAAAAATCTACTATAGAAGTATTGGAAAATAATTAAATTGAGGGGTCACGACTTTTATTGAGGGGTGGCTTACACCCTTAAAACAGTCTTTCCGCGGATAAAAAAAATAAGTGTGTGATAGTTTTCAATACTTTATCAGATATTTGAGTTTCAACAAAATCTATGGCGGACCCTCAAGTGATGTTCCTCGTAAATCACGACAATCGAGTGAGAATTTTTTAGGACCCTTATTTAGTGATCTAGAACCTAAGTCTGCAAAATATTATTTTGGATGACAATGAGAACAAGAAATGATAAGGAATTTTCGGTGCATCACACGAGTCAGACTTCAACCCCATCGGACACCTTAACCCCACGTCAACACACTGGGTCATTTTGGTCTGGATGCATTTTTCCTAAAATACTCAGTATGCTCACTGTTGCAAAAATGAAAATTTTCTATGTTTTTTTTTAAACGATTTATTTTGATATTTTCCGAATTTTAATTAGGCAGATATATTAGGAAATGTTTAAAGTGTACCCCTGATTTTCTTTTCAGTAAAAGCTGCCCGAAGGGTTGTTGAGGCCTTAGGCCACTCTAGAGGCCAAAAAGGGCATGTTTGTGATTTTTTTTCAGTGAAACCATAAAATAAATCGAAATGACAAAATAGGGGTTTTATTATACACGTAATTGACTATACAAAATTATTTTTTCACAGCGATATTTGTCAAAATGGCGACTGTGCAGCGTCTTTCCGATGACGCCTTTATTTCTAAAAGGTCAACGGCCGGGCCAACATCTTTTATAATTTTTGAGTTATGATGAAACAATAAAGTTTTTTCAATTATATACAACAATAGCTAAAGAAGTACGCAGGCTTTTTTTGATACATTGTTTTTTGTCGAAATTACGGATTTCTAAAACAAAAAGTATAAAATGCTATGAGAAAATCGTCAGCAAATTGTTAACAAAAAAGGAACTATGCAATATAATTTAAAAAATCCTACGTAGTGCCATAGAAAATGTAATTTCAAATATACAGTTAAAATTTCAAGTGAATCGTTTGAAACTTGTTTGAGTTATGAGTCCGGCCGAATTGAAAAATGTAGTTTTGAGATAAATGCGTTTAAAGTTAGTACAAAGTCACGACGTGAATAATGTTTTAATACGTTTGAGGAATCATCACAGTGTAAAGTTTTCAAAAAATCCATTTTTTGCATTATCCGATAGTATACACGGTTATAAACGTTCTGTCCAATTTTTAGATCGAAATTCGAATTATTTCGGTCGCTACAGTCTTTCTTAGAAAAAGGTCAGCCTTTCCCAGAACTTTAAACGCGTTTTTCCCGGAATGGTGTTTTTCATAACAGTGGCCACTCTCAAAGGGAGAGTTTTCAAGCTACCCGTTTGAAATTTTAACAGAACATTCTTCACGTCATTCTTATGTTGCTATGGAAGCTTTTTTTTAATCTTCCTTTTTTTTACGAAAAACTGTAGAAAAAGGGCTAATTTTGATACTTTTTGTTCAAACCGCCGCCGTTTTTTTTTCAAATTTCACAAAAAAACCTCCATAGGACCATAGCGGCTTTCCTACAAATTAATAATCATTTTGAAATGTTTGTTTCGGATAAAATTTGCGGCTGCAATCCTGGCTACCATAGGACACCATTTTTTTTCTGGCAATTTTCCGCAAATAAAAAAAATGTTCAAAAATAATTAAAGAAATAAAAAAAAATCATCTTGTATTCTTTATGGGTGCTTCAATTCGTAAAAAAACTAGACTGATTAACTTATCCTATCCACCTAAAAAAAGTCGCGAAAATCGGCTATTTTTCGGGCGGTCACACTGTGATGATTCCTTAATCTTCAACAATCTTCGAAAATCGAGTACTTCGAAATGTTCACACCCATAATATTTGGAATATTATTTTATACGTGCTAAAGTACCTTTTTAACAAAGAAAAAAAAAATCGATTTTTGGAAAATCCTAGAGTGGCCTAAGGCCCCAATGGGAGGTGGATGAAGTACTGTCCAGGTCAAATTAAGGGGTTACCCCCACTTGGGATTTTGAAAAAATTGATTTTTTTTATTGCTATTTTTGAAGTATAAGTATCTGAGAATATGTCCTGAAAATTTCAAGTCGATCCGAACAAAATTGACTGAGATATGAGCGTTGAAAGAGAAGAATCCGCGTTGAAAGAGCGTTGAAAAAGAAATTTTAAACGCGTTTCTCTCAAAATGTGATTTCTGAAGTCGGTGACCAAAATTACTCGAACACTAATGAACCGATCTTTTTGAAATTTTGCAGGCTTATTTAATACATAAAAATGTAGTCTTTAATCGTTCGATTTTTTTTTTCGAAAAAAAAAAAATGACCGTTTTATAGCCAAAAAACGGCCGTTTTTTTTCGTTAAAATCGAACCATTAACTTTGACTGTCCGCCATTTTGTGAAAAATGAATATTTTTTGAAATCCTTCGATTAAAGACTAGTTTATACTTATATTTGACTTAATCCATCCGCATTTTTTTCTTCAGATGATCCACTTCGCCGCAATGTTGGTCACCGCAAACCGTGTATATAAAAACATTATTTTATTGACGGCCATTTGCCACTAAACAATGTAACATTGATCAATAAAAAAATTACTGAAAGTTCTTCAAGATGTGTTCTTTAAGATGGTATATTGATCGATTAAAAAAGTTTTGTAGTTTTCTTTAAAAAAAAATCATGAAAAAGGCCTTTTTTGCGCTACAAGTGGGGTTAACGCCTTAACCCAGCGCCTCAAAATCGTGGCCAAATATAAGTGTCTCAGCGAAGGAATTAAATCGCTAATCGCCGGATCACTTCCCTTCATCCCCTACCCGTTTGCCGAATTTTATTTTTCACACCGTGGGGCCAAATTGCCCGTACTGGAGTTTCCACTGTGCGCTCACGTATTCTAATGTCGCTTTGCTCCGTATTACTAATGTCGAGACCCGAAAGACCACACAGCCTTCCACGACGCCTTTGCAAGCTCGTTCGTAACTCGTGAAAAGCCCTTTTGCACATTTTACCAACCCCCCGTCTCTAGGTCTGTGCTCGCGCCGTGAGCCCTCTCTTCCGGCCGTATATCCACGTTAAACCGCCCGTAACGATGACAACTATACGACGATGACGACGACGACGACGTCAGCGACGGGAAATTCGATTTCCTTATGACATACGTGTTCACCAGCATACGTATATTCATGGTCGGTGCCCGCCGATGTATGTACACGTGGCACACATTGCGGGCTGTATATTCACCGGGGTTGCACCGACTCGCAGAAATGTTCTTTCGCATCGAAATTCTTCGATGCTTTTTATCCGATAGGAAAACCCAATAGTCGCGATGCGAAAATTCGTTGGGATGACGAGCCAAAGTGTACCGTAAACGGGCTTGAATTGACGTTAAGGGGAGCTATACACCTAGATGGTCGAAAAAATCGATTTAGAAGCTGTAAACATCCTGCCGATCGTAGAAGACCTACACTATGGGCCTGGTATCGATGATTCCATGTAAGTTGACAAATTTCATGATTTATTCATTCCCAAATTTTCAAACGCGTTTTTCTCAAAACCATGTTTTTCAAATCGGTGCCCAAAATTTCTCGGAAACCAATGAACCGATTGCCTTGAGGTTTTTTGTGGTTATTCTATACACCATTATCTAGTACTTGTCATAGGATTTTTTTTCCGTTACTTAGTTTTTGTTTTATAGGCAAAATAATAACTGTTTGGCCCAAAAATCACTATATGTTCAAACGTCCGCTATTTTGTCATAAATCGATATTTTCAAAATCGGCTATGACAAGTACTAGATTATAGTATCTAATTTAATGATCTTTTCGCTCTTTTTTTTCAGATGATTTTTGAAGAAACGCCAGTGGGTACCGTATACGCTGATTTTTTTACGACGCTCCAAGGATCATACAATATCCTTGTATATTTTTGATATTTTTAAATAAAGAAAATTAAATATATTTTCAAATGTATATACTTTTAGATAATTAAAAGCCCAATCCGAAATTTCAAATAGTTTTTCTTTAAAAAATTCACGAAAATGACCTTTTTCCGGCTCCTAGGTGTATGTCTCCCCTTAAGGGTCCTTCTCACTTCAGACGCTAAAAAGGCTATTTTCATGCATTTTTTTAATAAGTTTATATTATAGATATTGATATAAAAGTTGTTACACTTAATGAATACACTTTCGAATTACATTAAAAATAAAATTTTAACTTATTTAAGTCACTATTCATAGACGATGGTAGTTAAAAAAATGTCCTAAAAAATTGTAGGTCTACGCTGTTGATGAAATCTCGGAGATGGATCATCCGAAACAAAAAAATCAAACGGTTTTAGATTCAGTATGTCAATGGCTACAGCGCATATCATACGATTTTTTATATATGTAAAAATAACAAAATGGCAGACATTTTCGAAAAAACAAATAAAACGTGTTTCTTTACCGTCTTTGGCAATAAAATTAGTGAATATAAATTATAAATAAAAAGTGTATTTATTAAGTGTAACAACTTTTGCATCAATATCTATAATATAAACCTATCAAAAAAATTCACGAAAATAGCCTTCTTTTAGCGTCTAAAGTGAGAAGACCCCTTAAGGGTAACTTTGACAGTTTTCAGGTTTTAGATGTGAGCGGTTTAAATTTGTCGTTCAAGCTTATTATAATGTTGCTCAAGTTGATTTGGACCTCAATGATAATTATAAGAATGATTAAGCGCCTAGAATAGTGCCCTAGGTACTTGATATCTTCATGTAAAATGTTTCCTTAATAAAGATGACAATGTGATTGTAATAAATCGTTGTCTTTCATTTAATTCCATGTATAATGCATAAAATGTTTAATTGTCGTATCGAAATGATGTCAAAATAACCCTTAATCTTTGCCATAAGTTGCATTTCAATGCTTTGTCAAAGAAACGCCACACACGAGGTTACTTTGACACTTAAAAAAATATATAAAGTTGTGGGCGGATGGTGGGGCTTGACTTTTTCATACATTTGACAGCCCAAGGACACATTGTTCTATTGGAGCAGAAAAAACGTGACGTTTGAGTATAGGAATCCAATAGGACACCCCCCAACAGGACACCCCCAGTTCAGAAATTATCGAAATTATCAAAATTATCGTAACGATTCAATTGAATCTATACGATAATTTCTGAACGGGGGGTGTCCTGTATGATATCGTAATACGCTATAGTCTATTACGATTATGGGGATTGATTGTGGAGTTTGATTCTGTCAAATAAAGCACATTGGAAGACTGGGAAAATTTATGTTCTAGAAGGGAATTATCGTTGCAAAATAATGACGTTGAGGGGATGCGTTGTCGAAATCCAATGAAAATGAATCGTTTTCAGTTCCTCGAGCTTTTATCGGTAAATTTGAGCTACGGAAAAATCTCGTGGGCTTTTTCGGATTCTTATTAGAGATCCACTCAATTTTCTTTGCTAAGTCTAGTCAGCTATGTTCTGTAGGTTCTTTTGATGTTTTAATGAATGAAGATTTGGATCACAGAGTCTCAGACTCGACCTAAACGTAGATGGGAATATTCAAAAAGATTCGTTTTTAGAAGAAAAAAAAATAGTTGGAGACAATGACATTGACGTTTGTATATTTGAAATGCATGGTGTTGAAGTTTGCATTGCTGGAATGCAACGAAAAGTAGTCATTTTTAATTCTCAACATTTTCGGTTTGTCTGTGAAAATCATTCAAACGTTTTGACGTATTCTTAATTAGATATAATAATATCCTTAACAGAGATTTACGACCTAAATTCGAAAAAAGACGACTCAGGGTAAGCCTAAAAACGAATAAAAGAAAATGAGCAAAAAAATCGTTGCATTCCAACGATGCAAACTTCAACGTAATTCTACTGCACCTAAAATTCACTTTTTCATCTCCTAATTTCCGTTGGTCGATCCAGGCTACCAAAACCTCTCGAATATTTTTTCAGGATCTTTTCCATGGCCCTAGATCTTCAATTCGAAAAAATTCCGACAAACAGTCGCGAAAATAAATAAAAAACTAAAAAAGAATGTTCCCCCCATTCCAAAGATCTCTCCACCCCTTTGAAGACACATTTCACGCAAGCATTTATCCAAACGAATTGTTCCGTCGATACGATCGGCACTCGGATAAACTCGACGTCTCTTCTTATATCTTTTCCCAATGCCATTTCGGTGCAGCTGAATTCGGTCAGGCGATAGACACCCGAACGTCTCGAGGGTGTGATGTAACGCGGCGTAGCTCCGTTTAAAAATGTACTTGGCAAGTGTGACGGCGTGCGGGTGAATCGTGGGGGAGGCTCTTTCGCGAGATCATCATCATCATCTTCATCCGATCGCGACACTTGGCTGGCATAGGCCACGGGTCCATAAAGTTTATCTAATGGACGGGGATGATATAGCCGGAAGAAGACGCCGTAATGGGATCATCTGACGAAATCGATTTTGCACGCCAGACTGCACATGCGTTCGTGAAGCTCACCACGTGTGAGGTGTACCATTCGTGAGAAATCGAAGAACATTTTGTTGGAACGTTGTTTCTCCAAGCGTTTCGGATCATTTCGCCACGAGTTTACTGCATGCGTGATCAGGACGCGAGCTTTTGGTGGAGGTCGCTGCTGTTATGGGGAATAATGGCACAGTGTTCTTCAGGGTTGGTATAGGCTGCGGGTAATAAGGCCTAAGTAATGAAAATCGTATTTAAAACAACTGCTCACGCTCAAGGTCACACTCACAGACGCCTATTGCACAAAGACGCCGCCAATGTTGCATCATCCATCATAAGATGCGGTCGCGCAGCACCAATAATAAAAATAGGTCCGAATAAATCGTAAGTTTTTTCTCTAATATTATATTTATCTATCTAAAATCACAGTCTTTATCTTTATTAAGGGGCTATACCAGTGTGACACTTTAAAAAAATCGATTTTTGTTGTCTTTATCGACAGTTTATACTTTCAAGAATATCATTATCATTTATATCGTTTATATCAATATCATTTTATCTTGCAAAAATCGATAGTTGAATATTTAAACGCGTTTTTCTCGAAATGAGATTTTTTCAAATTTCCTGACATTGTAACTCAAAGAGCAATTATCCGATTGACTTGAAATTTGAACCGAGTACTCTTGAATATGTTTACTCTCGAATGACGTAGGATAATTTCGATTTGATAGAAATTGACGATTTGGCATTGAAAAAAACAACCATTTTATAGGCAAGAAAACAGACTTTTTTCATAACTATGCCATTTTGTTAGATTTTAATATTTTTCGAAAATCCTACGTCATTGTACAGGAAATACCTTCCAGTTTAACGGCATTTTTCCTTTTTCGGTTTCAGCTAGTCAATCGGCCGGAATCATGTCAGCAGTGGAGGAACTTTTTTTTTGCGCCTCCGAAGGCTGCTTGGATCTCAATATTTTCCTATAAAAAAATTATGTAATATAGGTCAAATATAGCCAAATATACTCTTAATTTTCCGAAACATTTAATTGAAAAAAATGTTTCTTTTCTTCCAAAAAAATCCCAAAAACCACCGAAATTTTCAGCGTTTACACTGGTATATCCCCTTAATTCAAGCTTCGATGATCATAAATATTTTAATAACGTTCCGTGATTGAAACATTTTTTATTTTGTTTTCCTTACATACGTGGTCGACGGTTATTGAGGTCTACTAAATTTAACCATAGGCCTCATTATCCTCCTACTTCTTGTAGAAAAGTTTGTTTGTTTTAAAATGTATTTTACATTACTTTTAAGATGTTACGAATGTAAATAAGTGGTACGCATATTTATTACCAATTAATCGATCGTTATTTTTAGTGCCTCGATCCCGATGCCTCCAAAACGAGTTTTGTGGTCAGAAAACGACCTGTCAGCTGTCTGAACAGTGCAAAGAGGAACTTTGAGTTCATACAAAGCTGCAGAGAATTATTGATCTCAAATACCAAATATGTTATGTATAGTTTGATTATTCAAGTGTGTTAGAGCCGTAAGCCTTGTTATCCTACCATAGTAAAATAAGGCCTACTGTCGAGGTTTTTAAAAATGTTTCAATTTGTTTTTGTCTATGGTACAAGTTACCATTTTTCGTTTATATTTTATAGAAATTGAACTTCAATGACTATGATTAAAATAGGTTGACTAAATTGGATATTTTTCATTTTATTTCAAATATCCCTTGGCTAGGCCTTGTTATACGCAGGTACCTTACATGTGGGGTATATGTGCATATGTGCATATGGCTCAAATTTTCCACATACAATGGACGATGGCATACGCTCTCCCCCCCCCCCCCCCGGACGTCTATGAGAGGTAGGTAAAACGTAAATGTTTGGCTGGCCTCCAGAAACGCCAGCTATCCCGGCTGTACACAATTTTCCCGACCCAAAGTTCATCGGCCACATCAACTTTTTTCCTTTGGCTCGAAAAGATCGCGAGCGACAGAGAAAAACTGAGCAGGTCATATCCCCGTTATACCAGTTGGTAATAGCTTGAAGAGGAGGAGCATTCGTAAAAATTTGCTCCTTACGTCTCCTTTATGAGCGTCATATTTGAATGCCCTACTGGCGGAAGACGACTCGGCGTATATTTTATCCCGAGGAGCCATTGTTTGCAGGGAAAAAACAATTTCTTTCTGAATTATTTCCCAGTAGACGGTGTTGAAAGGTTAGGGTCAAGATACCTTTTATTTGCAATGTTCCGTAGCGGCCCTTCATGATTCTATCCACACTTTTATCCGACGCTAGACTCGATCGCTCCGCGTTTGCATCAGGGCACAGGGAAACTGCCGAAAACCGGCGCCGATACAGGCTATATTTGACATCAGTCGCGTTATCATCTGACCGCTGAGTTGCTTGGCTGCCGAGTGAGAGGCAGTTCCAATGAGTTTCCTAGACTCGATCGCTCCGCATTTGCATCAGGGCACAGGGAAACTGCCGAAAACCGGCGCCGATACAGGCTATTTTTGACATCAGTCGCGTTATCATCTGACCGCTGAGTTGCTTGGCTGCCGAGTGAGAGGCAGTTCCAATGAGTTTCCTAGACTCGATCGCTCCGCATTTGCATCAGGGCACAGGGAAAGTGCCGAAAACCGGCGCCGATACAGGCCATATTTGACATCAGTCGCGTTATCATCTGACCGCTGAGTTGCTTGGCTGCCGAGTGAGAGGCAGTTCCAATGAGTTTCCTATACTCGATCGCTCCGCGTTTGCATCAGGGCACAGGGAAACTGCCGAAAACCGGCGTCGATATAGGCCATATTTGACATCAGTCGCGTTATCATCCCCCCGCTGAATTACTTTGCTGCCGAGTGAGAGGCAGTTCCAATGAGTTTCCGATGATAACGCGACTGATGTCAAATATGGCCTGTTTCGACGCCGGTTTTCGGCAGTTTCCGTGTGCCCTGATGCACGCTCCTCAGCACGGAAAATTGTAGAAGCTGCACGTCTTGTTTATTCCCTTCATCCGTCACGGTCACCCGAGCATTCTTGAATTCCACTCAGGGGGAACTTCCAACGGAAAGTTTCATTTGTAGGTGAGGAATTTTTAGTCTCGCATTATTTGTATAAAGGACGGAGGAACTTCCATCAACGGACAAAGAAATGCACGTGCATTTTACTTTATATGCAATGGAAAGGAGGAAAGAGAGAGAGAGAGAAGTGGAAAAAAAGGTTGGAGGATGAGAGCATCGTGCATAAACAGGAGAGTTCCTACGGCTTATCCCATCAATCTGCTTTGAATTCTGAGCGCCTCTATCCTTCCTCCTCTTGTTGCATATGCGAGCCTTTTCCCCACCAGGTCACGCGCGAGCTTAAACTTATTCTCCATATGTATTTTGTGTACCAGAGCGCTGTGTGCGCGTGCCCGTGATGTTTTCTATTTGGTGCTGAAAATTCAATGTTTGCGTTTCCGCTCCCTTGCCTTTTCGAATATTCTGATTTATGAACGCCCTTCTTATCTCCCTATATACATCGTTCGACGCATCCGAGATGCGTTCGGCTTAGCCACGATAAAACATGATGCATCGATGTAGGTTGTTGCAATAAGACCCCAAACGGAACTTCGGAACAACTTCATCACGTAATGCTCGGAAAAGCAATAAATTCAACGTTACACGAATGTAGTACCAAATCCAAAATTTATTGTGAATTAATCGAAATACGTGTCAACATATGTGAATGTACCCGAGGAACTTCCGGGCGGAGGGAATGAATGGTTTATGTAGCCCATCTAATAGTTATCATCTGATAGTTTAGGTATTCCAGCCAGGGATGATTACGAATGATTTTTTCGCTACAGTATTTCGTAGACTAATAATGAATTGCGAATAATTTCGGTGGTGATTGTTGTCGGGATTTATCATTGGAGCGCAAGGATGATTATTGTTTTTTGTTCGTTCATTTTTATTGCCAGCGAAGAGAGATACTATGGAGAATTGGATTGTAGTCTACGTCTGCCACGAGAACGATAGACCACTGAAAATAAATTAAAACATTCGTTTGCGGTAATAAATTTGCACTGATCCGTTGCACTAATAAATTTGAAAAAAATAGGCTCGAATGTTTTACAATGTTGAGGCAGGTTTCTATTTTATTGGGTTGAAAAAAACGGGGTTTTTTGAAAGAACGAACTGTAGAAATGGGGTTTGAAGTTTGCATGGTTGGGGTGCAACGACTTTTTTTGTCAATTTTCCATTTCTGTGATTTTATCATCATCGAAAAGCTTCGTTTTTTTTGCAAATTGAGGTCGTAAATATCTAATAAGAATGTGTAAAAATGTTTGATTAATTTTCACAGCCTGAATCAGCCGACAGAAATTTGATCAATTAAAGAGAATGAATTTTCCTTTTAAGACTTTAGACACGTTCATGGCGAAATAATTTTTTTTTTTAATCGCGCAAGTGCTCCAACGAGCAAAAATAAAGAAATTTTAATAAAACTAGGCTCAAGATCTTCCCAGACCTATTTTTCATAAACATGACCATCCATAAGATAAATATTCTAAGTTCGAAAGCGTTTTTTCATAAACGAAAAACTGATATAATGTGGACTCACCATCAACACGAAAGTATATGCAGAATTATTATTATTAAGATTGTATTATTATTCTGAAAAAAAATTCTATAGAATTATCACCAAATAGAGCTGTCTACCAGCTAACTCCATTTGGCCATATAAAATAATTTATTCTAAATAATAATACATATACAAGTGTACGAATTTTCATTTGTTTATCTTTAGTAGTTTTCCTTGAAAAAAATCCTCAAAATTGTCGATTTTTCACCCCTTCGAGGGTTGAAAACCTACGTCAGCCCTCACCTAGAATCTACCTTACAGTTTTCTACCCAATTAACTCTATTTGGTCATGTAGAATAATTTCTTCTAAATAACAACACATGTACATGTGTGTGATTTTTAATTTATTTACCTTTAGGACTTTTCCTTAAAAAAAATCCTGAAAATTGTTCATTTTTTACCCCGTCGAGGGTTGAAAAAATACATCCGCCCTACCTACAACCTACCTTAAAGTTGTCTACCCAGTTAACTCTATTTGGTCGTATGAAATAATTTCTTCTAATTTATAATCCATGTATATGCGTGTGCATTTTCATTTATTTATCTTTCGTAGTTTTCTTTGTAAAGAAATTCCGAAAATTGTCGATTTTTCACCCCGTCGAGGGTTGAGAACCAACGTCAGCCCTTACCTACAATCTATCCTACAGTTGTCTACCCACCTAACTCTATTTGGCCACAAAGTAATTTCTTCTAAATAATAACACATATACATATGTGTAAATTTTTGTTTATTTATCTTTGTCTATTTATTTAACTCTATTTTGTCGTATAAAATCATTTCTTCTAAATAATAACACATGTACATATTTGTGAATTTTCATTTATTTTTCTTTCGTATTTTTTCTTCGAAAAAAAATGTTTACCTCATTTTTTTACGTTTCAAGTACCCTCTGCGTAAGATCGGAGATCGAGATACCTTTTGAGAAAAAAAGCTCGGATCTTACGAGTCTAGGCTCCACGTTATACCTTCGTGAAGTTATGACGTATCTGTGCTCGTATCTCGTGGGAACTGTTGGGACTTTATTTTTTTTCTACCTGCGAAGGGCCATCGACTATTTCGATTTGGCGAGTTTCCGTTCTATAGCCCATCCACGTCGATAAGATAAACGTTATCGTCGCGTGAACGCACCACCACGAGCTCCGGGCCATGAAGAAGGACAGCGAACAAATTATCGAGCTTCTCCAGGGCTCCTTTTCCTCGGTCTACAAACTCTACCACGTCCCCCCCCCCCCCACCTTAAATCCTCACTTTTTGTTCTTCCTTCCTTGCCTCTTTTTTCATCCCTCAGCTTCCTCCCATTCCCTCGCAGCTTCGTCGACGTCGCCCGGACTCTATTTTTTTCTTCGCTCTCTCGTCTTCTCGCGTGCGAGTCCCTTAAATCGAATCAAACGGGAGAGCCGCATTTTTCACCACGCACCGAGAACGAAGAAGGGAAAACGGATACTTTGACACTCTCGTCTGCTTCGAGCCTCGTACTATTTATATCATTTCTTCCCGATTGGAACGTCGCTCCGTTTCTTCGTGCTATTTTTGGTCTCGGGTTCGGCAATCGTCTGAAAAGCAACCGCGTCACGTGCGAAAAGAAATGCAGCGAGGAATCGAACGCTTCCTTTCGATTGGACCACGGTGATGGTGCGAATGGAAGGGGGGGATAGCTTTAGGCGAGAAAAAAATTGCTGATTTTTGTGATTTTTTTTAAAAGGTAAGATTTCTTTACCATTTTCGAAATTCAGAAAATGTTTTATTGCTACTTTTCGCTGTTATATGGTATTTTTTTTACTAAGGCGGGAAACCAATTTAGATGACGCAAAAATCGATTTTTTTTATTCCATAAATTGTTAGTAAAACTATTCGAGAATATGTTCCCAAAGTAGAATAAATAATTTATTACTGCCTTGAATTTTTTTCGGTAATTTTTTCTCAACCGACTTTTTGCAATTTGTGTACACTGTAGCTCAAAAAGTTTCTAACCTGTAATTGTATAAAGTGATAGTTCGTTTCTTTATATAATTACGCTCTATATGAACCTAAATTTGAGGGAATATCATTGTTTGAAGTATATTTTTTTAAAGCAAAAATGTTAGAAAATAATGGCAAAAGTTATACCCTTTTGTTTAAACACCTCTGAAAAATGCAATTTTCAATTTTTTTGGGTCAGGGTTAGGTTCATGTAGAAGGAAAACATGTTCTTAACCCCTTTTCGGCACACTGGGGTGGTTTGCACCCGACGACATTTGCAATTTTTATTTTTTTAACATGCTCAAATAAAATTTTCGCCTATATAACCCACACTACTTTGAAAAAGAAGGTTTCAAGAAGTCCCAAAAAAAATTCAAGGCAAAGTATTGTATTGTTTATTAGTAAATTTTTTCTTTCACATGTACACCCTTGCGGGCTTTTACAGGCTCCCGTCTGTTTCTCTTTTTACAATATGTTTATTGAATAGTTTATTTATAATAACGGTTTTTATCGCTGGGGTGAAAACAACCCCAGGGTGCCGAGTACGTCTCTTCACTGAAGTGTACCGAATAAAGTAATCTCCAAACCGTATTGACTTTTTATGAAAAATGTGGCCTCCAGAGTGTACACAAACAGTAAAGTCTGATGGCCACCTTCGATGAACGGCAGGTTATATGTTCCAGATTTTCAGTAGAAATGCTTCGAACAAATAAAAATATTTGTTTGAGAATGTGTGTAAAA
Source organism: Ophion ellenae (assembly GCA_963210295.1). Lineage (NCBI taxonomy): Eukaryota > Metazoa > Arthropoda > Insecta > Hymenoptera > Ichneumonidae > Ophion > Ophion ellenae. The sequence goes on along the minus strand of OY723390.1, from coordinate 39,411,987 downwards.
TATTCCCAAAGTTTGAATAAATTCTGTTCATTTATTCCTCATAAAAAAAATCATGACAATCACTAAAAAAAACGTACTCCTAAACTTGTTTTCTCGTCTTAATCTTTAAAAATGGCGGAGGTATGACACGGTCTTCTAAACTGTACTTTCAAAACTGACGTGACGTGTAGTTCAAAAACCAATCGACCGATTTTGATGAGATGTGGAATAAATTTTTCTAACCTTTTAGTGTCATAAACATGACCCACAATGTTTTTGAAAATAAAAAAAAGTATTTCTTTATTGCAGAATGTAATCATTTTTTTCGGAAAATTCAATCTTTTTGTTACAAAGCGTGCCATTTCATCGATTTTCAAAATTTCTCACGTTTTATTGGTTCATATTCCGCGTATGAGTGTTAGTGAAAGAAAAATCTTCGTCGGTTTTTTGTTGGATCAATCTCGTTGACGCTACGTGTCACACCGTCTGACATCATCCACCGCAACCCGTTTAGAAAAACGGGGCATACCTCCGTCATTTTTAAAGTTTGATAAAAAATCAAATAAATACCACGTGGCAGCCAAAAGTGGTAATAAAACATACCCTAAGTCTCAAAAATGGTGAAGAAATCTTACATTCAAAAAAATGATGAAAATCAGCAATTTTTTCAACGCCTAAAGGTATCTCCCCCCTTAATTGTGAACGAGAAGCGTGAAGAGTACGAGCACGGTACGAGGATGGGTGATCGCTTTTCCAATGGTAACCCAACGAAAATTCAGTGCAATATTAACATGTGTATCGACACGGGTTTTCCACAGTTTCCCTGTGCCCTCGTGCAGTAGAGGGCTTTGAAAGCGGTCGGCTGTGGGCAGCAGTCTCTGGGAACTCGAAAAAAATGCAAAGTGTTAAGTGTGACGCCGGCAAAGGGCTCGAATTGTAAAAGCCTGCAAGGTGATATGCGGAAAGTAAAAAAAAAAAAATCATTTCGAAAATTAGTAATTGGCCTGCGGAATTATCCGATGGGGAGAAGTACACGGTGTTGAACATTATTACCATTGACAAATGGTAATAATGTCAGCAACGTAATGAGCGGAGGGTATATCACCCTTTGACATTTCGGCGGAGAGCCGGGGGGAGAGGCAGGAGACACACGAACAGGGTGTCAGTCAGCCAAGCCGAGAACGAGTGTGAGCTCGGCTTGTCAGCCAAAATAAATAGAATGTCAGAGGTGTATAAATAAAACCTTCGTTTCGGTACCGGCTGGTTTTCGTTTCGGAGTAAAAAAAACACACGACACTTTCGTCTTCGTGTAGTTCATTCTTTGGTTAGGAGATTAACCCCAATGTATGCGAGAGAAAGAGAGAGAGGGAGGGGGGAGGGAAAAAAAGGAAAATGATGATAATGAAGTAGTCCAATTTTTTTTTTTCCAATTGAGGCTACGAAAATCACTCAAACGTTTTTGAATAGCCTTATTAGATACCTACAGACCAAACTTCCAATACATTATTTTGGATGATAAAAAATACGATGAAATTGAAAAAGTTGAAAAGTGTTTGCGAAAAAATGACCTTCATATAGTTCATTCTTCGGTTAGGAAATTAACCCCAATGTATACGAGAGAGGGGGGGGGGGGAGTTGAAAATGATGATATTGAAGTAGTCCAATTTTGTTATACAATTGTAAAACGTTTTTAGAGATCCTTCTGAGAAATCTACAGTCCAAGCTTCCAATAAACTATTGTGGATGATGAAGAATACGAAGAAATCGAAAAAATTGAAGAGGATTTTCAAAAAATGCCCGAAAATTCGAAATGATGGAGAAATCGCTTTTTGTTTGTATAGACTTTTTCCTCCCTACGAAATATCGAGCAGTCTGGCACATTTTCTTTTCCACCCCATTTTTCGTCGCCGCATAAATTGCGGGCGCCTCGTCGTTTGGCTTTGTGTCATTTATTACGGAATATACAATGTTTAATGTACTCGCTCGTCTCATTTCGTTGAGTCGCGGCGTCGCGTACTCGTTTATTTATCGTACCGGGGTACATACAAAATTGACGAGAGGTAGAAAAGGACGGAGGGAGGGGGGGGGGGGAGAGAGAGAGAGAGAGAGAGAGAGAGAGAGAGAGAGAGAGAGAGAGAGAGAGAGAGTGAGAGAGGGAGAGAGAGAGAGAGAGAGAAGGCGTGCTGGTCGAGAGATGAGGGGCAAACGAAATAGAGCGAGGAAGAAACTGTAATAAGACACACATACACCCCCGTCGACTCGTAATAATGGGGCTGCGGAAATTCCGCACTGCGGACACCCCTCGCTCTACTGCGTCTATGCGTGTGCGTCCACACACGTGTGCGACGTAAATATTCTATTAGAATTCTTTACGTATCTCACGAGACAGCGGCTGTCATGCGTATTTTATGCGATCTTTCGCAGAGATTTTTTTTCCGCTTTCTTTCTCACGCATGTTGGGTTTTTTTTTTGACAAAACAATGTAACGCCACGAATTATGAAATGAGAACACAACCACCAAATTTTTTCGAAAATTTCTATGCGATGAAAAAGAGCATATTAAGGAGGTTGAAGCGTTTACTTTGCATACATAAAAATATATATCTCTTTGTCTGAACTATACTGAGTTTTTACGATTTAAAAAAAAATTTCTTCACCCCAACACACGAGAGATAAGAAATAGTTCGATGTTTAAATTTGACGTGTGGTTACATTTTTTTGGCTATTCAGCACCAAGATTAACCATTTCTAACGAAGGATTAACGCCAACTAAACCTTTGTAAACGTTTAGAAAAAACGCATCTTGCTCATCGTAAACCATATACAGGATGTCCTGATATGAATGGGTAATCCTGCAACTGTCGGTAGATCAGATCATGTCCTACTATATGCTGGAATTTCAGTTTAGTTAATGTCCCACGATTTTCGAGATTTTGGGCTTTATGTTATTAAAAAAAAAAAATATCTGCTTTTGGTTTTTTGCATGCCATTTTTACAAATGACATGAGTCGACAATAAGTCAGCAACTTTTTAAAGTAATTGGCACGATATGCGTCGTACATTTTTTTTACACGGCAGGCCATCGAAGACATGTTCAACTCGGTTTGTATAAAAATTCTGCATAAGATCTTATTTCATAAAGTTTCCTTAACATTTAGGGTTAAAAAGAAGACCTTTCTAGATAAAACAAATAACGAAGAGTATTTTTTTTAACCGCATCAAAAACAGTTATTATTTGTAAAAATGGCATGCGAAAAACCAAAAGCAGATGATTTTTATCTCGAAAACCGTGGGACTTTTACTAAACTGAAATTCCAGCGTATAGTAAGACATGATCTGACCTATCGACAGTTGCAGGATTATCGTTTCATAACACGACGTCCTGTATATTCAATATTGAACCATCAAGGTGTGATAAAAAATTCAGAATGTTGGCTGGCGAATGAAGATCGTTGCTGCCAACCGCAATGTTCGGGAAGTTGCCGTATTTCGGCAACATTTAATATTAGTCAATGGTAATAATGAATAATCTCGTGACAAATATATAAAGGATAATAAATTACTCATCATTTCATTATGAATGGTATGAAATATTCACTGACGCAGTTTTTTTCCATAATAATCATCGATACGGTTATACTGTTTCAAGTTGGTAGTAACATTTTTTTGAGTGAATAAGAAAAAGAACAATTACGTGAATAAGAAAAACAGGTTTTTCTCATTCACGTAATAAACATTTTAAAATGCATAGTTTCGTACTTTAATGATATCTTTTATGAAAAACTAGCATCTACAGAATAAACCTATACCTAGTATGCATTTTTTTGAGGATCAGTGACAAAAAGATTCATAAGCCGTCATTTTACTCATCTAGACCGTTCCAACTTGCGTAAGGGGTCTTCTCACTTTAAACGCTGAATAAGGCTATTTTCATGATTTTTTTGATAGGTTTATATTATAGATATTGGTATAAAAGTTGGCATACTTATTAAATACACTTTCCAAATATATTTAACAACATTTTTTTATCTATTCAAGTCGCCATTTATAGACGAAAATGGTAGTTAAAAAAATATCCTATAAAGTTTGTGGGCCTGCGATGTTGATGAAATCTCGGAGATGGATTATCCGAAAGAAAAAATTCAAACGGTTTTAGATTCAGTATGTTAATGGCTATAGCGCATATCATACAATTTTTGATATATGCAAAAATAAAAAAACGGCAAACATTTTTCGAAAAAACAAAAAGAAACGTGTTTTTTCACCGTTTTTGGAAAAAAAATGGTAAATATCAACATCTATAAAAATACATCGTATGCGCTATAGCTATAGTTGTAAAGAATATGTGGTTAAAACTTCATAAGTATCGGTTCAGTAGTTTCGAAGATTTTATCAATAAGCCGTCGAAAAACGTTGTTTCGCGAAAAACGCGTTAAAAGTTTGTTTGGGTTACATAAAATGAAAAAATGTTTTTAAATGTATTTCGAAAGTGTATTTATTAATTGTAACAACTTTTATATAAATATCTAAAATATGAACCTATAAAAAAAATTCATGAAAATTGCCTTTTTTAGCGTCGAAAGTGAGAAGACCCCTTAAAGTTATAACAAACCCAAACAAACGGAAAAAATGATTTTTTTTGGCCAAACCGAATAAGCGATGGGATGTTCGATTTTATCAAAGGTCGAGGTGTACTTTCGATAATTAGTATATTTTTTTAATACAATCGTGGGTTTTTTAGAAGTCGAGGACGATATTGAATTTGCTAGGGGATGAAATGCTATTTCGGGATATTGTTCGGCGGTTGGAAATGACAGAGGAATAAATTATTCCATGGTCATTTACTGTGGCGATTACCTGGGTCGGGAAAATTTGCCACGGTGCTGAAGGTTTAACGATTGCTTGAAATATTCAACGGATAGTTTAAACGTACCTGAATGGATTGACATACATACGGAGGGGATTTAAAAATATAAAACCAAAAATCGATGAGGATGTGCCTCACTGACGATGCAATTAAGGGGGTCGTATAAGTCTGAAATGTAAAAAAGAACACGTTTTTTTAAACGTAGAGTTTTATAGCCTAAGGTTTTGACTATGATTTGCAACAAAGATTTTGCGAAAATTTTAAAAATGTTCCGAGGTAAGACGACTTTTGTGAAGGAAAATATCGCCCGCTGCGCTACTGCGAACCATCTCCGTACGGTTTACCCTTTTTGCGTTTTTCTCGAAACTATGTTTCATAAAAGGGCGTAAGTCGTAGCTCAAAATATAGTAATTGCCCTTCAATGCCCTTCAAATATTGAGAGAGCATAGTTTATAACATTTTGTGTCGTATGACCGAATGATTTCTTTATATATTTATCCATTTGGTAATAACACAGATAAAAAAAAAAATTTCTGTGGAAACTTCAACGTTTTTTCTTCAGCTTGGCTTTTTCGTAATTTTCAAAATAAAAATAAAAGTACCCGGTCGTACGAAAGTTGTATTGTTATACTAAACGTACATTTTTTATTTTTTATTTCAAATCACCCCAGTTGCCAGAACCACCTCCACCGACTGGCCATGCAACAGTGGCACTTCGTTTAAATAATAATGACTTCAATGTTTATGAATATCTTTCAATTTAAAAATAAACTCAAGCTTGGCAAGACTACGTATCGATTGTATGTAAAATATCGACTTCGTCATCCTAATTCTCCCATAAAAAAAAATTATTGAAAATCACCTCGTCTTTTAAGCGCCATGCTTATATGCAGAACCGATAAACTGGTTTTAAAAAGTAGTCTTCAACCTTTTCGGTGGAGCACCTGAATTTGTTTCGCCCTTTCAAATGAAAGTTGCACACTGTCGATCAAATCACGAACTATTCTGATCTTTTTCATAATTCAAATCCCATTACCGATTTGAACATTGTAAGCAAATACAATTCCGATATAATCGATGCATCGCAAATGATCGCTGAATTCGCTCACCGCTGCTGCATTATTATTTATTCAATCTCGTCCAGGAACAGCTTTGTTAGTGGATTATCGGCGGCAATATGATCGCGAGGTTTCTCGGAAAGCCGAACGGGATTGCACTATATGAGATGGTCGCCGGAAGTTGTACCAACCACCACTGTCGATTAAACCAATTAATTAGCGCGAAACCGAGCCGACGCTTGTAAGGCTTCATCGTCAGAGTTGCGTCCGCAACCAGACTATACATTCTGGGTACAAGACATTCCAGGTGAGATTGATTCGTTCGCAATGCACGATTCCGGAAAACCATTATTGATAAAAATCATACTTTTGTAAATCACGGTACTGGATTTAAGGGGTTACCCCCACTTGCAATTTTGAAAAAATTGATTTTTTTATTGCATTTTTTTGAAGTATAAGTATCTGAGAATATGTCCTGAAAGTTTCAAGTCGATCCGAACAAAATTGACTGAGATATGAGCGTTGAAAGAGAAGAACCCGCGTTGAAAGAGCGTTGAAAGAGAAACTTTAAACGCGTTTTTCTCAAAATGGCATTTCTGAAGTCGGTGACCAAGATGACTCGAACACTAATGAACCGATCTTCTTGAAATTTTGCAGGCTTATTTAATACATAAAAATGTAGTCTTCAATCGTTCGATTTTTTTTTTCGAAAAAAATTGCCGTTTTATAGTCAAAAAACGGCCATTTTTTTTTCGTTAAAATCGAACCATTAACTTTGACTGTCCGCCATTTTGTGAAAAATGAATATTTTTTAAAATCCTTCGATTAAAGACTAGTTTATACTTATATTTGACAAAATCCATCCGCATTTTTTTCTTCAGATGATCCACTTCGCCGCATTGTTGGTCACCGCAAACCGTGTATATAAAAAACATTATTTCATTGACGGCCATTTGCCACTAAACAATGTAATATTTTTCAATAAAAAAATTACTGAAAGTTCTTCAAGATGTGTTTTTCAAGATGGTATATTGATCGATTAAAAAGGTTTTGTAGTTTTCTTTAAAAAAATTCATGAAAAAGGCCTTTTTTTGCGCTACAAGTGGGGGTAACGCCTTAAATATTTTGGGAAAATGTGCATCTGTTATCTCAATTCCAAAAGAATGCAAGAGGAAGATGAATGACAAGAAATTCGACTGGTTTTCCATTTTAGAGTCATTGGAAGCACAATCAAACGGGAAATGTTGGATAACGCAAATATTGCACGAGTCGGGAACAATTCGACGTTTTTTCCACAATTATTACGGGAACCGTGACAGGGAAGAATTAAAAATATTTCATATCCGTGTCCGCATTCGGACCCCAAAGGTCTGAGTTTGGCCCACAGTCACTTTTTTCTGATCCACTACTCGATCGCGTTCCCACGAGGGCACAGGGAAACTGAGGAAACCCGTGCCTGACAAGGAACATCACTTGTGTGTCCGCCTTCGATTTTGGTGAAACTCATATATGTGATAAAGCATTGAAAACTACTAGACACGTATTTTTTTTTCGGCGGAAAAAACGATTTTAAGGGGTGTTTTTTACAGTTTTTAAAGGGTGTTTTTTACACCCTTCAAAGAAAGGCTAATCAAGGGGCGTTTTTACAGTTTCACCCACAAGCAGTCCACCGATCTGAATGAAGCAAAAACTAACATTCTTCTAATGTAAAACGATGACAAATCCACTATAGAATTATCGACAAAAATGAAATTAAGAGATGGCACGTTTTTCTTTGAGAGGTGGTTTCCACCCTTAAAGCCGTTTTTCCGACGATAAAAAAATACGTGTCTAATGATTTTCAATGCTTCATCACTTATTTAAGTTTCAACAAAATTGAAATACTTAAGGAGTTTCGGGACATTCGACGAAATGTTACCATTTTATTCAAATTTATACAGTGAATTCTTTGTGATGTACTGAATGCACCCTCAAAATTTTGAAACGATCTTCTACATCGTTTCTACAAAATATGCAATTGCAAAAACACTTTTTAACGTATGGAGATGCCTACGTTCATTGCTGAATGGCAGTTCCACGCATGAAATAGTGTGAAAGATTGTTTAAAATGTTATGAAAAACTGTCAAATCCCTCAGTAAATTATGACAATTTCATCATTAGTGCCATAATGTTAAAAAGTCCTATGTTAAATGTCCTATGTTAAAAAGTCAAATTTCAAATTTGAAGGGCGCATTCAGTATATGACCAAGAATTTACTGAATAAATTTGAATCAAATAGTAACGTTTCGTCCTGAGTGATGTTCCTTGTGAGTCGTCAGTTGCGTTACCATCGGAAACTCTGTAAAGTTGCCGAAGCCTCACACCATGTCGACAATCCTTTATAATTGTGAAAACCATTGATCAACCGAAAATAATTGACCATGCGTTGGAAAAATGACAAATATCGATGACTTTGCATTCTCATTGACGAGGCTCTAACGAGATATAATAAAAACCCAACATGCTTTTCGATTAACCAACAAGGAACATCATTCAAGTGCCCGCCGCCGATTTTATTGAAACTCATATATGTCACAAAGCATTGAAAACTATTAGACACATTTTTTTATCTGCGCAAAAACGGTTTTAAGGGCGGAGTCTGAATTAGAAGGTCCGAAAAATCGTTTTTTTTTAATTGCTCAAATTGATAGATAAACTATCTACGAATTTATCTACAAAGTTACAGAAGTCAATTGTAAATATGTTCGAAGATACAAGGCAAAAAGCAGAGAAGCGATTAATATTTGATATTGATATTTCCTCCTATCGAAAACTTTGAAGTCCGTTTACTCCAGTTTCCATTTTCACAATTTTTCCAAACTGGCGGGCGTGATAGCAAAAAAAACTAAACGACCTATCGAATCGAACCAAAGTTTGTTTTCTTCAGTATAAAAATGTAAGTGAATTAAAAAAGTCGTTGAAAAAGTCTTTTCCAATAATTTTTATAGCACGTTAAAGTGTTTTTTTAAACACATTTTTTTTCGAACCTGAGAAAAGAGATAATTTCACGATTTTATCAGCTTTTTCTTAGTTCACCCAGAAGAAAAATATATGCCAATTGAATTTTTTATTGGTTTTTCTGTTTCAGTCAAGAATTACGAGCTGGATCTTTCTCACCGATTGGGGACTGCAGTGGCAAGACGCACATGGAATAGGCTGATAAATCTGCAGTCATTTATTGTTTGATGTTGAAGCATTTTTTGTTCACATGTCAGATATACATGAAAATATACCTTAATGTTTACTGGACTCAATTGTTGGTTTTCCTTGTAAAAAAATCCCCGAAAAAACGCTTTTTTGGACGTCTTGCTGTCCAGATATATCGATATGTACTGATAGGAAAAAAAGGAAGATTTACAAGGCACTTCCGGCATTACTGATTCGATGTTGAACGACTCGTGTGTGATCAGTACGCCTTAGCCACGCCTTGTCGCCTCGACCGTAAGGGTCCTTACCCTTCCTGTTTGCGTTCACAGTGCACTTCCTACGTACACGTGCTCACATACACATACATCTTATATGTGTATAGGGTCCAACCGATGCTGTTACAGTTTTCGATAACGATCGAAATTCTTGATCGACTCGCTACGACTCGGAATATAAGCTCGGGGGGCAATAAGGATCGATGTAAAACTACGAAGCAGCTCGGACTTGCAGAGCTGAACGTGAGGTTGGAAAGTTTGATTCGCCTCTGGCGAGAGATCGCTGATAAACTTTCCTATATCCACGAAACTCCCATCCCCCCGCCCCTGCCTCCACGAATTAATAGGAATATCAAAATACGGCGGTACGTATATCGATGTTTTATCTAAAATCGATATACATGTATGGTCGGGTGGAGACTCGTGCATGCATAGATTGCGCCCGAGCTTGTGCCCGAGCATACGTGAACCTAGTAATTCAATCATTTTATTGGTCCAGCAGGAAAATCCACTTTCGAGATTGTTCACTGATACATTTTCGTTCCAAGCGTTAGCCGAGGACGCGAATTATTGGCCAATAAAACTCATCGTGCATTTGAAACATCCTTCGGGTCAAAGCAGCACGTGGGAATCGTTACTCAATTTTTTTATGGCGTTGAAGCTTGTACCGTTGAAATGCAATGAAAAATCTTCTTTGTTTTTTTTTCATTTATTTATTTTGATTACTTGTTCGAACCCAAACAAACCCGAACAAACCCTTTTTTCCATACTAGGTCATGGAAGCCTAATAAGGATCTTTAAAAATCATTCGGTGATTTTTGTAGCCTAAATGGGCTAAGGGAATGTGGGAAATACGCGAAAAAAAATCAGTTCATCCCAACGATGCAAATTCTAATACCATTTTTTGTTGTTGTCGATTTTGTGTAATTTTGTTTGTGGGGGTTCAAGGAATGAATTCAACGGATCTACCCAAATAAACTCATCCGGCCAGCTTAAGGGTGGGACACCACTGTGACGAGTAAAAGTAAACATTTTTTTTGCATTTTCTCAAATTATACAAATTCAAGAATATGTGGAAAAATGTTCAAGTTGAAATATTGAAAATTGACCGAGTTGTAGGCAATTTAGTAAGAGCAGGTAGCGCAACCATTTACGTATACTAAAACTTTCAATCGAATTTTTCTCGAAACGACTTTTCTCGACCTGGCCGAAATCATAACTCTAGCTATAAATGTCCAATTTTCAATTTACGAAAAAAAATTGTAATTACCGTAGCTATCATTGTACCTAGCCGTTTTTTTAATTTAGTATTTTTTAAGTCCCCGACTATTAGTAAAAATTTCGCCAAAATCATACTTATTTTCAACACCCGCTATTTTGTAAATATTTTTTTCCGACAAACGCCTACGTACAACGAGATCTACATTTATATAGATTATAAACTTTTCTATTTTCATTTTTCAGATCAATTACTGTCAAGTTATCGATCCGACCATTGGACCACATTTTTTATACAGAGGCTCTATTATACCTTAATAACTTTATTAATTTTTTTTTCATCAACATTCACACGAAATAAGTTCAATGTACGCTTAATAACATACCGTTTTCCCAAATCCCAAATAAATAATCTGGTGGACAAAAAAATGTATGTTGTTGAGTTTGGATCATTGGAATGCAACGAAAATGCTTTTTATTTCTTTTTTCTCCATTTTCATTGTTATTCAAAATATACCTCGATAGTTGTAGCTCCCTAAGAAGGGCCTTAAAAAAAAGTTTTCCGTAGCCTTCATCTTAAAAAAAAACCTGCAATAAGAAAGAAAAAAAAATCATAAAAAAATATAAAAATTAGGAAAAATCAACTTTTTTCCAGCCCGTCATACTGGGTTCCTCGTAATTTATTTTATCGTTATTAGCCGCATTGATTTTCACCGTAGCGATCGTCGCGGGAAAATGATCGATATTCTATGGAAATACGACTCACCGTTACGATTCTCGCTGTCCGCTGGTTTCATCTGGATCGGATGGTGCATCTGCAAGTACAAAATAATTATGCTTTAGTCTCGTCGTCTTTACTCGCCGGGCTTTTAAATGTTCTCATCTGCATAGAGCGAAAAGTGCGGCACGATCGGTAGGCTTTTAGTAGATTAATTCCGGATGCGATAAGCGATCCGCCCGAAAAGCACGTTCGAAATTTTAAGCCGAGCAAATTCCCGTACGAATGCTCGTGGGATCCTACAATGCTTTATTTTCATTCCGAATTAATTCGAACCGTAGCCAGTTGAATAAAAAAAAATAAAGAAAAACAAAAAAACGTCCGTAAATTAGCCGTTGCTGCGAGTTGATTTTTTTTTCTCCTCTCTTTCGCATAGCGATCGTTTATTTTCCAATGATTATAGCCGTGTACAACGAGGTACTCGGATGCGTATCCAGCATTGCGCGGAATAACAATACTTTCTCAAACGATTTTCCCATCTCTCGCGCGGAACGATCGAGAGAATCGTGAAGAAACGGAGCGCGTAAATATAGGAATGACGTTAACAGGTGAATGTAATTATACACGTGAATGACGCAGACGATTCAGTAACAATACCGTTTTATTTACGGCTCACCTACATAACACACAGGTACGCAGATTTATCGGTACATGTATGTATATCTGGGTAAAGCTCATTTTGAGGACCTTCCGGTCCCCGTTCAACGATTCGGTTGATAAACATTTCGAGGCGTGTCCTCGAAACAGCCAGAAGTGCTCGTAGTCAACGTTTGGTAGATACGAGGGGTTCTATATTCATCACGTGTAGGTATGTGGTGAGATTCGTGAGAGGCGCACTACAGAGAATCGATGACGACTTCGAGGCCGATCCAAGAACTCGTGCGCATTACACAAGCTACAACGAGCATCTCATCGATTCGATTTATAATAAGAATTCGAATCAAACTCGAGTCGCCATTTTGGTTCTAATAATAGTCGTTCGTAATTTGATTATTTATAACTAATTAGCTTCTATGTATAAAGGTAGCCGATATTTCGTCGTGCCTCTAAGAATAGAAAGGTAATTTTTTTTCTTGTATTTCTTAAAAATTCTTTCCTATATTTTTATTTCCCTATTTTTATTATGGTGAAACATCATGTTTCGATTGTAGATATTCAAATAAATATGCTGAAAATGTGTCAGTGATTTTTGAAGCTTGAGTAGGCCGAAAGGAATTTAGGCAATTGAGAAAAGAAGTAATTTTTATGGAAATCCAACAATGCAATCTTCAACTTTGTATATTTTGATGATATTGATGTTTGTATCGGTGGAACGCAACTAAATTTCAGTATTTCGATCTTTTTTCGACAAATTTGGGTTACGAAAAACACTGAAATGTTTTTTTACGATTCTTATAAGAAATGTGAAGCTCAAATTTGGAGGATAGGATTTTGGATGATGGAGAAAATGAGGAAATAAAAAAATTTAAAAGAATATTGGTTGCAATCCAACAATGCAATCTTCAACATTGTATTTTGTGATGATATTGAAGTTTGCATCGTTGGAACGCGACGAAAGTTCCGGTTTTCGATCTTTTTTCAACAAATTTGGGCTACGAAAAACACTCAAATGTTTTTTTTACGCTCTTTATAAATAATCCGAAGCCCAAATTTGCAGGTTCAGATTTTAGACGATGAAGAAAATTAATTGTTGAAAAATTGAAAATCTTTGTTGCGTTTCAATGATGCAAGTTTCAGCCTCGTATTTTTTGATGATATTGAAGTTTGCATCGTTGGAACACAACGAAAGTTCAGCAAACCGAATTTTTTTCGACAGATTTGGACTACGAGGAAAACTCATATGTTTTTTTACAATCATCATAAGAAATCTGGAGGTAACATTTGCAGGATGAGAGTTTGGATGATGAAGAAAATGGAGACATAAAAAAATTACGAAGAATTTTGGTTGTAATCCAACAATGCAATCTTCAACATCGTATTTTTTGATGATATTGAAGTTTGCATCGTTGGAACGCAACGAAAGTTTAGGATTCCGATCTTTTTTCGATGAAGAAAATTAATTTTTGAAAAAATCAAAATCTTTGTCGCGTTTCAATTATGCAAGCTTCAGCCTCGTATTTTTTATGATATTTAAGTTTGCATCGTTGGAACACAACGAAAGTTCAGTAAACCGAATTTTTTTCGACAGATTTGCGCTACGAGGAAAACTCAGATTTTTTTACAATCCTAATGAGAAATCTGGAGGCAACATTTGCAGGACGAGATTTTGGATGATGAAGAAAATGAAAAAAAACGTATAGTATTGTAAAATAATAAAAAGTAAAGTATTTTTTTATGATATTGAAGTTTGCATCTTTGGAACGCAACGACAGTTCAGTTGTCCCAATTTTTCCAAAAATTTGCACTACGAAAAACACTCGCATATTTTTCTGAAGAACTTTTTCAAAAATCAAAAGCCCAAATTTGCAGGTCAAGATTTTGGATGAGGAAGAAAATGAAAAAAAATTACAATTTTGGTTGCGTTGCAACGATGCAAGCTTTAGCCTCTTACTTTTCGATAATATTGAAGTATGCATCGTTGTAACGCATCGAAAGTACATTGGCCCGATTATTTTCGTCAAATTTGGGCTACAAAAGAAACTCAGATGTTTTTTTTTACGATCCTTACAAGAAATCTAGAGGCAAAATTCACAGGATGAGATATTGAATGATGAAGAAAATGCAAAAAAAAAATCGTTGCGTTCCAACGATGCAAGCTTCAGCCTCGTATTTTCTGACAGATTTTGTCCAAATGCCGAGTATATCGTGGAGTACGTGAATTCGGCGCTCGTATTCGAGCTTATCGAAGCGTTTCTTTCTATACGTACGTAGAGTACATACCACGCTCTCATTTCGAGAATGATATCTCGACGAAGTCTTGTGTCTCCGCAAGTTTTGTTTGGGCAGGTGGCAAGTCTGCTGAAGCGAATCTGTCCCCCAGACGAGTAATTTATTCTTCGCATTATTATGATTGTTGTTTGCAATAATTGTGTCACCGTAGGATTCATTAGCGCGAGAAATGTGCCGAGGGATTCCAGTAGTACGAGTCGTGCACTCGTCAGACCACTTTTTTTGCGATCTACCATTTTTTGCCTTTTTTGGCAACGCGAATTATGATTATGGAAATTTCGAAGAGCTTACCATTCGCAATATTGGCTTCTTTTGGGGCGACCCTACGTCCAGAAATTGAAAAAAAAATTTTTAATTTTAAAATTCGAACTGACGTTCGAATTTATGTCGAAATTTTTTTTGGTTGAATATTGTTTATTTTGGAGATCAAATATCGCCTTGGGAAAGAACGCTTGCCGCATGTTTCGCATATTGTCCTGCTACCGAGTGATTCGAGCTGGCGTTAATTACTCCGTGCGTCACCTGGTTGCGGCTATTGGAAACGTCACGTCATCCGAAAGATGGCGATACACCCATCTCTCGCCTAATGTACATACTATTGCGTACACGCGCGAGACAGCGAGTGCTCGTTTACCACTGTGTACATGCGATCGTATCGGATATACGTACGCTTGTCTACAGGCTGATTCACACATCGATGGCGGCCTAGCAAGCCAGAACTCTCGGAGAGATCATTTTCTTGCATTTTTGCACAAAGACTTGGGCCATTGATTTACCGTTGATTAGAATGGTCACTTGTACTATTAGTACAGTCCTTCTGTCGCTGAAAAACCCCGTAATCAGAAAAAAATAGGTCAGTTTTTTGACAGGTGATTATGTAGGTCCCGCGGGTGCTAAATCCAAGTTTGCCTAAAAATCGGGGTGTAGGGTTCTTTTTTTAGGGGATGGAGGGAGATGGGGGTGGATCAATGCCAAAGTACAACCCCTACGAGGTCGGCACCGTGAGACAAAATGTTCAGAAAAATCCGGGCTTTAGTTTTGTCCACAGCGCCGAAGTCGTGGAAGTTCATTTTGGGGGTGAAAAAGTGGGGTGAAATTTTCAAAAATCAGTTTTAATTCGATAACTCCTTATGATAAATTCGTACGATTTTTGTTTAAATGGAAACGTTGTAGTCCTTGAAAAGACGCGGTGATCGAGTATTTGATCATTACTCTTCAATAATGTCTTCAACCCCAAAAAAATTGTTGAAATACCAAAAAAAATTGTTTCGGGAATGGTTTAAATGTACGAAATGTAGAGAATTTTCTCTATATTTTAGTTTCTATGGACCGCCCTTGAATTTTGCTTTTTCCAACCCCTCTCGGGGGTTGAAAATACAAAATGAAATTTCGGGAAAACTATTGACCGTGCGAATACGCCCCCTGGAACAATTTGTAGCTTGAACCATCAGCTACATTTTTGTTCATAGCGCTAAACTCGTATCTCGTTATTTTCGGTCAATAACTTTCCCAAAATTTAATTTTGAATTGTCAACCGCCGAGAGGGGTTGGAAAAAGCAAAATGCAAGGGTGGTTCATAGAAACGAAAATATAGAGAAAATTATTCTCTACATTTCGTATATCTAAACCATCCCCAAAGAATTGATCGTTTTTGAGGTATTCAATGAACAATTTTTAAAAATATTTCAACATTTTTTTTGGGGGTGAAGATATTAGCGTAGAGGGATGATAAAATACTCGATCGATGCGTCTTTGCAAGGGCTACAACGTTCCCATTTTAACAAGAATTTTATGAATTTTTCCTATAGAATTATCGAATTAAAACTGATTTTTCAAAATTTCACCCCACTTTTTCACCCCCAAAATGAACTTCCACGACTTCGGCGCCATGGACGGAAAAAACAGCCCGTTTTTTTCTGAACATTTTGTCTCTCGGTGCCAACCTCGTAGGGGTTGTACTTTGGCATTAATCCACCCCCGTCCCCCTTCAGCTCCTTGGAAAAAACACTACAACCCGATTTTTAGGCAAACTTGGATTTAGCACCTGCGGCAGCTACACAATCACCTCTCAAAAAACTGGCCTTCTTCTATTTTTTTCCCCTTCCAGTATACAGCACGACTGTACTATATGGTAAAGTCCATTTGGGTAATCTGAAAAACTTTCGGGACGTAGCCAGTTGGCTCAATGCTCACTACCTTTTATGAATCAGCCTGTACAAATATTACCGAACTATACGTGGAGCAATGCGGCATACATCGGATATCTCTTCAATTAAGGGGATATGTCTAGTATTGAAGTCGAAAAATCAGTTTTTCCAAAACCTGTATATTTTGACAGTATTTCATTTTATAAATGTTCTTCGAAGATTTCATCATAATCGTATGAAAATTGACAGATTTATAGGATGTTATGTTGACGCCTGTCGGAACGCTCGGAGCGTTGTTCGAAACTTCAAACGCTTTTTTCTCGAAAGTACCGTAAAGTCGGGTTACTTAGATGAGGTTTTTGTAGGTTAATTTTTCTTAATGTCCTAAATTCCTACTGTTTTTGCTCCAATAGAGCAATGGGTCCTTTAGCTATCAAATGCATAAGAAAGTCAAGCCCCCTCCGAATTTTTTTTTGAGTGTCAAAGTAACCATTAGTGTGACGCTTCTCTGACGAAGCATTGCAATGAAACTTATGTCAAAGATTAATGGTTACTTTGACATCATTTTGATAAAAAATAAATTAATATTTTATGCATTATACATGGAATTAAATGAAAAACAACGATTTTTTACAACCAAATTGTCATCTTTATTGAGGAAACATTTTATGGAAGAATATCAAGGACCTAAGGTACTATTATAGACAGTTAATCAGTCTTATAATTATCATGGAGATGAAAATCAACTTGAGCAACATTACAATCAGCTTTGGCAACATTATAATAAACTTGAACAATAAGTTTGAACACATTTAGATGCGCACACATTTAAACCGTATTTTGGCGTTCTCTTGAAGTAGCCCCAAAAACTGTCAACGTTTGTTTGGGTTAATGTCCCTTAGTGTACCCGAAAACTACTGCGTCGATCTTCCGGAAATTTTTGGGGCTTTTTCTAGATGGAAAATATAATATTGGATCGAAGGATTTTTTTTGCCGATGTATACTTTCGATTTGATGAACGAAAATGCCTATTTTTTTTCGCAAAAATCGGGACTCTGACTTTGAACCAGCGTCATTTTTTTACGTATTTGGTATTTCGGAAATTTCGTTGATTAATCGTAGGATAAACTAGTATACTAATGAAATCTGTTTGATTTCTTGATATTCGATAACCTGGTTCAGAAATGTTGGTCGATTATAATTTGAAAATTTTACACACAGAATTACAGAATGTTCTTCAGATTCTTTTCAAATCCCTAATTTTTGTAGCAATTTATAACCAGTTAAGGAGTAATACAACCGTGGAATTTTCAAAAAATTGATTTTTTTTTAATTGGCTTAAGAGATGCTTCGAACCATTTAGAATGAGGGGAAAAAAGTTTGGTGCCTGTAAAAAAGCTCGCAGGCCCGTGCGAGACGTCGACCATTTTTCGGGGAACACATTTTTTCAAAACGGCACGCAGCATAACTCCAACAAGTTTCATTCTATTAATTATAACATTCTAATAATCATAACACTATTTATTAACAGATGAGTGTCCTCTTTTTCTGTCGAAAGTTGAGTTTTTACTATAAATGCTTGCCAATTACAGAAAAAATAATATTGTCAAAAACCCCTACGTAATTCTCTAGCTATACTCGTGTAATTTAATGGAGTTAAAAAAAATTCCACATTCAAATTTGCGTCAGTTATACGGCGTGCCGCAGATCATCTCAAATTCAACATGCCTCGCAAGAATGACTCCAGCGTCACCATTTTGTATTATTTTTTAATATAATTTTTTTTGTTCACTTGAAGATATGACTAAAAACATCCTTAAATGTTATTATCCTCCTACTGTCTTTCCACCTAACAAAAAAAAGTTGCGAAAAATCGGTTACTTTCCGACGTTTACAGTGATGTCAACCCTTAAGCAATTATTTCCACATTCGGAGACTCGTACGATTCGCGCCCTGAATAGTCGCTGCATCAAGAGCTCTCTAAAATTCTCCACGAAACATTCACGAACTCATCAGCGTGTTCTATTGATAATATAAAAAGTCCATTTTTCGAAGATGCCGAAGTTTGCATCGTTGGAATGCGACGGAAATTCTTTTTATTTTTATTCCTCTCCATTTTCATTGTTATCAAAAATCACTTTCCATAGATTTAGGTTGTAGGTCTCTAATATGGATCATAGAAACGTTCCCAGTAGCTTTGAATTGTCAGCAAAAAAATTGACAATTGGAAAAAAATTATTTTCGTTGCCTTCCAACAAACCCAAACTTCAGCATCATATTTTTCGATGGTCTTGAAGTTTACCATCGTCGAAATGCACCGACATACTTTTTCGTACTTTTATTTCCTCATTTTTATTATTTTACAAAATCTTTTTCACAAATTCTAATTCGAGATCTCCGAATAAGCGACTAAAAGAATTAGTGAGGGATTTTCGTAACGAGGATTTACCAAAAGAAATTTAAGTAGCTGAAAAATAACAACTTTTATTGCATTCCGACGATGCAAACTTCGACTTCATGCTTTTCGTAAGTCCTCAAAGGCAAGGAAAACTCGGAAACCTCGAGGAATTTATCTTTTCCACGCCACTCACATTTGAGAGGCCCTGTATAATGTGTAAATAGGTCATACGATGGAAGGGAAAATACAATTATTTTATAAATGCGAGGGGGAAACGGCTCGTCAACGTCGGATTCTCGAGTCGGCAGTTTGCTCGCGTGGAGGAATTGGCGAACGGGGTGTAGTGCGGGTGAGAAGAAATAGGCACAAGAGGACAAGGGGTTGAAGCGCGGCTCGCGAATTCATACAAGGCCGCGGACACTCCTTGACATTTTCACACAATTGTGTATTTCACAACGCGGAACGCGATTTAATATATGTACAGGGTGATTCACCGGAAGGAAGACACTCGAAAACGTGACGAGTTTTCAAAAATGTTATGCAGTTAATTTAAGAATATTTTGAATACCTTGTTGAATAAAAATTATGACTCGCTTCGGAAAATGCCGAGTTCATTGCCCACCTCGAGATAATTTTTAATTTAGTGACTTGTTCATATGTCAAAATCATATGAGTTTGACGTTCGCATATTTGGAAAGCGATAAAAATTAATATTTCTCAATTCCTTTAATTTATTTTGACAGATTTCATCCACAAAGATACTGTAATCATTTTTTTAAATCATTCAGCGATTTACAATATAAATCTGTAAAATAACTTTCTACAATAATAAAACTATGGAAGATTTAACGTAAAAAAGGACTTTCGTTGCGTGCGAACGATGAAAACTTTAACGCCATCAAATCATGCCAAAGTCATGATAAGTCATCGGTTTGAGTTTGAGAGAGGAAAGGGAAGAAGGATTCTAAAAAGGGATTTCTAGCTTTTTAAAGCGGTGTTGAACTTCAAAAGGGTTCGACACGTCTGCTGAAGAAAAAAAAACTGACAAGGAAGCACTTAAGCATCTACCTTCGATTTTTTTAACTCGTACATGTGATAAAGCAATGAAAACTATCAGAGACGTTTTTCATTTAATATTTTTAATATTTTTGTCATATTTTATCAGCTCAATATTTTTGCCAATACTTATTTAGTGGAGTTTTCATCGGTTTATATTAGAAGAATTGTAGTTTTTATTTTATTCAAATCGGTGGATTGCTTGTGGGTGAAACTGCAAATTCACCCCTTGACACACCTTTCTTCGAGGGATGGTTTTCGCCCTGGAAACCGTTTTTTCAGCGATAAAAAAATACGTCTCTACTAGTTTTCAATGCTTTATCACATAAATGATGTTCAACAAAATCGAAGGTGGAAAAGTAAGTGATGTTCCATATTGGGCAAAATGTAGATTTTGTCGAAGCCGTCAGATTTCGTATCAGGCTTTTTGTCTAAAGGCAATATTTGTAGAAGTTTTCGCGCATCTAATTTCTAGTGACTCACCCGTTGTATGTACAGGGTGTCCCAGAAGTAAATGCGTTCCCTGAAATGGCGGGTTGGGAGTGAAATTCTGAGTCGATTGACATAAGCATGTGTGGGTCTCAAATCAACACCTGAATTATTATTCATTTCTAAAGGCAGGCCAAGCAGGTGCGCCGATGAGCCGGCGTATCGCTTACCGGCGCACCTGATTGGCCCGCCTTTAAAAATTAATAATAATTCAGGCGTTGATCTGAGACCCACACATGCTTATATCAATCGACTTAGAATTTCACCCCTAACCCGCCATTTCAGAGAACGCATTCAGTTCTGGGACACCCTGTATATGGATATATATATATATCCTTATAAAATACATGTCCCATACACATTCCATATTTCCCAAAAAACAACAAAAAAATCTATTCTTTTGTGACAAATTTTAATTAAAACTTTATTTTGTACAAAATTTAAATACGATAATCTTTTCAGTGATTAGAGAAATAAAATTTAACGACGTTTAGTTCGTGCTCGTGCCAAATATCGCTCCGCATACATAATGATCATCTGCTCTGGGAGACATAAAGTCAATAACTGCCGCCTGACGAAAAAAAAGACACCATCAAATAAATGATTCGGCCTGAAATATCGTTCAAACGAACTGACGTTCCTCTAGACTCGAAACAGTGTGGCATAAAAAATTCTATAAAATGCCAAGGGGCGCGGAAGGAGGGTCGTTTTGACGTGAAATTCTTCATATACGTGGCGTATGCGGTAATATATTTGTGTGCTCGCAAGTGTATGGGATTTAGTAGGGAGGGTACTTCAACCCTCGAGTGCGCACTCGTTTTCGTACGTGAAGAATTTCACCCTCTTACTGTCTCGGTGTGACGCTTCGAAGGATGCTGAGAGGACGATGTGGCGAGGTTTTTGTGGATGGGTGAAAACGAGAGAGAGAGGAAGAGAGAAAGAGAGAGAGAAAGAGAGAGGGAGAGGGAGAGGGAGAGAGAGAGAGAGAGAGAGAGAGAGAGAGAGAGAGAGAGAGAGAGAGAGAGAGAGAGAGAGAGAGAGCACGAGAAGAATGAAGAACGTCAAGGGGATGCTGAAGGTTCCCGCGTTAGCAGGGACCACGAAGGGAGAGGGAGACGTGGGGATCGCATGAAATTCATATCTATGCTAAGCGCGAGACGTTCGCGGGGTTTTGAGTTTTAGTGTCCGTAAACTTATAGCGTGCAGGCAGATTTGTTGCTTCTTATATGCGGAGCAACTTATGCAGAAAACTCACGCGCTTTCACGTAACGCTGCCCCCTACGTACGAAAAGTCTACTGGAGAGTCGAATTATTTTTACCTGAGCCAAATTTTGAGAGTAATATTTTTATAACTTTTTCAAAATGGACACAACATGGGGACGTTCAAGTTTGCAGCGTGAGTTTCATCAAAAGGTTTCGGGTCCCGAAAGGCGAGACTGTGATGGGTAAACAAAAAAGGTATTAAAGTTTACATCGTTGGAATGCAATGAAAGTATAGATTTTTCATATTCCTAATTGTTTTTTGCCGCATTTAGGCTATGAAGGGCACTGAAACGGTTTTGAGAATTCTTATTAACAATTTATAACCAAAAACTGCAATAAAAGATTTTATATGATAATAAAAATGAAAAAATCAAGAATTTTCGTTGCATTCCAACGATGCAATCTTCGACGATATAAAAAAAATTGATTTTTGTCGCGTTTTTTCGAAGCATACATAGGTGAAGAATCTGTGAAAAAATGTTCAAGTTGAAATATTGAAAATTGACCCAGTTACACGCGACTCAGTGAGAGCAGGTAGCGCAAAGATTTACGTATGCTAAAACTTTCGATCGCTCTTTTCTAGAAACAACCTTTCTCGACCTGGCTAGAATCATAGCTTTAGCTATAGATGACTGATTTTCAATAAAAAAAAATCCCTAATTGAAATACGTAGCGTTTTACGTAGCTGTTTTATTTTATTTAGTATTTTTAAGCCCTCGAATATAAATAAAAATATCGCCAAAATTACACGTTTTTTCATACCGGCTATTTTGTGATTTTTTTCTCAAAAAATTCCTACGTACAACGGGAACTACATTTATATAGATTATACAACATTTTTATTTTTCAGACCAACCATCTTGAATTTATTGATCCGGTTGTCGGACCACATTTTTTATGAACAGGCTCTTTTATGCCTCAGTAACGTTGTTAATTTTGTATTCTTTTAAACAAAAATTTACACGTAATGAGTTCAATGTATGCTTAATAACGAACCTTTTCTCAAAATCCGAAATAAATAATCGAGTGAACGAAAAATATTCGGAAAAACGACCCTTTTTCGACCTGTCACAGTGGTGTCCTACCTTGAGTTTTTTTGGCAAAATTAGGCTAGGAAAAGAAGCATGGTTTATGACATTCTTCATCGTATGAGGATGAGACGATTTATATGTTCATACGACCTTTATATGTTTATCTATTTCATTGAAAGGAGATTTATCTATAGATATAGATGAACATCTATATACATTTATTAATAATAAATGATTAAAGTTGTTTTTCCGGTCGGAACTCTAACCTTTTTTTTCCACAGTTCACCATTTTCGTAATTTCCAAAATATCAAAAAACTATCCAGCCATACGAAAATTCGATTATTACACAAAAAGTACATTTTTTAATTTCCGATCCGCCCACACCGATGGGTGATGCAGCAACGTCGCCACTTTGTTTAAACAACAATAACTCCACCGCTTATCAATATTTTTCAACGACAAAAAAACGGGGCCGGGTTGCAGTTTCGAACTTTGAATGATCAGAACGCATAAAACTCCGAAAATAAACTACCTCGAAAGATCCAAACTCCGAAAGAAATTTACACGCAAGGCCAAAACTCCGAAAACCTGAACACCGTCAAAATAATTCGGCTATGGAAGTTTTAAAAGTTTCAAAATTTTCAATAAATCTACGAATTATTTCAAGAATTTTGTTTTATTAAGAAGTGATTTTACGTCAATTGACGGAAAATCACTTCTTAATAAAAATTTTAAAAAAATCTTGAAATAATTCGTCGATTTATTGAAAATTTTGAAACTTTTAAAACCTCCATATCCGAATTATTGTGTTAAGATTTTCGGAGTTTTGGTCTTTCGTGTAAAATTCTTTCGGAGTTTTTATCTTTCGGGGTACTATTTTTTCGGATTTTTGAGCGTTCTGACAATTCAAAGCTCGAAATTTCAACCCGGCCCCATCATGAATTTCGCAACATTAAAATTCGGAATTTCAAGCCGTCGGAGCATTCAAAGCTCGGAATTTCAACCCGGCCCCAAAAAAACTCAAACTTGGCGAGACTATGTATCAATTGTGTATAAAAACCCGGCCTTGCCCCCCAATACTCCCGCCAGTAAAAATATTGATAATCGACCAGTCTTTTGGGCCCCAAGCTTGCGCAGCCCCGTCGAGGTACCTCGTAGACTTCCACCAAAGGATAGAATGTTGCGACCGAGGAATATTCGGCACAAAAAATTGATGGCTCATTGAACCAACTAAGGCGATCCTCGGAGAATTTAAATCTTATTTCTCACCGCAAGATCTGCTGAAATTCGGCAAGCTGTGCGAAGCCAATATACCATAAATAAGAGGACAATCGGGAATAAATCATTCGTCGTTGGAACACACTTTGGATTTTTTTCGTTTCGTCCCGAAATCTATTTCCCTGGGACACACACCCACGCACGAATACGAGAGGAGTTGAAATATATAGGAGGGTTGTGTGAGGCGGAAAAAAGACGGAAAAAAGGGAGAGGGTCAGGGCCGAGCTTGCCGGGAGCGCAACGTCACAGTGACGGAAGCGCTATATCGGTCTATAGCGATGGCCGCGCGGCAGTGTATCGTCGATTACAAATTCGTTTCACGTACAGCGCCGTGTCGGGAGCAGCGACGACAGAATGACAAAAAGTACGAGATGCCCCCGAGAGAGAAGGGGAGAACAAAGAGAGAAGGGAGAAACGAAAATCGGGGGAGTCAAAGAGAGATGGCAATGCGAGGAAAAGACTCAAGAGTATGAGGACAGCGTTAGGGGTGAGTTCTCCCTCTGTCCCTCTCTCTCTCTCCAGTCCTGACTCGCGGGTGAAAAATCTGCATGGATTCGTCGAGGGTTGGAAAAAAGAAGAAAAATCGAGACGGTCACGTACTCTCGCATGGATGTTGACGGTAATGGTGAGAGAAATAGCGTCGAGTTACCCACGAGTATCGGTCGAAACTTTTCCCTTTTCATCTTTCGTCAATTCCAAACATTCGTAATCGTCAGGGTATTCTTTCCGAATGGGGTAAGTCCGGGGTAGTTGGCCACAGTTTTTTTTAAGATCCCTCAACATAAGAGTAAATACATTTCTCAGCTTATCTTCATTTGTAATTAAACTTTCAACATTTAACTTAGAGATAATTTACGAAATTAAAACAAACTCCTATCAGATCAAGCTTAAAATGACGATTTTTCACAAATCACGATTGGCTATCTCTCCCGGAGTATCCGGATGTGATGGCCATAGGAGTAGAGGTGAGATGGCCAGTTACCCAGCATTATGCTCTCGGTTTTCTCTTTGGTTTTATGTTTTGATTGTTACTGTTTTTTCTTTTGGCCATGTCTAGAATACATATAATCGAAATCAGTATAATTTTTGTGTACCCAAAGTTGGCACACTATCCACTGAAGCCAGTCTTCAATGAGACGAGCTTCATGATAATTTTCTAGGCAACATTTTTTGTCATTGTTCTTATATCTTCTTTCTAAGGTCTTCCTAGGTATTTCGTAGGTCCTAGCGGCCGCACGAACCGACAATTCATCATTTTTTACAGCACTAGTAGCTGCTTTTAATGATTCTTGAGCCCAGCTCCCTCGTAGAGCAATTGCATTTCTCTTGCACTTATTACATCTAAAACATCTAAAACTTATTGCATCTAGAACAAATGTAGAAAAAATGAATTACTTGAACACATTACAACTAATGCTACAGCCATCATACACCTTCAAAAATCATACACCTTCAAAAACCTTCGAAAAAAATTAGCTGTAGACCGAATAATTAAAAAGGATTTTACTTACTTAACATTCTTTTGCCAAACTTTTGCTCGTACACTTACACTTGCTTACAATATACCAGTGTGAGACTTTCGAAAAATCGATTTTCGTTTTTTCCCTTTTTCGACAGTTTATACTTTCAAGAATATCCTGTAAAAATGTCAAGACCGTATCTCTAATCATTTTGTCTTGCAAAAATCGATAGTTAAATCTTGAAACGCATTTTTCTCGAAATGAGATTTTTCAAAATTGCTGACATTCTAACTCAAAGAGCAACTATCCGATTGACTTGAAATTTGAACTGAGTACTCTTGAATATATTTACTCTACAATGACGTAGTATATTTTCGATTGGATGAAAATTGACGATTAGGCATTGAAGAAAACGACCATTTTATAGGCAAGAAAACAGACTTTTTTCATAAGTAGGCCATTTTGTTAGATTTTGATATTTTTCGAAAATCCTACGTCATTGTACAGAAAATACCTTCCAGTTTAACAACATTCTTTCCTTTTTCGGTTTCAGCTACTCAATCGGCCGGAATTATGTCAGCAGTGGAGGAACTTTTATTTGGCGCCTCCGAAGGCAGCGCATAAGTCGCTTAGATCTCAATATTTTTCTATGAAAAAATTATGTAATATAGGTCAAATATAGCCAAATATATTCTTCATTTTCCGAAACATTTAATTGAGTACTTTTCTTCCAAAAAATTCCCGAAAATCACCCAAATTTTCAGCGTTCACACTGGTACAGCCCCTTAAGCAGTAGCAGGTGAAATCTAGTGCGCGGTTTTATGAAACTTTTCTATTCACCATCTCTCCATTATGGCCAACTCCCCCGGAATTACCCTATATTTAATCAACTACACCCACGCTTCGACGCACCCCCCGAGACAAAAGACATAGTTTGTATCGGCAAAAATTGAATTGTGATTTTCGCGGACCGAGACCGATGGGCTAAAAAAAAAATCAAAAAGCCAAATATTAATGTATGACTGGCTGGTCCGAAGAATCACTGGTGGTTGAGCTACTCCAATAATTGTACAACTCGAATACTCCACTCTTATTGATGATAACGTTATGTCGACAATGATCGATTTTATGTACGTACGAATAAACGGGTATTCATAGGTACAGAATTATACAGGATATTCAATTTCCGGTCTGTGCTGTATGTCCCACTATACCCGGGTAGAGGTAAATCCACCGCAAGACCCTGTCACTCAAGCCAATCCTTATTTTGCCCCTCGAATTTACGCTTCCTTCTTGCGCGAAAACCTTATTTCATATTTATGTCAATTTCTCCGCGGATTTATTAATCGGATTTTTTCATTAATCCGCGGAAGGAGTCGCAACAAATATGGAATAATGCTTTCGCTTTTTTGGGTTTCTTTTTCCTTACAGCATATAAATAAAAAAGTAAGGATTCCATCGTCATAACTCTCAGTACACGAAATTGGTTTCCACTCAGGAGAAAATTGATATTGACAATAGTCAATATCGAGTAGAAATTGGAGTAGAAATCTTAAAATTGGTATTGACTGTTGCGAATATCAATAAATCAATCAATGAATATAAAATTGATGTTGATATTGATAATAGTCAATATCAATTTTATACTGATTGATTTATATTGACAACAGTCCATATTAATTCTTTAATTTATACTCCAATTTCTACTACAATTGATTTCTACTCCAACGAAAATTTGTACTGACAATAGTCAATATAAATTCTTTAATTTATACTCCAATTTCCACTACAATCGATTTCTACTCGGAAGAAAATTTGCGAAAATGTATTAATCGGTTTTATTTATTAATCCGCGGAGGAATTGATAATAAATAAGATAAATCGTTTTCGCATATTTTTGGGCTTTTTCCAACGGAATAGAAATTGAAACGTAAGAATTAAATCGCCATAAGTCCCAGCACACGAAATTGATTTTTACTCCGGACTTGTGACTATTCGACTTGACTTTTTAATTTTTATTTTTGGTAGGAAAAAATGTGTATTATGGTGGTTTGAAAAAATTCCAATCTCAGTATTGACCCGGGCCACCCATCCGAGTATTGGCCCAAACCAACGCTGCCGTTCATCACTGTCACTTGATGTCCGCACATTATTATTATTCATATGATTGTCGAGAAAAATCGCAGATAAAGAGATGTTAATTTAATACTAATTTCGAGCAAAAGACAAGAATACGATTTTTTTTTCGTAGTCTCCAAGCACATGGCAATTTCGCATGATGAAGTTGTCGCTCGAGTTTGTCGAGACGCGGTTTGCATAATGTTCAGTAAAATTTGCAGTACCTGAGTAACCTGAGAACTTAGTGTTTAATGCACGTGTGTGAGTATGCGTGCACGCAACAAGAACTTCTGAGTAAACGTCTGGTCCCTCGGGCAACTTGGATCTTAATTATGCCTCATAAACATCCGTGTGCGTTGCTTACACTCCCATAACATGAGGAGTGCAGGAGAACGACGAAAGCTCTCGCGTCGTCTCGGAGGGACAATTGTTATATTTAATACCGAGAGCTGACTCGTCTTAATTGAAACGCCTCACATAGATACATTTCGAAACTCTCCCTACATGTAAAACCAAATGAAACAAAAAAATTTTCAAGTTGGACACTTGGACGTTGCTTCCGAATTTAAGGAGAGATTCACGATTTATTCATGATTTAGATCATGATTTATTAATTCCCAAATTTTCAAACGCCTTTTTCTCAAAACCACGTTTTTCAAATCGGTACCAAAAATTTCTCGAAAACCAATGAACCGATTGCCTTGAGGTTTTTTGTGGTTATTCTATACACCATTATCTAGTACTTGTCGTAGGATTTTTGTTCCGTTACTTAGTTTATGTTTTATAGGCAAAATAAAAACTAATTTTTGGCCCAAAAATCACTATTTATGTTCAAACGTCCGCCATTTTGTCATAAATCGATATTTTCAAAATCGGCTATGACAAGTACTAGATTATAGTATCTAATTTAATAATCTTTTTCGTTTTTTTTTTCAGATGATTTTTGAAGAAACGCCAGTGGGTACCGCATACGCAGATTTTTTTACGACGCTCCAGAATCATACAATATCCTTGTATATTTTTGATATTTTTAAATAAAGAAAATTAAACATATTTTTGAATGTATGTACTTTTAGCTAATTAAAACCCCAAAACGAAATTTCAAATAGTTTTTCTTGAAAAAAATCACAAAAATGACCTTTTCTTCCGGCTCCAAGGTGTATATCTCCCCTCAATTACTTAGCCCCCAATCCTGACTGTATGGACAAGTTTTTTTTTTACGCAAAGCTATCCTTGTGAGCGTGCATTTTAATCGTAAGGAAAAACATTTGCTCATATGCTCAGCTGTGAGACTGGAATAAATAGATCGGGAACCAAAGCTCAAGTTTTCAAGTTGCACTATTTTATAGGTATCAAGACAATTGAGTTGAATTTCCTATTAAATAAAATTTACCTCGTATAATAAAATTGATTAGATTTTTTTATTGAATGAAATTTATTTTGTATAATAAAATTGAATTGAATTTTTCATGAAAATAAAATTTATTACGTATAACAACACTCATTTGAATTTTTGCTCGAATGAAATGTGTTTCGTATAATAAAGTTGATTTGAATTTCTTATTGAAATCGAATTGATTTTGTGTAATAAAAATAAACTGTATTTTTTATTTGATCTCGTTTCATTTCTATTATTTCCCTTTCGAGTTGGAATTACTTTAAAAATTCAAACACACTTAAAATCCATACTTCTGACCCGATTCTCGCTAAATTAAATTGCTACATTTCTTCGATAATAACCTACTTGTGTGCAAATAATTGATCAAGTGTCTTGTAAGCTTGGAGCTTCCTAAAATATGGAACTTTCCACCAATGTTCGCGAAATTAAATCACGGCATTTCTCATGCAATCCTCTATTAATGTGACCGAAAAATTATCCGGCCATCTAAAATTTTGGAATATTTATGACGCAAAGGGATTTATTTGAAGTGTTTCACTGAGTGTGACCAAATTCATAAAGTATATACTTCATTGGTAGATATTTTATGCATTTTATATGTATATAATAAGTGTTCAATTTTCAATTTATAATTTCAATTATATTATTATTATTATGATAACAATAATAATAACATGGGATTACATTTACAAATTATAAAGTCGATAAAATTATAACTTATATATAATTGTATATTTACATAATAAATATATGCATTACCGATCTGAACAAAATTCGTGTACGAAAAAATTCCTACACAAACAGACACATCTATACAGACATAATTTCTGAATCTCATTCCGTTTCGGAACATTCTCAATGCCATTAAAGCCTAACGAAAACCCGAAAGCAATACTTTTCCTTATGAGAAATCGAAAATAAATCGAGCGTTCATCGGTGTGGAAAAAAATTTAATAAAATATTCCCATATTTAAATCGAAATGTGAAAATGGTCGAGATCGCGTTTGACAACGAAAAGATTGATGTACGTAAATGCGGGCGTTGGACGCACAGAAACGTGAGGAGGACCACGTAGTCATATATGGAAAGGAGGTATATATAGATGGCGCGATAGACTCGGAAATTGAGTTTTTCTCGTTGATTCGAAGCGATTTGTCAACGGATCTCTATCTCGACGTGTTCCGGCTTGCTGGAGGAGCGCCTAACGTTTTCCAGCATCCTTGCGACTTCTTTTCGTCTTTTGTCTCTTCTCGCCACGGCTTTTCTCTCCGTCTTTTCGTCTCGTGTGTCGCGCGCACACCGACAAGTGAGGAAATCGCGCAAGATATATTTCTTTATCAAGCTCTCTTCTATAGTATAAATTGTACCCATATCACTTGCCCCTTTATTTCTTCGATTCCGAGGTTTCACCTCTTTTCGCTACCCCCACGCCCCTGCAGGCCTTGTATCAATTTCTTTACTTTCGGCGGATATAAAAGTGGCTCTTGGGGCTATAAAGTCTAAAGTTCGATGTATAGATTGGGCGGGGGAGGGAGGGAGAGAGAGAGAGAGAGAGAGAGAGAGAGAGAGAGAGAGAGAGAGAGAGAGAGAGAGAGAGAGAGAGAGCATTATAAAAAGGCGTAGGTGGGGCCACGTAGTACGTTAATGCCTTCGGGGAACCATTCTACCCTTTTGTGAAAAGCGACGAGACACTCGCAAGCTCTACTCGTTGCGGGCCGTGCACGAGACCGAGATCTATACACGCCTCAAGACGGAGAGTGGTAACTCGAACGAAGCACGGTTCTCGAGTACCCCCCCTCCCCCCCACCTATCTATCGCTCTTTCTCTCTCCTCCCTTTTAACCCCCGCGTTACCCTTCATCCCCCAGTTGAAATCAATTTCGTTCGGCACGTCGCGAATTCCCGTTTGCCGCGAGAAACTGCGCCAATCCTTCGCACACTTATAAGACAGGCTGGCGCAACTCGAAACATGCGGCTAGACGGAGGCGATATTCTGGCCGCTGCGTCATGATTCCCTATACACTTATAGTATTGAAGTTTGCATTGTTAGACTGCAACGACAATATATGTTCTTCACGTTGCCATTTTTTTCTGTTGACACATTTAGACTTCGAAAATTGCTAAAACATTTTCGAGGATCCTCATCCAAAATATGCAACCATAACCTGCAATAACAGATTTTAGATAATACAGGGGGACCTCGATATAACGAATCTCTAGAGAAGTTCCTTATATCGAGTTTTTGGTGTATCGAGATCATGTTCTTTGAAATGTTCTTTAAACAAATATATTGGTACTATAAATATAGGGATATTTTTTAAGAAAGAAAGGTTCATATTAGAGCAATTTTTACAAGCAATTAGCAGTTAGAGCACAAGGTATATTATTATGTTGTTGTATCCAGGTTTCGGGTGTCTATTAGAAGGAAATGGACAAATCTTCGTTATGTCGAGGTTCGACTATAATAAAAATAAAGAAAATCACGAAGAATTTTCGTTGCGTTCCAACGATGATTATGTTGGAACGCAACGAGTTCCAACAAGGGAACGAGTTCCAACGGAGATTATATTATATGAGTGTTATATAATGTGTTCCAATGAGGAACACATTATATAAATATGAAGAACAATGACACTTTAGGTCCATTATACACTTCGCAACGGCGAAAATCTTTTTCTATGTTTCTTGTGTAAGCGCTATCTTTTATTATTTCGAGATTTTTTTAAAATTAGCCTTTCTTTTATAAATGTGATTAATTAAATTTAAAAAAGGCTTCTACTTTGTTGGGATAGAAAAAAAAATTGATTTTCCTGTATCGGAAAGAAGAAAAGAGGGAAGGTGTACTCTATGGTCCTGGCATAGCAGATTAGGTGTAAGTATGACATTTTTCATTTTATTCGCTCGTAAACTTCAGTTTAATTTCGAACGCGTTTTTCTCGAAACCACGGTATCCAAGTTTCCGGCCGTGCTCCTACGCGCCCTAGATGAGCAATCTTCATGCAATTTGGCACGCACGTGTACAACAAACTACTTTATCAGTTGAACTAGAATTATCCAAACATATTCAAAACGTTTTTATTTTATGAAGAAAAAACTGCAAGGATTTTTGGTAAAAAACTAAACTTCTCTTTTGATCGCTTACTATTTTTTTTATTTTTCAATATTTCTTCTTGATTCTAGTTCGACTTATACACAATTTTGTACAAAGTAGAAATATGTTTGATTCTTTTTGCTTCAGATTACCTGTTCAGGACGTGGAACTTCCGCAAGCGAAGAATATCATCGCCGGCGCACCAACGTACGTGGCGCCTCCCACTCCCAGTACCACGTTTTGTCAAATAAAAAAATAATATTATCATGTTCAATAAAGACTGCTTAGTAATCATGCCAAATTTAAACATTCTATATTTTATATTTTTCGCATGAAAAATTGGTGAAAAATCGAACATTTTTGGGCCCAACAAAGTAGAAACCCCCCTTAACTAATGGCTTAAATATTTTTTCAATTATTCTTTTTAAGGGGTTACCCCCACTTGCGATTTTGAAAGAATCAATTTTTTTTATTGCATTTTTTTGAAGTACAAGTATCTGAGAATATGTCCTGAAAATTTCAAGTCGATCCGAACAAAATTGACTGAGATATGAGTGTTGAGAGAGAAGAATCCGCGTTGAAAGAGCGTTGAAAGAGAAACTTTAAACGCGTTTTTCTCAAAATGGCATTTCTGAAGTCGGTGACCAAGATTACGCGAACACTAATCAACCGATCTTCTTGAAATTTTGCAGGCTTATTTAATGCATAAAAATGTAGTCTTTGATCGTTCGATTTTTTTTTTTAGAAAAAAATGGCCGTTTTATAGCCAAAAAACGGCCGTTTTTTTCGTTAAAATCGAACCATTAACTTTAACTGTCCGCCATTTTGTGAAACATGAATATTTTTTGAAATCCTTCGATTAAAGACTAGTTTATACTTATATTTGACTAAATCCATCCGCAATTTTTTTTCAGATGATCCACTTCGCCGCAATGTTGGTCACCGCAAACCGTGTATATAAAAACATTATTTCATTGACGGCCATTTGCCACTAAACAATGTAATATTTTTCAATAAAAAAAGTACTGAACGTTCTTCAAGATGTGTTCTTTAAGATGGAATTCATGAAAAAGGCCTTTTTTTGGGCTACAAGTGGGGGTAACGCCTTAACTGGTCATACGTAGCTCGTGGCCGGAAAAGAGAGGAATTTTCGCGATGTTTTTCTGGGAAAACGTGTGCAGGTTTTCGATGTTTTTTTTACACTTTGGTACTGGAGAAAAAAGTGGCACTTGGACGTTGGAATTTCGTATAGCAAAAAATTCTGGTAAAATCACTAGTGGGAGGACATTCAATTGATTTATATTTATTCGGAAATATGTTCGACTCTTAGATTGAAGGCTAAATATACGTGAGCCGGAATAAAATTAAAGTATTTTGAGCTTGAGAGTTTCTTGTCTATCTTTCCTACAGACAATAGAAGTAAAGTGTCCTTTGAAAATCCTTTTTCAAACGATCCTTTATCAAACCAGCCGTTTGTAGGAAAATACGATATAATTATGCAGAATAGGTACTCCAAAAAGATAACTAGAGTTATAGAAACACAAGAATAGTATTATTATCTATAATAATAGTACTAGTATATAATAATAGTAATCGTAGAATAATAGTATATTATCAACGGGTTAAACGTAACTCGGGGCCGGAAAAAAGAGGAATGTTCGAGAATTTTTTCCGGCAAAACGTGTGCAGGGATTCAAATTAATTTTTTTTTACATTGACAAGTATGGTTTTAAGTATCTTATAGAATTTTCGTATTGAAAAATATTTATAAATGTGGCACATACCTACAAATCACCCGATAAAAAAACATCAAACGCATTTAGTTTTTGCACGAAATTATCTAGTGCTTCGACGGAGGATTCAATAAAATATTGATTTTGAACAAATGGCAGCAGTCCAATGTAAGAGTACCGATTTTCGATGTAAATAGCTCCATTTTCGTTGATAAAAAAATGATACATAGAGAAAATTAATTCGTTCAAGCACTGGTTATTGATGAGTAAAAGAAGCTTGTCAAATTTGAAGTCGAGCGATGCGGCAATTTTTACAATATCGTGGTCACCGATTTTCAAAAAGACATTTTGAGAAAAACGCGTTTAAAATTCGCCGGCTCGCGGCACCTACAAATGTCCATAACCCGCTCAATTTTGAACAGATCGTAAACCTTGAACTTTTCATAGAATATTTTTGAAACGTTAATTTTTAAGAATCCTCCAAAAACCAAAAAATCGATGCTTCCAAAAATGTCAACTACGTTAAGCCCTCAATAGCTCAACATATTTCAGCAATTTTTTGGGTTTCACTAGCCAAATAATTGAACATCGAATAATTGTGTAATTCAATGCGATTTTTTAATTATTTCAGATTTAATTGTTATACACCTTGCAAACGCTGAAATCAATTTTCCCCTTTTTCAATGAAAAAAAAAATCTTTTTCCAAACGTTTTTCAAACAATCGTCCAACTAAATTTTGGATAATTTAAGTACACTGTGTGTTGTTGTTTTTTTTGTGCAAAAAGGCTTTTAATTTATTCACTGGCGTAGAATAAGAGTACCTCAATGTTTTTCATCGTGATATGTTTTTCCGAAAGTTAAATTGAAATTTGTTCGCGCTCTCAGGATCAGCCAGTGCGAGACAAGGCTGGTCGATAACTTTATGGCGTGTTACAATTTCGTGATTCGGATAAGGGAATGTATATAGGTATGGGAATGAGAATATTGACGGTAGACCGAATCTAAAGCTCGGGAGAAAAGCTTTCGCGGATATATGTGGGAGTATATAGGAGAAAATAGACCAACATTTAAAGTGAGATACAGAATACCGGGGTATTCCATTCTCGGCTAAAAGTGCTACGGTTATTCTCGCCAAGATGAAAGAAGGTGAGGGAAAGAGAGAGAGAGAGAGAGAGAGAGAGAGAGAGAGAGAGAGGCAGATCGAAAAAAGGTCAGAGACCAAGCTTGCAAGGAGAGCCGAGGATATTTCACTGTAAATCCTTTTTCGCTGCCTGCCAAATGTCTTCGAGGCTTTTGTGTCTCTCCTCGTTGAAACTTGGTCAACTCTATCGCGACTCTGGGAAGCGTGCGGGTGATATATTTATATAATTCTGCGGCCCTTCCACGATCATCTCTCGGGAAATATTAAGCGATAGTGTTATATAACTGTGTCGGCGCGATCGTTCTTTACCCAACTCCATTTCCGTTCTTTTGGTGAGAACGCCCGTCACAGGGGAGGGGGTGAGAAAATAAAAAATATTCCCACCCACGTGTACGAGTGCCAAAAGCCGAGCCAAATTCCCATCCACTTTTTATTAACATAGGGTGCTTTTTTTGCTCCTTTAGCGTGAATAAAATTCACGAGGGAAGCGTTGCGCAACCTGTCACGTCGCTGCTTTCAGCCGCTGCCCTTGTCATTGTCAGGCTACGCGGATAAATCCAAATGGGGGCGGGGGGGATGCACGGACGGTATTCCGGCAGACATGGAGTAAAAACAATCGCTGAATCGAGTCCTCCATTTGATTTTATTCATTTGCGTTACAATGACGATTAACGGTGCACGGAATTGGTGTCTTGTTGCCTAATGCACAATTGCATCCCATTTTCACGAGGGCACAGGGAAACTGGGGAAAACCGATACAGGCGGCTGAATTTTCACTGAATTGATAATTTTTCGTAAAAGCTCCAGCTCCGTCGGCTAAGCGATCACCCAGGCGGTCACCCATCCGAGTATTGGTCCAGGCCAATGCTCTCCAACGCGGAAGATCGTCGAAGCTGCGCCCCCACTTCTGTTGGCATATCTCGATATTTTTCTCTTCTCCATAGTTTTTCACCACTATAATAACGCCGGAAAAAAACCGAACGATTTTTTTTCCCCGATTTTTTTTTCTCGCTATTTGGTACTCGGAGTCTGATCGATAACTTACTCCTGATACAATTTTCGTGTTTCCAATGAGAGACTACATATGCGCGAATAAAAATATTGAGCGGGGAGAGCGGATGTACATAGGAGAAAATAGCCCGGCTATTCGAAGTGATGCATCTGGATTTATATGAATTTTATTAGAACTCTCTATTTTCATTTTATTTCTCTGATTGTGTTTGCCGATGCGTGCATTTTTCTCGTCCCGTCGACACGAGCGACTGTTGACTCGTCCGACAGCCCGAGAGTGACGTAGTCGATCCCAACCGTTGACGCGTTTAATCATTATTTTTTTGTCCATGTATATATATATATATATATATGTTTACGCACACATGCATACATACATGCATACATACACTCATATATATATATATATATATATATATATATGCACATATAGGTGGATCAGACTCGGGATATTGGGCATTGAAGGCATTGTGAAAACGATGCCCGAAAGGTCCGCGTTATTCGGCCACCTCACGAATTTTCCGCCACTCACCTAACTGACACTCCGCGTATACAAAATTTTACTCGACGGGCGTAAAATGATTCTTCGACACAGAAGGAATTTAAAAAAAATTGACAACTTTTACTACGCGTTACAACCAAAATGGATAAAACCATTTACGAGAAAAAAAACATTGCGTATGTGAATCTTAAGGCCTTATATACCTTTGAAAAAAAACGTTTTTTAATTGGCTTAGATGATGTATAAATATCCCAGGAATGATATTGTCCGAAGATAAATGGGTTTGAAATTTTAAGCGCGTTTTTCTTGAATCCATGTTTTAGAAATCGGGCGCTCTCGTAATTCCGACAATTTTCAACCGATTGACTTCCAAGTGTAGCTTCTTAGATTTTTTAGCGAAGTATACACGATTTTTACAATCGATTAATAATTGCGGTTTTTTGTGAACGTATTGAGACTGTTTTTTACTCGAAAATGCGACTTTTTTTTCGAAACGGTGCCAAATGTGCGAAAATCAATATTACGTAGTAATCGTGAGTACTTGCTAGCAAAACTCATGTAGATTACGAAAAAAAAAAAATTTTCGTTCCAGCTGCTTATCTGTGTCTTCAACGAGACCGCCCGTGGAGGGACTAAGAAAGGCCCTGTCGTTCTACTGGCCACTGGGCCGCCATTTTGTATTTTTATGGGAAATGAAAAATTGTTTGGTGCACTTACAGATATGTCAAATAAATCCTCCAAACCTCATTTTAATTGCTTTATTAGTATTTTAAAAGAATATCCCGAAAAGTCTGGTTTTCTGACCATCCAATGTGACAAAATCCACAAATCCCATAAAAGAATGGTCCTAAAGTTTGCATCGTTGAAATACAACGAAAATTCTTAAAACATTTTTCATTTACTCATTTTATTATTTGACAAATAATTTTTTTCACAGTTTACAATTCTAGATATTCAAATGAGGTACTTAAAAAATGATTGAGCGATTTTCGTAACGGAGATATGCCAAAAAAAAATCTGGCCAATGAAGCATAATAATTTTTATTGCATTCTGACCATGCAAACTTCAATCTCATATAAAGGATTGTAGGTGCAAATTGATATAAGGGTCGAGGTGAGTACAAATTCGGGAAAAACCAAATTCGAACCGCATCGACAATCATCGGAATGTCTCCTATTCGGTAAACGAACGTATACGTAGCGTATATTGTGTGCAATTTTATATTTTACGATACATTATTCGCCCGTAGCAATTATCTGCACTGACAGGGAAAAACTTTTTTTCCCGCCGCGCATACGCCGGATCAGCGATATTTTATGCCGAGCTCGCTCGTTCACGTAGATTCGAAATTCGAAACTCATCCCTGGACGAGCGGCCCGTCGCAAGCCCTAATTAATTGATATTACACAATGAAATTCCGAACAATTTGATTCACGAATTTTCATATAAATGTACAGGGCGACAATTATAAGGTGGACATGGATTTTTAAGAGTTCAGCGCGGAGTTTTGACAATCGAGAAAAAAATCATATTCAATGGTTCTTCAAATCGCCATTGAAAAAAAATATAGCGTATTTTTATGATGAGGAGTATTTTCCAGAAAAAATTGAGCATGGAAAAGCATGTCGAAAAAAAATTTACATTCCAATTCGAGTTCAGCAGAATGAAGATAATCGCTAGCTAGATACGAAACTCTCTCGAAATTTGTTTACCCGGAATAAAATTCCATTCACCCACTTTGAAATAATGGTACTTAAATTTGCCTTTCTGGAATGCAACGAAAATCCTCGTTTATTTTGAAACGTCTTCATTTTTATAACTATCGAAACTCTTTTATTGCAGGTTTAGATTATGGATGCCTGACAAGGATCTTCAAAAATATTTCAATATTTGTAGCCTAAATGTGCCAAGAAATTGGGCAAAACGAAAAAAAAAATCGTTGCCCTCCAACGATTCTCCATCAGATGCACAAGAAATATTTTTCAGGAATGTTCCGTACTCGGAATTGAATCATCTTCATTCTGCTGTACTCGAAATGGAAATTACATTTTTTTTCTAGAACTCTCCATTTTTCCTGGCAAATACTACTCATCACTAAAATACCCTATATTTTTATCGAACGGGTCTTAAAAAAGAATTAAACAAAATATTTTTCTCAAAATCTCCGCGTAAGAGCCTTAAAAAACACATGGCCGCCCTACAATTCTCACCCTGTATATAATATATACAGGCATTTCTGCAATATGCATGCACGTCGAGTGCTATTTTTTATTAACAGCCTCATGACTACGAGCCTGTTATAGAATAATGATTATGATTATAAGAATATGGTACGAAAAAATGACTACATAATTTTGTGAATTCTATCCAATTTTAGTTTCGTTTCAAATTATTCAAATGAAGCTCGTGCCTGTGCGTATAAATATATACGTCTGTACATATACAGAGTGTCCTAGAACTGAATTGCGTTCCCTGAAATGGGGGGTTGGGTGTGAAATTCTGAGTCGATTGATATAAGCATGTGTGGGTCTCAGATCAACCCCTGAATTATCATCAATTTTTAAAGACGGGCCAATCAGATGCGCCCGTTGAGCCGGCGGGAGTGCCGCACCTACAGGCACCACGCCACGCGCGTATCGCTCACCGCCTTTACCGGCTCATCGGGCGCACCTGATTGGTCCGCCTTTAAAAATTCATAATAATTCAGGGGTTGATCTGAGACCCACACATGCTTATAGCAATCGACTCAGAATTTCACCCTCAACCCCCTATTTCAGGGAACGCATCCAGTTCTAGGACACCCTGTATTTATATTTGTGTATATATAGGGATAGTGAAAATTCAGTATTCAAAAGGCACGCCGCAACCAACGGGATGTTCCAACATATTTGTGATCCAGTTGATTGTTGATTTTTCCTTCCGAGCAGCGGAACTGGAATTTGAATACAACCCGGTTTCGAAGCACGTCTATTAACCGTATGCTAGTTTTTCCAGGGGAAAAAAATAACAAAAAAGAGACAGACATCGGACGTTTTCTGTTACACGGCAGCTCACCTCTATTATTTCACTATTTTCATCACGTTTCTGCAAAGCAG
Source organism: Ophion ellenae (assembly GCA_963210295.1). Classification (NCBI taxonomy): domain Eukaryota; kingdom Metazoa; phylum Arthropoda; class Insecta; order Hymenoptera; family Ichneumonidae; genus Ophion; species Ophion ellenae. The sequence goes on along the minus strand of OY723390.1, from coordinate 39,372,522 downwards.
TAAAAAAGCTACCCCCCACACACGTGTCCATATGTATAGACATAGACAGATTCGAACTTTTCGCGAGGGTTGAACGTGACAATTTTTTTCACCCGACGATACGAGGAGAGAGGAAATATTTTCCATCAAAAGTCCGTTGAGAGTATATAGCGGGATCGCTGCAATGGAGACTCAATGGCTTTAAAAAGTATCACACCCGCCACCCCTTTCGCTATTCAACCCTCTCGCGTGTAGTTGACGTACATTTACGCCTTTTTCTCTCCCTCCCTCCCCCCTCTCTCTCTCTTCTCACACTTTTATCGTCTTTTTTTGCGTTTAATCCAATTGTCACGGTTTTTTAATTTCTCAGCTATCGTCGACACGCCCCCGCATCACGAGGCCACACACGGACACATTTTCCAACGAGGGAGGCCGAGGCACTTTTTTTGCGATAAAATTTTTTCGCCCGCAAACAGAGCGGATAATCGGGGATGGAGGAGCCGTCGTTGAGACGAAAAAAAGGGCGAAAAAGGGTACCTTGCTCGTTCGGTGAGGGTTCGAGGTGTACGCGTCGTACAGTTACACGTTATCGTCGCCCAGTCTCGCAGCATTATGTGCAGAGCGGAGCAATGTCAAAAAACCGTGCGGATGTCGGGTGCAGAAGTTTGAGTTAAAAAAAAGGGCTCCGAAATTGGCACTCGGGCTCGTAACGACAGGGGTGTCATATCGCGAAGAATTTTATTGTGTATGTACACACACACAGGTACGTATATTATAGTTGGTAGGTGAGTGCTTTCGTTGGGAGCTTCGAGCCACCAAATGGAAAGGGCAGGAGAGAACACTGAGTGACGCGTTGCGGCCTTCAAGAGAGCGGGGTTGCGAGCATGGCAAAAGTCATTTCGCCGTAATTAGCCCAGGGCGCGCGAGTCGCGATAAATTGAAAAAGTTAGTGAGAAATGGGACGCAATTTACCGTACCAGCGGCGAGCAGACCGCTTGGCCCTCTGCGTACCTAAATCCACGCTACATGCGCTTCAACAGTCACTCTCCTGCACCCTTCATACGTATATATATATATACGTGTATGTGTATTTATATATATATAAATGGGGAAAGGTGATTTTGAAGACATACTGTTTTGACGCCTGTCCTTACAATAGTCCATTGACCTCATACTCGACATTGCGTACACGCCAATTGCGTCAAAATTACATAAATGCAAGCGTATTTGGATGAAGGTCTTTCGAAATACCGCCGCGTCTCCGAAATAAAAAATACGTTGATCAAAACGGAAGAACGGGCTTCAGTCTTCATAAAATGGATATAAGGGTTTCGAAGTGTACTTTTCCTATATATATGGACAGTACAGTACAGTGACTATATATATGTCACGGTTAATACCCATTTTCAGTTCAAACGCGTTTTTCCTAGTAAAAACTAGATTTTACTGATTAGTGAGTTTGAATGTTGGTTAAAAATCAAACGAAAGCCAAATACACCCAAACAAACTCGTGTTAACTGGGAAAAAGAAGTTCTAGCTAAATGAATCAGTTAAAACGGTTTCCGAATGAGGGGAAAGTTTGGGTTTGCTTCGACTTGTTAGATTTGGACCGTTAGACCGTTTGAGCCTGGTAGGGTAGGTTTGTTTGGGCGTGTTTACTTGGGTTTGTTTGGGCGTGTTTACTTGGGTTTGTTTGGGCGTGTTTACTTGGGTTTGTTTGGGCTTGTTAGTTTCGGTGTATTTTGGTAGAGTTGACTGATGAATAAATTTGAATGTTAGGTAAAACTTAAACTAAAGCCAAATAAACTCGTCTTAACCAGGAAAAACTAGTATCAAGGAAATGAAATACGGCAATCTGTTTCCAAATGAGGTCAAAGTTTGTGTTTGTTGAGGTCCGTTTGGGCTTGACATTTTGAGTTTGTTTTGCTAGAATTTACTGATAAATAAATTTAAATATTAGTTGAAACTTAAACAAACCTAATCAACCTTGCCTTAACTAGGAAAAACTAGTACCAGCGAAATGAAAAAAGTTTAAACTGTTTCCAAATGAGGTCAAAGTTTGTGCTTGTTTAGGTCTGTTTGAGCTTGTTAGTTTGGGTAAATTTGGGCTTCTTAGTTTGGGTCTTTTGGTCTTGTTTATTTGGGCTTGTTTGTTTTGATAAAATTTATTGACAAATAAATTCGAATGTTAGTTGAAACTTAAACAAAACCCAAACAAACTCGTCTTAAGTAAGAGAAAACTTGTTCCAAATGGATGAATCACTTAAGACTGTTTCCGAATGAGGTCAAAGCTTGGGTTCGTTTAGGCTTGTTTCTTTTGGTAGAATTTACCGATAAATAAATTTGACTGTTAGATGAAACTTAAACAAAACCCAAACAAACTCGTCCTAGCTAGGAAATACTAGTTCGAAATAAATGGATCAGTTTAAACTGTTTCCGAATGAGGTCAAAGTTTGGGTTTATTTGGGTTTTGAAACATAAATTCTAGTTTTCACTGGGAAAAATTATAAACATATATAAATAAATAATACAGTTGGCAATTACGACACGAAAGCATGCAGAAACAGCCCCAGTAACCACTCGATAATTTACAATTAGTGTGAACTAGAATACGTACATTGAAAAAATAATTAATCGCCACAACATTCTCATTGAGTGTCTGTGCGGTAGTTTGATTCATTTCTCAAAAGCACAGGAAAATATTTACGCTGGCAAAAGCATAGAAAAAAATGTTTATATGAGCGCATAAATATAAATTGCACTGCAAGGGATTGCGTATTCGAGCACTTTTGATTCTCGACCTATTCTCGAAATTTTTCCACAATTTTCTGATGCGAACTATCACGTGAAAGTACCTCTAATTTACTTATTGCAATTCAAAATTACGGTTACGGAATTGATAGAAGTTTGATATTTTTTTAGCATCGTAAATTTGGAGGTATAACGTGAGAATTAGAATGTTCAAAAAATGGAGTTTTTTCGGGCGTGAACTGTAAAATACCTGGGAAGGCTATAAATGGAATATGCGTTTTGATACGATTGAAGTGTATTTGGAGGCTTTTCGTGTGCACGTTGCATTGATGCTGCTGCGTCGAATATGTAATAGACGGACGCGGACGTTCCGTTCTGTGTGAAAGGATATATACGTGTATATCGGCGAGAGTATATCGAGCCGTTCGTGGTTTTTCCTCTATATTTATTTATTTTTTCTCTCCTTCTTTAGTCCACACGCATCACTTTTAATTGGCCCGGAGTGTTTAAAAAGGATCGTTTCATGTGAATGAAACAATGGAGCGCTGAAAAAAGCGACAAAGTCAATGAAAATTCCTCTCGTGGTGGCATTGCTTTTCACGTTAAAAGTTCCTGGCTATGAAAAGCCAAATTTCAGCGCTGAAATGCGAATGGAATATGACTCGTCGTACGGGCAATCAGTGTCGCGTTTATCTCTCGAATGAGGGGCGGGGGTTCGTTGAAACAACAGAAATTTGAGAGAAAAAACGCACATACGCGAGAACGTACGATTTTATGTGATTTTGGTACATTTCCGGTTTGGTAACTGACACTTGGACTAATTAAGTTCAAGGGGTCAGTGTGAGCTCAAAATTATTTAAATACGATTTTTCAGTGCATCGTTTTTAGAGCCCAGGGTGGTAATTTCAATTTGCAACAAAGATTTTGTGAAAATGTCGAAAATTGACCGAATTATGACGATTTTTGTGAAATGTCAGATCGCCTACTGCGCTCGGGTATTTTTTCATCATGTTTATCCATTTGTTAATAACAAATGGTCAACGTTTTTTATTTATTTAGAAAATCGAACTTTTATTTCTGCAGCGTGTGATTTTTGTAATTTTCAAAATTTCGGAAATGAATCTGGTTAGGCAAGTGCTTTATTATTATACCAAAATTACATTTTTCCACCTATACACCGACCTATACACCTACCGACCGACCTTGCAGCAGCACCGGCACTTTGTTTAAGGGGAGATATACACCTGGATGGTCGAGGTCGAGGATTTAGAAGCTATGAACATTCCGTCGACCGTAGAAGACCTACACTACGGTCCTGGTATCGATGATTCCACGTAAGTTGACAAATTTCATGATTTATTCATTCCCAAATTTTCAAACGCGTTTTTCTCAAAATCCTGTTTTTCAAATCGGTACACGAAATTTCTCGAAAACCAATGAACCGATTGCCTTGAGGTTTTTTGTGGTTATTTTATACACCATTATGTAGTACTTGTCATAGGATTATTTTTCCCGTTACTTAGTTTTTGTTTTATAGGCAAAATAATAACTAATTTTTGGCCCAAAAGTCACTATTTATGTTCAAACGTCCGCCATTTTCTCATAAATCGATATTTTCGAAATCGGCTATGACAAGTACTAGATTATAGTATCTAATTTAATAATCTTTTTGGTTTTTCTTTTCACATGATTTTTTAAGAAACGCCAGTGGGTACCGTATACGCAGATTTTTTTACGACGCTCCAAGGATCATACAATATCGTTGTATATTTTTGATATTTTTAAATAAAGAAAATTGAACATATTTTTGAATGTATATACTTTTAGATAATTAAAACCCCAATAGGAAATTTCAAATAGTTTTCCTTGAAAAAATTCACAAAAATGACCTTTTTTCCGGCTCCTAGGTGTATATCTCCCCTTAAATAATAATAACGCCATTGCTATTCCATATTTTACAATTTATAAAAAACTCAAACCTAGCAAGAGTATGTATGAATTGTGTGTATAATCCCGGCCCCGTAATCCCAATACTCTCATCAGAAAAAAAATATTCAAAATAGACCTGTCTCTTGGGCTCCAACTTCGACCCCCTCAAACACTTATTACCACTTGTTCGTCACTCCATTAAATATACTCCTCGCGCCACCAAAGGCTTGGAAAAACGTTGTATGCTTGTTTCCCCAAGGAGCCGTGAAGAACACGAAGGCGTAAGGAAAAACCAAAAATCGGACAAAATAAATGGCCGCATTTGTGTGGGATATATTGGGAATGCGAATCTTCGGCGCGTGTCCACCCTTCTAGTATACTATAACGATACACTATGGGTCGCGGAGAAACGGAGGGCGAGCTTGAAAACCACTTCACTCCTTTGCCCATTATCCCCGCTCTGTAATGACGTCCATTATTTTTTGTGGCCCCCTTCGGCGCCCAAGCTCACTGCCCTTTAACATAGCACTCACATGTACATCCACGCGCACACATGCACGTGTGTAGCAGTATTAACGCCCCTTCCCTTCCGCTCCATATGAAACCAGCAGCTCGTGACTCAATCTACATACCCTGTACACCCTCACCCCGTAACGGAAGGGATGGGAAATACGCTGGTCGGTTCGTTAGTGCGGTAAAATATATATCTAAGCTCTTGTAAAAAGGTACCAGCGATGGAGGGGAAAAAAGTAGAAGAAAGGGCGGCCCGTGTGCAATGTCCGGTATATAAATGACCATGGTCGCAAGGGGTTGGCATTATAATATGCATCTACATATATATATATATATATATATATATATATACAGGGTGTCCCGGAACTGAATGCGTTCCCTGAAATGGGGGGTTGGGGGTGAAATTCTGATTCGATTGATATACGCATGTATGGGTCTCAGATCAACCCCTGAATTATTATTCATTTTTAAAGGCGGGCCAATCAGGTGCACTCGACGAGCCGGCGGACGTCGGTGAGCGATACGCGCGTGTGCCAGCAGGTGCATCCCGCCGGCTCGTCGAGTGCACATGATTGGCCCGCCTTTAAAAATTAATAATAATTCAGGGGTTGACCTGAGACCTACACATGCTTATATCAATCGACTCAGAATTTCGCCCCCAAACCCCCATTTCAGGGACGCATTCAGTTCTGGGACACCCTGTATATATATACGTATATGTATATATATATATATATATATATATATATATATATATATATATATATATATATATATATATATATATATATATATATATATATATATATATATATATATATATATATATATATATACATATATATATATATATATGAGTCGCATTCCTATGTTTGCAGCAACATATGGACCGTGGACTCTCAAGAGAAGATGAGCTGGACTGCCTGGGGTAGCGAGTAATTATCACCATAGCCGTTCGACCGAAAGTTCAACCATAGTTTTTCTTCATTTCCGCTCCGCTCATCTCGACTTTCAACGAAAATCATAAGTCTGAAAAGCGTTCGGAAACTCAAGTGAACATTTTAAAATACATTAGGTTGGCAAGAAAGTCTTGCGCAAAACGACACCTTTCCTGAATAAACACAACATTTTATTAAGGCGGGAAAACCAGTTTAGGAGTACGTTTTCTTTTATTTTCAATTTTTTTTTTGGCAAGTAATGAATGCCTCGAATTTATTCAAACTTCGGGGACATTTTATATATATCTTGAAACAAATATTCTAGTTTTTTTCTAATTCTAAATGATGATTTTCTGAAGCTCGTCCTTGACTGCGAGCGGTTCTAGTTTCCTTAGAAGCTTCATAGTTCCAACCGGTCGATCCTATTCTAGTCTTTTTTAGTGGCGCAAATATTTGGAATTTCTTTTTGAGGACATATTTTCAAGAATTCGATTTTTGAGGACATATTTTGACATCAAGAAAATACCAAAAAACGATTTTCCCAAATTTCTAGAGCTGAATACTGCCTTGAGCTGCACCGTACGGCCTTTGTCGAGGGTACAGGGAAACTGCGGAAACCCCGTACCAGGATAGACGGCCCGATATTCTGATTATCTGACTCGAAGGACCGCTGGAGCCGAACCCCGACCGCCCTTCCACCAGAGTCAATTATTTTCAGGAGTATTCACTACGAGTTTTTCGAAGATACCTCTGCAGGTCCAAACATCCGCAGGAATATTTTGGAAACATCATCGCTAAATATTGGGATGGTGAATGAGTTCGCCCTGTTTTTACGTAAATTTTTTTTTTTTGTTAAAAAATCATTCCTAATTCTTTCAAACGTTTCGAAACTGCTTTGTGATCAACTCCTAATGATTCTGCAAGTTCAGCTCGCGTCTGACATGAATATCCATGAAGTACCGTAAAACGGCGATAAGTTCACATGAAGGGTAACTTTGACAGTTTTTGGGGCTACTTTAACTGACGGTGTGCGAGGACACAGACTAATTCTTTTCAACATTTTTTTCCATTGTTGCTCACATCTTTTGTTCAAGTTTATTATAATGTTGCTAACGTTGATTGTAATGTTGCTCAAGTTGATTTTGATCTCAATGATAATTACGAGACTGATCAAGTGCCTATAATAGTACCCTGGGTATTTGATATTTTTATGGAAAATGTTTCCTTAATAAATACGACAATTCGATTGTGAAAAATCGTTGCATTCCATTTAACTCCATGTGTAATGCATAAAATATTATTTTTAAAATCAAAATGATGCCAAATTAACCCTTAATCTTTGAGATAAGTTGGCTTTCAATGCCTTGTCAAAGAAACCTCACAATCGAGGTTACTTTCACACTTAAAACAATGTATAAACTGGGAGAGTGGGGGGCTGTGACTTTCTTGTACATTTGATAGTCAAAGGATATTGTTCTACTAGAGCAAAAAAGTTGGAATTTAGGATGTTGAAAACAAGTCACCTACAAAAAACTTGCAAAACCTCTTCAAAGTAACCCCAATTTGCGGTAATGCCTCAAATTCAATACAACAAAATCATTATTTTTGAAGCGTCAAAACGAACGTCTGCGTGTTGTTTCCGACAGGGCATGGTCGCCGTAAGTCTCAACAAGAATTTGCACTTCAGCTGCTGATTTTTTTAAATAAAGTAGTGCAGTAAAATTACCCCCAAATACTCCTTTTTGGCACGGAATTTCACATGTTTAACACTATGAAAAAAAAAGTTGTTTACCCTCAATTTCAAGCTTCCTTGTAGTACTTCCTTATCACTTACCATCTTCAACTACACAAACGCAGTTCTGGTAATGTCATCTGTTGGAAAACATCAAGAACTTATTCAACGTCCTAGTATTAAAAAAAAGACCTGACATTTCTTTTATAAATCTGCGAAAAGTGCTACAACGGGAGTTACAATCGTGAGAATTTCCAATCAATGTAAGAACCTCCGACGATATTTTCTTCTTCCTAAGTAGTGCGGGTTTTTTTATTCCGGCACCAGAGGAGGTAATGTTCTTCTTGTCCAGTCAATATTACATCTTCGTTTCTCCCTTTCGATTTGTTCATTTATTGCGCGTGCTCTTCCGGACGGGTGGAAACGTAACATTGAAAAAAAAAAAACGATACCGAGAGAACGCGAAAAAAAAGAGAAGCGTACAACTATTCGTTCGCACGCGGTGGCTCCACGAGGACATGTGTGCGATGTCGTCGCGTCGCGCAGCATCCTCATCTCCCCGGCGCTTTCTCCCGCTTGTGTACTCTACAGTATGTACACCCATAACGGCGTGTGTACGTACGTGTTATTTAAAACGAAAATGTGGGTCAGGCATAGCAGTGAGGGCAAACGCTCGGGTGTTCCGGTGCCCGGCCGTCGGCACGAACGCCCGCGTCGACGGCGACGACGACGACGTACCTACCCGGACGTCAACGACGAAGCTTTCCGACGTGATTTATTTTCGTCGGTATTACACTCTCTGATACACACGCAGACACGTGCACATTCGCGACTGTGCTCTCGCGTGGCTTTCGACCCCCTCCCTCCCTCTCTCTCTCTCATCCCCCCTCCCATGTAGGTTTCGCCAATCGAACCGTAACGGCCAATACTTGGACCGATGTTGGCGGGGCGATGATCGATTACCCAATTGTACGCCAATGCTCGGGTGAGTATTGACTAGCCAACATTGGTTTGCCAATACGAGGCCAATGTTCGGCCAAATATAGACTCGCTAATCATTGGCTTGTCGATACGAGGCCGATGCTTGGCGAAGTATAGACTCGCCCATCATTGGGTTGCCGATACGCGGCCAATGTTCGGCCAAACATAGACTTGCTAATCATTGGCTTGTCGATACGAGGCCGATGTTTGACGAAGTATAGACTGGCCAATCATTGGTTTGCCAATACGAGGCCAATGTTCGGCCAAGTATAGACTCGTACATTATTGGGTAATCGATATGAGGCCGATGTTTGACGAAGTATAGACTCGCCAATCATTGGTTTGCCGATACGAGGCCAATGTTCGGCCAAATATAGGCTCTCTAATCATTGGCTTATCGATACGAGGTCGATGTTTGGCGAAGTATAGACTCGCCAATCATGTTTTTGCCGATACGAGGCCAATGTTCGGCCGTGTAACGCATGATCAAACCGCAATTCGTATATTGACGATTCATTGTTTCGCGTCGAAGTCATTGAGAGACGAGATGAATACTTTTTACGAGTCCATTGGACATTATTCTTAACAACCATACTACCAAATCAATGCACTCATTGTTGGCTGATTCTCGAACGAGCTCATACGCGATACTCTGCCCATTTTTATGAACCATCCTACACTGACAGAAAAATTCTATTAATATTAACTAACCGCGTCTATTTATTTATTCTTTATTTGAATTAACTAGATTTTTTGTGAAATCAAATTTTTCCTATTGCATTCCATTATTGGAATTATTCATTTTGAATATGTTTATTTATTCAAATTAAACTTGAACTAATGAACAAATGGTCTGTCTTTATTGGAACACACATATTAAAGGGTTGTGGGGGTAGAGAGGGTGGAGCGAGAGGAATTATATATATATATATATATATATATATATATATATATATATATATATATATATATATATATATATATATATATATATATATATATAGGTTAGGTTTGGAAATTCTCCAACATGTCAGTCGATAACACTCTCTAATTATCACGATGATATTAACTAATTGATATAGTTTATGCGATACTAATAATGATGAGAATCCATTTGGTCTCTTATGGCATATCTGCTATTCAAATGTTACGAGCACTCGGTAGCATAGGGGCAGCGTGCTTGGCTATGAGTAGGTAGGTTCAAGGTTCGAGTCCCATATAGGTGAAATATTTTCTTCGAACTAATCGTTTCGAAAGACCAGGTAATGACGAATTACAATACAAAAAGAATCAATTTTTTTTTTTGGCATTGCAGGACCAATTTTGGTGATCTATATCGGGTCACAATTATCCGCCAAGACTCGGTCGATAATCGGGCCAAGCTCGAGTGCCAATGATGGCAATCTTGACGGGGACTGATTGTTGGCCGATTCTCGAATGAACTCCTACGCGATGCTCGGCCGATTCTCATAAGCCATTCTAGGGCCAATATTGATTGCGAATATCGGGCCGCTCTTATCATCCGAGGCTCGGTCGATGATCGGGCCAAGCTCGAGTGCCAATGTTGGCAGGCTCGGCGTCGCGCATCGGCCGATCGTTGGCCACTACCGATCACCCTACATGGGCTCTGAAACTTGTTAATTTTTTATACAAAAATTTCCGGCCCCCATGACGATTATTATTGCTGCGGAATGTCCAGTATGCAGCTCCGGCGATTTACCGCGTCAAGCAGCGTTTGCCTGGACCAATACTCGAGTATGTTTTCAAAATATTAAATATATTTTCGAAATGCACGAGATGTAATGATAGAATTACATAGTTCATCACTATTAATCAAATAGCCTGGATTACTCAATTCGAGTTAACAAACTGATCCTATTATTCCTGATCATTTGCCAAAGATAACATGAAATTCCAATATCTTTGTGATTAGTAGAAAAAAATCATTCTTGCATACATTTTTTAACAGAATATTTATTCGCAAATTTAATATTTTTATTAACATACAATTTTTAAATCATGTGTCCGATTTGAGGAATGAATTGTGAATTTATCAAAAGATTAAATTCTTCTATACTTGTTTGAGATTTGGAAATCATTTTTTATTTTTATTTTTAAGATTAACAGTTTCTTTTTACACAGAGGCGTAAATGAGTCACTCAGCAAAAATGCATCCGTTCAATGAGGAAATTAATAATATTATTTTATAAAAGTTAAAATGAAATATTATACATTTTATCGGGTAAATTCTTTTTTATAATAGTTTTGATTAATTAAGATGGTGACAGAATAATTCACATATAAAATGAAAATCATAAAGTCGATGTGGTTATTAAAATTGATAAAAATAATAAAAAGAATTTATCAACATTAAATTGTGAGTTTCATGATATATTAATTGGAATTTTTAAGCAATGTGTCTTATTTGAGGAATAAACTGTGAATTTATTTACAGGATCAAATTCTTCTTTACTAGTTGAAGATTTAAAAATAAATGTTAATTGTTATTTTAAAGATCAGTCATTTTTATAAATTGGAAATCGCAAACGAAATGAATAAAACTATTTTATAAAATTCGAAATTATCGATATTATCAATTTCGCTAAGTGAATTAATTTTCATAATAGTTTTATCCAATGAAGCCAATGAGAGAATAATTCGCATATAAAATAAAAAATAGTAACATCGATACGATTATTCAAATAAGTAAAAATAATACACTTAATTTGATTAATTAAGATGTTGATAGAAGATCATTTCAATATAAATCCTCTAAATGGGGCGCGGTCTAGTTGGGCTGACGGCTAGTCGTCCACTGTCTTCCGACTACCTAAGCAGTTTTCCCGAGTTTCCGAAGACTCCTGACAAACTCAATCAAACAGCCTGTACCGGCACAGGTTTGCCGTAGTTTCCCTGTGCCCTCCTGCACACGCGATACAGTAGCGCATTGGAAAGTGTGGCTGTGGGCAATATCGGGGGTTGTTTCGTCGTCCAAAAACAGTGTGGGGCAAAAGTGTGGGGCGAAAGCAAAAGTCACATTGGAAACAAAGAATTGTATGCGGTATTTCGTCGATCGCATGACAAATTTGGCAATTCCACGCTGCACTGCACCTCCGTATTTTCCGTACCATTCGATCAACGGTGATTTCAAAACAGCGACGAGTCCACCCCCATTCATTGAACTTGGTTAAAAATCCCGCGAATACGATCGCGACATAATGAATTCAATATAATTCTCCAGCACTTTGTATCATCATAACAATATTTCGAAATTCGATCGGCGAAACAAACTCTCATTGTTGTCAAAACGTGTGATCCTTCAGAATTTTGCAAATGGACCACGATCGTGATCATATCGGTGGCGATGAATAGAGAATTATTTTCAAAATTGTGCTCCCGATGGGTTGGGACACCGATGACGTACAGCGCCGTTATAACTTTGTCTCTCGTTTCATGCTCACGCTCGATAATGTATCCGTGGTATATAATTACGTATTTGGTGGATTATATTTTCAATATTATATTTTCTACCCTTGCTCACTGTCCCCACCCCCCTCCTGTCTCCCTCTTCACGCTTCGTAATTATCGGCGGGATGAATCTCCGCGAAATTTTACAAAACTATGATCGAATTTACGTGAGAGGGAGAGAGCCCGGTTATTTATCCTCTATTCATGCTCATCCGGGGTAAATATCGCGTGTATTATATGTACACGCTCCGCGGGGGCGGGCAGGAGTAGGGGGAGGGTGTTGTGGAAATAAATTTAATTTATTTTGAGATTCCACTCGTGTATGGGTGGGCAAGAGAGAGAGGGAGAGAGAGAGAGAGAGAGAGAGAGAGAGAGAGAGAGAGAGAGAGAGAGAGAGAGAGAGAAGAGAGAGAGAGAGAGAAAGCTCGTCCGATCGATAATACCCGAGTCCCATACAGCACATCCTCCCCTTCCTGAATTTTATACGCATTATTTTTATATCGTCCGCCTCGTACAGATATAAAATGTAACGAAGGAAAGTTCAACCTTATGGGACACTTTATTCACATTTCTTTTCTGGATTCTATTTCAACCGTAGCTTTATAAAGAGGGCTCGTTGCATTGTTTTATCGGGCGCTTCGCGTTTCCTCCGGCAATCTCTCTTTTTCCCCTTTCGCACTGTCTCTCGTTCTTTTTTCTTTTCTCCCGGAGCTTTCTCGGCATTCACTTGCGACCTGCACCCCACCATCTGTAGGTGCTCACAATAGGTCATTTTTATTCACGATTCACCGTCCTCACCTCGCCGTCTGATTAAGAGGTTATCCTTTGTTTCAAAAGTCGAAAAATCGCTTTTTTCAAAAACAATTTATTTTGACGGTATGTCAGCTTATAAATGATAACTGAAAATTCCAAGGCGATCGGATAAAAATTGACAGATTTATAGGCTGTTATGTTGATGCCCGTCGGAATGCTCGAAGCTTCGTTCAAAACTTTGAACGCTTTTTTTCTCTACGTTTTTAAAGTCGGTGAACAAAATATCTCTAAAACTACTGCATCGACCTTATTGAAATTTTTAGGGCTTTTCTAGATGTGAAAATATAATATTTAATGGAAAGATTTTTTTTTCAATTAATTTTTTTCAATTTGGGGAACGAAAAATGTCCATTTTTTTGCGAAAATCAAGACTCTCAGTTTGAAACTGCGCTTTTTTTTAAATTTGATCTTTCGGAAATTCTGGCGATTAATCATAGAATAAACAAATATAGTAACGAAATCTGTCTGATTTTTGAGAATTAGATAACCTGGTTCAGAAGGGCTAACCGCAAAAGACGTTTCCGAAGAGTGCTTCCAGACATCGGCTGTAAATCGATTATAATGGAATATTTTTGTACAAAAGAATTACAGTGTTCTTAAGATGACACTTTTTCAAATACCTTATTTTTGTATTTGGAAATTTATCATCGCGATTCTCTAAAAAAAAATTCCAAAAATGAATTGTTTTTCACTGTTGCAACTAGGCATAACCCCTTAAGGGCTTACACCTAGCGGACGTTATTGAGAATATTGATTTTTGATTTTCGACGGTTTCTCAAAATATAACATTTAAAAAATATTCTTCGTTCCAAGTCGACCCGTTCAACATTGATGAGGCTGAAGTTTGCGTCGTTGGAATGCAACGAAAATTCTTTTAAATTTATTACTTCCAATATGACCCAAAATCATGTTCTGCAGATCGCTAAATAAGAATCCTGAAAAATATTTCCGTGATTTTCATAGCTTAAGCTGCCAAAAGAAATATGGGAAATAAAAAAAAAAATTTCGTTGCGTCCGAACGATGCAAACTTCAACGTCATCAAAATTCTTCTACATATAAAAAAGCAGTGCTTGAACGAAGAATTTTTTGTCGATGCATAGTTTTTTTTTATCAACGAAGATGGCCCGTTTTTTCACCGAAAATCGAACTTTCACTTTGGACTGCGGCCATTTTTTTCAAAAATGGGTTACAATTCCGATCTTTGAATGGTCAGAACACTCAAAACTCCGTAAGAATAGTACCCCGAAAGATCGAAACTCCGAAAGAATTTCACACGAAACATCGAAACTCCGAAAATCTTAACACGTTCAAATAATTCGGCTATGGAAGTTTCGAAAGTTCCAAAATTTTTAATAAATCGACGAATTATTTAAAGAATTTTTTTTTCATTAAGAAGTAATGTTGCGTCAATTTTGAAATTTGCCTAGACAATGTTATACGTTTTCTGCATAAATTATCGCATCTACCACATTGATAAATATTGTTCAACACAAAAATAGTATAAGATACTCAGACCAAAAAAATTGAAAACCTGCTACCTTTTGCCAGAAAAAAAATTCGCGAAAATTTCTTTTTCTCGGCCACGAGCCGTAACGCGTTGCCGCTTCGTTTATTTCTATACATTGCAGGAACCGGGTCGTAGTGGCTGTCAATTAAAAAATCGAAGGCTCGTTCAAACATTATTTGCTAAACACCTGCATGCTTCTGATATTTCGCTTCGTCATTTTGCAGAATATTGACCATCGGTCGGATAATCTCTTTCGTATCATCCTACGAAATCGTTTTTCCAATAGATATATATATTTTTCCTTCTTCATCGACTGTAATTCCGCACACTCCTTGTTTTTCTATTTATTTTTGTATTTATTTTCCCTCGCTTCCAGCACCGCAACGCCGAGCTAAAAATACAAAGTTCGGGAAGCAACTTTTCCACTGCACGTCAAGCTCCGAACGTTCTCAGCTACCCGTTGTTTATTTTTCTCCCCTCCGGCCATCCCACATTAATGCGAATAATGTGGTAGTTATTTGGAGAGCAAAAAACACATACATGTACGGACGTACGAGAAAAAATTGATATTCAACAAATTCTGCAAAAAAATTTGCAACAAATTCCTGCCCTCCGGGAGTGCGCTGAAATCCCCCCCCTGCCGTTATCGCTACTTTTTCAATATTAGCCGCAAGTATTTATTCTCCTTATTTACCTGCGGAAATCCGGAAGCGAGAGGGCAATCGCCTCGTCGAGGGGGTGGCTTTTTTCGTCGCTCGGGGCTTCCCTGAGGACCGGCATCAGCACGGCAAAGGTATGAATCGCGCCAATATTGCGGATGTATCGGAGTTGCTTTTGGTATCCTCGCACCTTTATACGCTTTTCCTCTCGCTCCGCAAGCTTGCCCTCACCCGAGAAGGGATATAGGATTTATCATGAAAAACATTCCCCGCCGAGTACGTTGTGTACCTTGCGCTCGCGCTCGCGAGAGAGGATAGACCGTAATAAATCGAGTATCCCGGTTGTACGGTAAATAGAAGTAGCTAGTGCGCAGCTTCTCTTGATGCAATATCTCCTCTACATGTAAAGATATATAATGTTGGAGCATGTGCTAGGAATAATATTGGACTACATGTAGGAAAAAACATCTCCAATATATATATATATATATGTATGTATGATGTGTATATATATATATATATATATATATATATATATATATATATATATATATATATATATATATATGTATGTATAGACTATTTCCGCCTAATTCCGTAAATCTTTTTTTAGGTCTTGTTCGACTTTTCGCATCCTCGCT
This sequence comes from Ophion ellenae, assembly GCA_963210295.1. NCBI lineage: Eukaryota > Metazoa > Arthropoda > Insecta > Hymenoptera > Ichneumonidae > Ophion > Ophion ellenae. The sequence continues at coordinate 39,356,610 of OY723390.1, read as the reverse complement.
ATCTTGTTTTTGCTCGTCTGAAACGGAAATTGAAAATCACGTTGTGACGCGACGGGAGGTAATGACGTTTGCCCCATAACGTGACGGAACGTTCAAATAATTTTCTCGTCTTCTTCTCTTTCGACTCGAGCTGTGTGCCGCAGCAAACCGCGAGATATATGTATATATATATATATATATATATATATATATATATATATATATATATATATATATATATATATATATATATATATATATATATATATACACACACACACACACACACACACACACACACACACACACACACACACACACACATGTATATGTATGTGTATATGTATATATATATGTGTGTGTGTGTGTGTGTGTGTGTGTGTGTGTGTGTGTGTGTGTGTGTGTGTGTCTATGTATATGTATATGTACACAAAGAATGGGCAAGATGCAAATTTAATTTTCACAGCGAAATGTGTCAGGGCAGTCGAATGAATATTCACGAGTATATTAATGTAGATTTTATCGCGATCTAGAATCGACAGAACATTTTCATTCTCAATCAACATAGATTGGTAATGAATATAAAATAAAACACTTTGTTCGTTCGTGTTGGAATGTGTCCGGATATTTCAAAGCTATACCGTCGATTTTATTATTTTTAGTATTAATAATAGATCTTAAGATACTTTTATAGCTAATCTTATGTTTTAATTTTAATAGTAGATGGATGAATGTCGTTTGCTCTTGCTGAAGTGTGTTCGGATGTTTTCAAGCAGTAATATCGATTCTAATATTTTTAGTTTGAATAACATTAATATTGCTAATAATAGATGTTAAGATATTTTTATAATATCTTGTCTTCTCTTTTAATCTTAATAATAGATGGATGAGTAGATATATATTGTTATATAATATGACGGTGTTTAAATGTTTTTTTTTCTTCAAAATATGAATGTTATTAGAAATAGATTTTAATGGATCTTAATAACATTAATAATATATTATCATATCTTTTAATCTTAATAACAATATTACATAGAATAGTGAGATTAATGGGGATAAGAATATTAGGATGGACGAATAGACATATATTTTTATATAATATGGCAATTTCATTATGGTTTTTTTCATAATATGAATATTATTACCAATAGATCTTAATGGGTATCGACTTATCTGGTCCTATCTTTTAATGTCAATAATAGATGGATGCATAGACATATATTTTTACATTATACGTCCATTTCATTCTTTTTAATTTTATAATGTGAATATTATTAATAATAGATTCCAATGGATCTTTTAATAATCTTCTATTGATTTCAATTAATCGTTTTAATAATATCTCATCTTATATTTTAATCTTAACAATAGATGGAAGAATGGACATATATTTTTATATAATGTGTCGATTTTATTATGTTTAAAAAAAAAATATGAATCTTGGTAATAAATGATGAATCTTAATAATATCGCATCTTATCTTTTAATCTTAACACATAGATAGATGAATATACTTCTATTTTGATTCATGCCTGTCTATTTATAATTCCAGACAGATAGATATTGATAACTCGATATCACAAATTAAGGGACCAGCCCACTTTGAAAATTTCAAAAACTCGAAAGCAAGCAAGACGTGAAGAAATCGACAATAATGAGCAATCAGAAGGGATTTTGTACGGTGCAGGAATTGCCGATTGAGTTTAGGTGAGAGTTTTTCATAGTATACACTTCAAACGCGTTTTTCTCGCAACGACATTTTCAAAATCTAGCTCCATCGTATCTCTAAAACTAATAAACCGATTCTTTTGAAATTTGGACCACAGATTGTAAACATGATTCGCTACAAGATGACTCTCGATGGTTTTAAAATTTTGATTTTTACTCTTTTTTTTGCGAAAAACTGCGGAAAAACGCGGTTTTTACTTTTTTCGTTTTTCATCTGCCATTTTTTTATTTTTTGATAAAACTTTATATCCGCGGGTCATTTTGTAGCTGGTGTCATACTGAATCTAATGGACTTTGATTTTTTTGTTTCAGACAAGCCGTTGCCGAGTTGTGATGGAGCTACCCAGCCCACCTATTTTTGAGGCGTTACGTTAAACTATAGTTTTTGTACTTAAAAATGAATAAAAATGAATTAATTTTTTTTAAATGTTTTTCAAGACTTTATTTATCAAGCCTAACAACTTTTATATTCATATCTTTTATAAAATCCTCAAGAAAAAATCGCGAAAATTCGTTCGAACTGTTGATGAAACTTTGATGAAACTTTTGATGAAAAACGAAACTTTTTTCGTTTTTCATCTGCCATTTTTTGATTTTTTGATAAAACTTTATATCCGAGGGTCATTTTGTAGCTGGTGTCATACTGAATCGAATGGACTTTGATTTTTTTGTTTCAGACAAGCCGTTGCCGAGTTGTGATGGAGCTACCCAGCCCACCTATTTTTGAGGCGTTACGTTAAACTATAGTTTTTGTACTTAAAAATAAATGACCGTGGATAAAAAAAAATTTTAAATATATTTCAAGACTTTATTTATCAAGCCCAACAACTTTTATATTCATATCTTTTATAAAATCCTCAAGAAAAAATCGCGAAAATAGCCTTTTTTATCGTGGCTCCAAAGTGGACCGGCCCCTTAAGAAATTGTGAACTAGCACGGAATTGCTTTTCGCTCAAGAACTTGACGCCAAATTCGCACGAATATTGCCCAGAAATGCTAACGCGTGATGATTTTTATATGTATTTTTGCGGCGACATTTTTAACCTTCTATTTGGACGATTGGCCGTGTTTATTCGTTTTTTAATACGGTAATCTCGGGTAAAATGAGGACTAGAGGGGCTTTTTACCGAGCTTGCACAACTTGGACTGTAAACTTTCGTCGAAACTCGCGAGACTTTCCCCTCTTATTCGCTCTAACCATCGCCCTAGGGGTAATTAAAGGGTTACAACGATGGGACTCGCTCGCACGAACGAAATAGTCGCGGAGTAAGCGCTTTCCACCAACTCCCTCTCTCTCTCTCGCGCCCTCCTCCTACACATATATGTATACGGTCCGGCTGTTTGTTACTGTGGAGGCGGACTCTCAGGGATCGATCCACGTGTACACTGATACACCCCGATTAAAAGGGGAGGGTGCAAGCAGCCCAACTAAAAAAAACGTCTGACTGGGGTTTTCCCGACCGGTTCTCGGAGCACATCTGCAGGAGAGCTGACAACTTGGACCAGCCGAGTCAATTGGATAAAAAAATCCGTCGCACTATTTTTTTAGGGAAGCTGGAGCGCTTGCGAAAGTCGACGATTAAATTTTTTTGAATATATATGTTTTTGTCCGGAGTCTACGATTTTTTTTAAATTTTTGCACCACCAAACGTTACAGATAAAAAATAGTTTAATGGACGCAATTTTGATTGCGGCTAGATGGGCGAGACGTTCACGTTACAGGAAATGCAATTTTTTTCGCTATTTAGCATTAAGATTAAGGCGAGAAACCAGTTCAGATGACTTGAAAAACCGATTGTTTCTCCCCCATAAATTGTTAGTAGAACTATCAAAGAATTTGTTCCCAAAGTAGTATAAATAATTCATTACTGCCTTGAATTCTTTGTTTTCGTTCATTTTTTTTCAGACCCGTTTTTCTCGAAGCGACTTTTTTCAATTTGTGTACACTCTAGCTCAAAAAGTTTCTAACGTATAATTTTACAACGTAATAGTTCGTTTCTTTATATAATTACGCATTATATGAACCTAAATTTGGGGTAATATTGTTGTTTGAAGTATATTTTTTATAGCAAAAAATGTTGTACAATAATGGCTACAATTATACCCTTTTGTTTAAACATCTCTGAGGAATGCAATTTTCATTTTTTTTGTCATTGCTAGGTTCATCTAGAAGGAAAACATGTTCTTAAAGTAATCGTCAAACCGTATTGATTTCCGATAAAAATTGTGGTCTCCAGAGTGTACACAAACAGAAAAGTCTGATGGCGACCTTCGATTGGCCTCTTAAAATATGTTCCATATTTTAAGAGGACATGCTTCGAAAAAAAATATATTTGTTTGAATATATGTATAAAATATTCACAAAGTTTGAATAAAATCTATTCGTTCATTCCTTGTGAAAAAAATAATGAAAATCACTAAAATAAAACCTACTCCTAAACTGGTTTTGCGCCTCGACGCAAACTAAACGTTTGTAAACATTTAGAAAGAGAAAATCGTAAAGCATATTCACTCAACATCGAACCATCAAGGTTTGATGGAAAATTACGAATCTTGGCTGACGAATGAAGCGCATTGCTGCCAACCTCAATGTCCGCGAAGTTTCCGTATTCCGGCAACACTTAATACGAATTAAAGTAATAATAAATAATGTCGTGACATAAATTCAAATAGACAAAATTATGTATTACTCAAAACTTCATTTTGAGTGGTATAAAACATTCGCTGACGCAATTTTTTAATAATAATAAATTTCAAAATAACAATTTTCATAATTGTAACACGAAAGTTTTTCTTATGTCCGTAATAGAAATATACAAGTGCATAATTTTGCCCTTTAATTATATATCTTACGAAAAATTAGCATCTACAGAATGAATTTATACCTCATATGCATTCTCGGAGGTTCATTGAAAACAAAAATTATAACCCGTCATTTTACTGGACTGGACCACTCCAACCTTCTAAGCTTCAATTTATTATGCCTCAACTAACTTTTCCAATTATTTCATACTCGTTCCCTACTCAATCGATGGCAGGTAAAATAAATTCGCAAGACTGGATACCTGTGCAAAACTGCGGTAAATTAGTAAAATTAGTGACAATATAATTGAAGGTTCAGTCATTTTCTTATGGTCGTCAAGAAATTATAGGGAACTCCGAAAAAAGAGCAAAATTCCGCATCTGCCGACAGTCTCGTACGTCAGCGTAAAAAATCGTTTCGCAGTCAAGTGGCAGACGTCCGGACGGGCCCTCGTCGGTTTTTTTTCGCGGTTTGTCCTGGCGTTGCGGAAAAAAGCGCTCGCGTCGACGCGCTTAGTGAGACGGCGGGACGAGAATGAATATCGTGGTTATATCGAACGTGATAAAGCTCGCGAGGAGATGCGCGACGAGACACCCGTCCGTCCAATTCTTTCCGGATGTTTCGAAAATCCATGAGTCAGGGAATATTGCTCTCGGGGAACGTGACGAGAGTGTGTCATAGGCAGAATACAAAGCGCTGGGGTGCATCTCTCGGGAAAAAAAAATTACCTAGATTTATTTCCGGTAAAAAAAAATATTTCTACAATTATTTAGGGCCCAAATATCGTCATTATTATTTTCTAACATTTTGTAAAAGAAAGTCATACGAAGTATAATTAAAATTGTAATCATTTTTCGTAATAATTTTCATAATTTTTCATAATTCTTCACAATCATTTTCATAATAATATTAATAATTTAAATAATCTTGACCCTAGGACCCTACACCATGTGTACGAAACAAATAACCTTACACACACCCCAGCACTTCAAATCAACGCTACTAACGAACTGTTTGTCGTAGAGAGATTTTTTTTTAATCGAACCCTCGAGAACTGACGAATGGAATAGACTTTGCGAGAAAAACCTAATATAAATTTATCACCATGAAAAATGTGATTAAACAAAGCAAGAAAAATGATGCTATCATTTCTCACTAATAATGTGGGGTTTGCGGTACCCATGTGTAGGGTTCTAGAACCCTAGAACCCTAGAACCCTGAAATTGTAAAAATTATTAACATTATTGATATTACTAACATTGGTAACCAACAATTTTAGTAATATCAATAATGTTAATAATTCTTTTAATTTCAGTCATTTTTATATTTTTAACCCTTTAACTGCATACTGGGTCATTGAGAAAGCATGTTTTCAACTGACTTAAGCGTCGATTGAGGTGAATATGAATAATAATAAGTTATTGAAGTAAAAAAATACGGAAAATATACGTTTTCAACAATAATCTGCCAAAGGAATATATTTTTTCAATTTTTCACTCTTCCGAACATGCACAAATTCAAACCTCCGAATGAATATACTTTTTGGAAAGAGGTCGACAGTGTCTTTATTTCGTATATATAAACTCTCCTCTTCAAAAATCTCAGAGGACTTTTTAAAATATTTTAACGAAAAAAAATTCTGATATTTTTCCGGCAAGTTTGCGCATTTTTTTAACGAATCTCCCACTTTGAACGAATGTTTGGGCTCTTAATTTTTGTTTTTGTTGAAAAATAAATTTTGGGCCATAAAATAAGGATCATTGACTACAAAAAACGTCTTTAAGAACAAAAAAATGCACGTTTACCGAAATACCACGATCTGAAAATCGTCCGGGGTCGGATCGACCCCATATGCAGTCGGAGGTTCGTGGCGGAAGTGTGCAGTCGAAGGGTTAATAATATTAAGAATTTGAATATCTTCCATCATTTCAATCATTTTCCTACTTTTAATCATTTTAATAATTCCAATAATTTAAAGATTTAAAAATATTTGTACAATTTTAATCATTTTAATCATGCACGTATGTATAAATATGTATAAAGATAGAGAGAGAGCGAGAGAAAGAAAGAGCAAGATGCGGAAAACACGTTTTCCACCCCGGCAGTGCTCGACAAGGTTAGAGGGGGTTAAAAAGAGAAGACGTCGTTAGATGGGTCGGGAGATAGTCCTTGACGCCCGAGGACAGAAGCGAGCGATACGCGTGTCTCTCCCCAGGTTCCTTTTCGCTGTTGCGGTCGAAGCGCGTTTTGCTGCTGATGCTCGGGAAGGAAAAGCAGCTCTAGTATAGGTATACCCAAATATCGTTCCCTTCATCGTCGTTGTGCTGCCCTTATAGCTACGAGAACGAACGAGACAACGAGTTAACTTGGACAAGGCAACAAAGGGAAGCAGGCACGTGTATGCCTTGTGGATACAGGGCTCGTCAAAAGTTACCACATGCTTCTCGCGGACACGTGACTTCGCTAATTTCGTAAAATGCGAAATAAAAATTCGTACTAGTATTTTTTTGAATGTCACTTCAAGAAAAAGCGAAATTGATGTCAATCAAATCCCCTTGAGGGGTGGAGGGATTCAGAAGTGTCGATGAGTATTTTCCTGCTCGATAAAAACTTCCATCACCCCTTAAGGCGGGACACCACTGTGACGGGTGAATAAAATCGATTTTTTTGCATTTTCTCAAAGTATACGTGTTCCATAATATATGAAAAAACATTCAAGTTTAAATATTTAAAATTGACCAAGTTGCGGACGATTTAGTAAAAGCAGGTAGCGCAACGATTTACTTATACTAAAACTTTCATACGCATTTTTCTCGAAATTACTTTTCGCGACCTGATCGGAATCATAACTCTAGCTACAATTGTTCGAATTTCAATTTAAAAAAATCCAAAATTTCTGTAATTACAGTAACTATCGTTGTACGTAGCCGTGGTCTTTTTTTCTCTCGAAATTTAGTATTTTTTGAGCTCCCCAATAAACGTAAAAATTTTGCCAAAGTGACACTTTTTCGAACCCCCGTCATTTTGTGAATTTGTTTTTCGAAAAAAAATAAAACGGTTATGTACAACGAGAACTACATTTTTATACACTATAATACTTTTTTATTTTTGTTTTCAGACCACAGTCATGTTATCGATCCGGCCGTTGGACCACATTTTTTTATAGAGGATCTATCATAACGCAACAACGTTGTTCATTTAAAAAAAATTCACACGAAATAAGTTGAATGTATGCCAAATAACATAGCCTTTTTCAAAATCCCAAAGCGTAATACGACCTTTTTTTGACTTTTCACAGTGGTGACCTCCTTTGAGGTTCTGACTGCATGTGGGGTCGATCGGACCCCAGGCGTTTTTCAGATCGTTGTATTTCGGTAAATATGCATTTTTTTTTGTAAATACTTTTTTTTGTAGTCAATGATCCTTATTTGATGACCCAAAATTAATTTTTTGAGAAAAACAAAAATTAAATCCCCAAAAATTCGTTCAAAATGGGAGATGCGTTGAAAAAAACGTACTTGCACGAACAAAACATAGGGGTCAAAACGACTCAGTGTGCAGTCGAAGGGTTAATAAATATCGAAAAAAAACTGCACCCCAAAGCTTCGAATAAAAGCACACTTTTTTCCACTTTTGAACCACCCTGTATCCAATTCACATTAAAATACAAGCATACTTGACGTAAGCTCGCGGGACAGTTTGAGCGAGCTCTCACACTGCAAATTTATCGTCGACGGGCTTGTGTGCGGCCCCTTGTGCAAACAATGTACCGCGGATGCCGTTCGTGGCATCGATTCACTCGCTATATCCGCCCAACAAACAGGCTTGATATTTTTTTCGCCTTCAATAAAAAAAAATCGAATATAATTCTCGTCTTGAGAATCCTTGAGGAGGCGAGCTTAGTTCGCGTAAAATGAAGAAAAAAAGGAATTTTTCCGTGCCACGATCCGCGTTGCTTTCCACGTGCGCCTAGTGCTACGAGTGTATTTTGTGACTTGGAACACGAGCACGTTTCATTGATATCGATCGTTACGCTGGCCATCGAATAACCTCGAGTAAAACCGCGTGTCATCATGAATATTTTAAGGCCCTCCGAACAAATACACGCGATTCCATTCCCTTTTTTTCCGTACTATTCGTGTATTCCTCGCTGTAAAGGTATGGGTGCTTCATATAGAAAAGTTATGGAACACAATAAACCTGGAAAATATATATTTTTTGGAAGTATATTTTTTTATATATATTTTTTTAGTATATATTTTATATTAGTATAATTTAGTAAATATTTTAACCATATATATATATATATATATATATATATATATATATATATATATATATATATATATATATATATATATATATATATATATATATATATATATATATATATATATATATATATATATATATATATACTAAATAAAATGTATTATTTTATGTAGTATTTATTTTAACCCAAACAAATACATGCGATTCCATCCCCTATTTTTTCGTACTATTTGTGTACACCTTGCTGCAAAGGTATAGGTGCTTCATATATAAAAGTTATGGAATACAATAATCTTGGAAAAAATATATTTTTTTGGAAGTATATATATATATATATATATATATATATATATATATATATATATATATATATATATATATATATATTATTATTATTTAGTACAGATTTTAATCGTATATATATTTTTTATCAATAAAATTTATAATTTTATTTAGTATATATTTTAATCCAAACATACCCAAACAAATACACGCGAATCCTGGAATTTTTTTTTTGTAAAGTGTATTTTATGGAGTACCTATTCATGATGTTGAAGCGTGCATCGTTGGAATGCAACGAAAACTTTTTTTATGCAATTTTAGGGTATGAGAATGTCTCAAATATTTTTTAGCATTTTTCCAAGTTCGAAGATAATATCTGGAAATATTCTTCCTCTTTTCGGAGAGTATTCATGATGTTGAGCTTGCATCGTTGAAACGCAACGATATTTCGTTTTTTCAATTGTTAACTTGTTATCGTCCCATTTTTGCCAGTTTTCGGCTACGGGAATATCTCAAACGTTGTTTAGGATTTGTTCGAAATTCTAATAAAAAATTTGAAGACATTTTCCCCTTTTGCAAAGAGCTTGCATCGTTGGAACGCAACGATATTTCATTTTTTCAATTGTTAACTTGTTATCGTCCAATTTTTTGCCAGCTTCAAACTACGAGAATTGTTCAAACGTTGGTTAGGATTTTTTCAAAATTCTAGCAAAATATCTGAAGATATTCTCCCCTTTTTCAAAAGAGTATTCGTTATGTTGAAGCTTGCATCGTTGGAACGCAACGAAAATTTATTTTTTCAATCGTTAACTTATCATCACCCAATACCTTCGCCAATTTTAGGCTACGAGAATGTCTCAAAGGTTCGTTAGGATTTTTTCCAAATTCGAATATAATATCCAAAAATATATTTCCCCTTTTTCGAAGAGTATTTATGATGTTAAAGCTTGCATCGTTTGAACGCAATGGAAATTCATTTCTCCGATAATCAACTTGTTATCATTCAATATTTTGTCACTTTCTAATATATAGAAATATTTCGGCTAATGATACAAATTTCAAAAATAAAAAGAAAGAATTTCCGTTTCAACGGTGCAAACTTCAAGACCATGAGTATTCCCGCGATGTATGAAATGTTTTTTCTACGCCCAGTCCATACAGTGAGTGAAAAAAGCTTTTAGCATTTTTGTGAAATGTCTCTCGCAAAAAAAAAAATTCAAAGATTATTTTATTCGATAGCTTGTCTCAAGCATGGAAACTTTGTAAAAGTTAATATAAATAATGTATGTTAATAGGAATCTCCAGGAAACGCCCAGAAAAGGCGAGATATGCTAATTCCCTTTTACCAACTGTACATATGTATATATATATATGTGTGTGTGTGTGTGTGTGTGTGTGTATATATATATATATATATATATATATATATATATATATATATATATATATATATATCCCCCGTAATACTTAATCCTCAGAACTTGAGGGGCGAACCTTTTTAAAATGTTTAAATTTCTCATTAGTCTTCTCGAAATTCACCTCCAGATCCGACTGTAATATGCAACACGAAGTTTATCGTTACTACGAGTAAATATTTATTTTTCCGTGTATTCTTTACAACACACCTCGACTGTGAAGTCTCCGTTGACCCATGGGACACGTGTGGAGTCGTTGAACCCCCGTTGGACAAGCCGTCGTAAAACACGATCCGTCCGTACAGTGTCAACATTTATTTATAAACTCGGCCGTTGCTCGTCTATTTAAGTATTTCAACCCTCCACACATGATAACAACGATGATACTGATATTTACGATAATAACAATAACAATGATAACACTAATAATAATAATAAAATAATGGCGTTAAAATAACGATAATAACGGTGAGTACGGTTGACAAAGTAAACTGGTGTAAAGTCTGTGAAATTGCGGTAACGTGACGTTTTGAGACGACTAGCCTCCAGTAATGAATTTTATGCTCTCGTTGTTACTTTACTCAAAGGAAAAAAAATTCCCTCGTTGCTTCGGAAAAAAACATAAGTTTATTTGAGGCGGAATATACATTTAGACGGGAAAAAATTAAGCAGTTTTGAGGAATTTTTTAAACTGAAAAATAATTTTTCTACATTTATGAAACTATAGGTATACTCTAATCGTATATTTAACTATACAAAACGATGTTTTAAAATTCATTTGTCATCAAAATGGGAGTGCTACGGAAGAGTGTTACAGCAAGGTTGCCACGGGAGTTGTGAATCGTCGTGCAGTCGAGCTTCTCGTAGACTTTGATTTGCCAACAAAATTAAAATAAAAAAAATTCAGTTAGAACATGTATGGCTTCTATTTGGCAGTAAATAAAATGAAGAAAAGGCTCATTTAAGAGAATTGCATGCATTTACAAAAAAAAATCCAAAATTTCTGCAAAAATTTGAATTAAAACAGTTTTAAAAAATAATAAAAAAAAAACAATTCTCGGCAATTCGGAGGTAGCAGTATTATCAATATTTCAACCAAGTCTCAACTCAATTGGCTCAATAGTTGTTGCGTAATCCTGCACGCCAATTTCGAAAATGCAGTTTTGAGGAAAACGCGTTTAAAGTTTACATGGAATTTGAATTAAACTGCACCAGGTACTTGTGGTAACTAATTGCTTAAGTAATGTGTTACAAAGTTATTAAATTATCACTTACAGTAGCAATTGTAAATGTTAATGGTGAATTTAAATACTTTTTGCCCATCTGCGATCTCGCTACTATACCTTCGAATTTCGCTTTGAAACTTTGGGAAAATATTGTACATATATAGTTCTATCGTTTAACCCCTTTTTGACAGATTTATATTTTACCACGATTTTGACACACTAGGTCAATTTGACCCGGATAGTGCGTCATCCACCTGCCCTTAACAACCCTTCGATCGGATTCAATTAAAAATAATCCGGGATACACTTTGAACATTTCTTAATATGTCTGCACAATAAAAATTCTCAAAGTACAAAATTGAATTGTTGTAAAAAATTATTGAAAACTTTCAATTTTGGGAAAGCGACCTTTTTTCAAATTCGTCCGGGTCAAAATGACCCAGTGTGTCAAGGAAGGGTTAAAAAAATCGGTTTTCTGATCATCCACCTGCCCTTAACCCTTCGATTAGATTCAATAAAAAATAATCCGGGATACACTTTAAACATTTCTTAATATGTCTGCACAATAAAAATGCTCAAAGTACAACATTGAATTGTTGTAAAAAATTATTGAAAACTTTCAATTTTAGGAAAGCGAGCTTTTTTCGAATTCGTCCGGGTCAAAATGACCCAGTGTGTCAAGGAAGGGTTAAAAATATCGGTTTCCTGATCGTTGTAAATTTATATCCCGTCTTAAATTTAAAATTGATATTCAATATATCAATAGATATTTCAGTGTCCCAGATTGATCGCTCACTGATGAATAAAATCTCCTAAATATCGTTTGCAAAAAATCACGCAGAAGCGGAATACTTATGGTTCGTGAAGAAAAAAGACTTCCCGATTGCGTTGTCGCGAAGCGTAAACGCGACGGTTGTCATCACGACAAGTAGCGAGTAAATGATTCCCATACTGATTTGGATCGGTACGTACGTGACAATCAAGCAATGTCATTCGATACGACGATAAGAAAAGTTTGTGTAGTTTTCGGAGTGTTTTTCAGTTGATTTTTTCACCGAATGCTTCGATTTTCGATAAATTCAACCCAGAGGTAATTTCCTAATTTTTTCATGACACGAAGTTTGCATCGTTGAAATGCAACGATTTTTTTGTTCATTTTCCATATTACTATTATGATTATCCAAATCCTTATTATTTGCAAATTGCCTAAAATTGCCTAAAATTAAAAAAGAAATGAAAACGCAGAAAGTAGCGAATTTGTAATCCGGAAACAGACGGGGTTAGGTTCAGGAGGAGAGCAAAGCCTCGTAGGAAGCTTTTCACCTACGAACGGTACAAAAATCTTGACTTGAAGGGGGGTGCACGATTTTGTGGTGAATGCGGAAAAAGGAAAGACTGATCGTCGCTGAGAACAAGGATCGAGTGCGGATATGAATGAGAGGGAGAGGGAGAGGGAGAGAGAGAGAGAGAGAGAGAGAGAGTAGATGTCGGGGCAGTCGGGATAAATCTTTCGTCTTCGGGTAGACGGTGCACGCGCGGTAGGGGCTGAAAAATATATATGTGTGGTGCGACGAGAGGGATGCATGGCGCGCACCGCACTTGACTCATTTCTCCGGTGCCCGGCCGACACAGACCTCTCGACTCGACGCGCGCCACTCGTAGAAACGAAATCCGATACCAGAAAAGCTAAACTCCTTGAAATGTTCACGAGAGTCTAGCACAGCCGGTCCTGATGCTCTCTCTCTCTCTCTCTCTCTCTCTCTCTCTCTCTCTCTCTCTCGCTCCCTCCCTCCCTCCCTCCCCCGCACCTTACGAAAAAAGCCTACACGGCTAACTCGTGGCCGAAAAATAAAGAAATTTTCTTAATTTTTGACGTGTGCTGGTTTTCAAATAATTTTTTTTACATTAAAGCGTATTGGTTTAAATATCTTTTACAATTTTTTTGTCGAAAAATATTTGTAAATGTGGTAGTTACAATGGTTTGTGCAGACTGCTGTTTCAAACACGTCCTCCGCAGTCACCACTGCTGCTGGGCAACAAATCAAATTATCCAGTACTTGGAAGAAGCGTTTAATAAAATATTGTTTTTTGAAGAAAAAAAAATGGCCTCAGTCCAACGTGAAAGTATCGATATTCGGTGAAAAAGGCCTCGATTATCGTCAATAAAAAAAATTGTACATAGAAAACAAAATTCCTTCGTTTTAGTACTTCTTTTTAATATGTAAAAGAAGCCTATAAAACTTTTAGTTAATTACTTTTTAGGTTAATCGTAGCAGTGACTTTTAGATGTCGTTTAAATTTTGTCGGTCCGCGGAACCTACCTACAAACACCCACAACTCCCTTACACGGATCGACTGGAAATTTTCACAGAATATTTTCGAACTTTCTACATCGAGAGTACGTCAAAAACCAGAAATCAGTATTTAAAATACTTCAACCGAGTGTAAGCCCTTAATCCGTCGTTAACACACTTATATTTGCCCACAATTTTGATGCATAGGGTCAATTGACCCGGATAGTACCTGCTTCATCCGTCTGCCATTAATGACCCTTCGATCGATTTTTGTAATCAGGGATACAGTCTTTAAATGTCTTAATATGTCTGCATAATTAAAATTCGGAACATATAAAATCGAGTTATTGTAAAAAATTATTTGAAAATTCAAATTTGGGAAAGTGGGCATGTTATTTCAATAATCGTCCGGCTCAAAATGCCCCAGTGTGTCGACGTAGGGTCAAAATGAAACGTGAAGTTAAAATAAAAAAAATATTGAAGCACAGGTCACAAAGTTAATAAAAAATAAAACAAATTCATTGAATGAACAATATTGAAAATTCGCCAGTTTGATGAATGTTGCAATTTTTCGAAAAGCACAAGGAGCTTTAGCTATTTGAGCTCTTTCAGCGGAAGAGTCTCTATAAAATATCGCCTACATATGTATTTGTCTCACCGCCCGTTTTATTTTTTTCTCCCCCTGTTATTTCCCTTGTAACCCTGCGCCCTCGTGCTCACAGGTATTCTTCCAGCAGCCTCTCTTACTCTCTCATGTTCGTTTTTCTCAAGCGATTCTAGACATCCCTCTCTCGCACCCTCGCTTGCCCTCTTTCGAGATGAAGGAGGACAGAAGAGACGGCGGTCGCGGAGGCGGCCAAGGGGGTAGGTGTAAGGGAGATTCGGAGGGTGAAGACTTCCGCTTCTCTCATTCTCCTTTCGGCGCAACCCACTCATCCAGTCAACTCTTTCATCGCGAAAATACGGCGTTCCGGAATCTCAATTCTCCCCCCCCCCCACCTCCCTCACGCCCGCCCTCTCTCGCCCTCCCTCGCCTTCAGCGCTCTCGTCAGCATCCCTCTCGTTCGTGCTCCACCTTTCCTCGTCTCGAGACTCAAGTGTCCAACTTTTCACTCCCTTTCGACCCCCCCCCCCCACCCTCTCTTTCTCTTTGCGACCATCGACTCGAGAGGGTTTTAACTTAGTCTCTCGCGCGCTTTCGCAAGATGCTACGAGAGTACTATGAGCTTCTGAAGATATTTTGTGTCGCTTGTTCGTTTACTTTGATTCTTCTTTTTCAAACCCCTTGATTTACTTTCAACCCCTTGTGCTGCGCCGTGTAACGATTGTAGTGATTATTTGCAATCGATAGTTCGAGGACTCTCTCTCTCTCTGTCCCTTTCTCTTTGGAGGAAAATAAAAAATAAATAAAAGTTTCGAAACTGTTACTCTTTGCATTTATAATTTATGTTTATTTATGCAAATGCACAAATAGTTAGAGTGCGTATTTTCGCATGGCGAAAAGGGCTCCGCTAATCCTCGCATTTACTTGCACACTTGAATGCTGTACCGGGGGCAGGAAAAAGATGGAGCGAGCAAGAGTTAATGAACGCGGATTGCGAAGGGTGAAAAATGTGTAAAAATAAAATAGTGCTGAAACCCGCTCGCTCGGTAGAGAATGTCGCAATGCAAAAATTGTTAGGCGTTGAAATGAAAACGGAAAAATGTACGAACATGCTGTGGTTTCGTTATTTTTAATTTTCCCTTCTGTACCACCGTTTTGCGCCAACCCCCGGTACGATGGGCCAAAATGCGTGGGAGCAATGGCAAATACAGAATTTTTCTGGAGGGGGGGGGGGCACCAAGTGCACTTGGTGGGGGGGGGGGGGGGGGGCACGGGGGTGTGATTATTCTGGGACTTTTTAGGTTTTTTTGTATAGTCGATTTGGACCATCTGGGGGGGAGTACCTGTCCCCCCACCCCCCACCCTCCTGAGTCCACCCTTGCGTGGGAGGAATACTGTTTGACGCCAAAAAAGTCCTCGTTGTTCGTCCAGTTCATTTTGAGCTTTAATAAGGTCACGTAGAAAAATACGAGGTCTTTCCCTTCCATTTGGAAAAAAAGGTAAATAACGGTCTTTCAAGCAGTCCGCAGTGGCAGTTTTTTTTGCTCTCCACTCTGCTCCGTTTTCTTTGTCGTTAAATCCTTCGCTTTGGCCTCTATATACGTATACGTTTGCTTTTTATACTTTTTAATTGTAGAAGAGATAGTAACTGCAGCTTTTCACCCTTTCAAATGAATGGTAATATCGCGCCGCGAATTCGCTCCAACCCCTCGGCTTGCTTTTCATCCCTTCCACCTCTGCCGCTTACGCAGAGCTTTCTCGGAGCACTGAGCGTTTCAACCTCGCAGTTGTCCTGTCGTCACGAGAGTCCATTCGTAACCTCTCACTCTTCTCCCTCTCTGTGACGCTCGCTCCATTTGTCTCCTCCAACCCCTCGCAAAATTAGCGATTCAATTATGAAACGTAATCTGGTCGACAGGCACGACGGACCTTCGTGCCTCGTTTTCTCTCGAGAATTCGACAGGACGGAGAACCAGAGAGGAACTGTTTCTCCTGAGATTTGTCTCGTCGCCATAGGGCTCATAAGTGCAAGTTCGGTGTATGGGAATATGTCGAGTGAAGGTAGAAACTTGAATGCAAAAAAAAAATTTTAACAAACTTTTATTTACGGGGTTACCCCCACTTGCGATTTTGAAAAAAATCGATTTTTTTTAATTGCATTTTTTTGAAGTATGAGTATCTGAGAATATGTCCTGAAAATTTCAAGTCGATCCGAACAAAATTGACTGAGATATGAGCGTTGAAAGAGAAGAATCCGCGTTGAAAGAGCGTTGAAAGAGAAACTTTAAACGCGTTTTTCTCAAAATGGCATTTCTGAAGTCGGTGACCAAGATTACTCGAACACTAATGAACCGATCTTCTTGAAATTTTGCAGGCTTATTTAATACATAAAAATGTAGTCTTTATTCGTTCGATTTTTTTTTCGAAAAAAATGGCCGTTTTATAGCCAAAAAACGGCCGTTTTTTTCGTTAACATCGAACCATTAACTTTGACTGTCCGCCATTTTGTGAAAAATGAATATTTTTTAAAATCCTTCGATTAAAGACTAGTTTATACTTATATTTGACTAAATCCATCCGCATTTTTTTTTTTTCAGATGATCCACTTCGCCGCAATGTTGGTCGACGCAAACCGTGTATATAAAAACATTATTTTATTGACGGCCATTTTCCACTAAACAATGTAATATTTTTCAATAAAAAAATTACTGAAAGTTCTTCAAGATGTGTTCTTTAAGATGGTATATTGATCGATTAAATAAGTTTTGTAGTTTTATTTAAAAAAATTCATGAAAAAGGCCTTTTTTTGCGCTACAAGTGGGGGTAACGCCTTAAAGGGCTAAATGGTAGAAGACATTTTTTTTACCGAGTCACCTATGTGTGTCTATAAATGAAAGCTTGTAGCGCTTCGCTTTTTAAATGCTTAATAAATTTGATCAATTCAGTTTCATTAAACATGTTCAATTTGGCACAATAGTAATTAGAGAAATTATTATCACACGTTTAAACTCAGTTTCAGAATTTTTATTTAAGAAATCTAAGGTTGTTTTACAGTAAATTAAATACAGTTGATATGTTAACGGATTTGGGTAAATTAAAGATTATATGTCTAAATTTTGAGCGCCCCAAGCTTTCATTTATAGTCACATATAGGTGACTAGGTAAATAAAATATTTTCTACCTTTTAGTACATTGAATAAAGGCTTGTTAAAAAAGTACATATGAATTACTTTCTATTTTTTAGTCTTTAATTGATTTTACTAGAGCTCTGAAATTTTTGCAAAGCGGGATTAATCCTTCCAAACGAACCGGTGTTGTTATTGGTTGATTGTCAGGAGACATTATGGAGAACTGTGATAGGTGGCATCTATCATAGATGTTGGCTCACCATCTATTGGACCTTACCTTTTAACCTATTCTACCTATTGGCCCCTTTTAACGATTGTGCGATCCGAGAGCACATGGAGCCAATTCATATGTTCTCATGCACTTTCCCTGTATTGTCACCTCTTACAAGGAAAGTTTTCCAGGTCGATCTCTCCGATTTCGATAAAATTTGGCATGCTTGTAGAATGGGTAAAATAGGCGACACGTATTTTTTAATATCTGCGAAACCCGATTTTTAAGGGATGAAACGCACCCTCGAAAATAGGGGTGTTTTTCATTTTTCGTCGATAACGTTATCGTTCTCATCTCCAATGTACAGTAAACGAAAAAAAATAAACATTGTTGCAATTTAAAATTTTTCCATATTTCGTACCGTTAAAACGTTATAGACGAAGAACGAAAAACACCCCAATTTTCGAGGGTGTGTTTCAACCGTTGAAAATCGGGTTCCACAGATATAAAAAAATCCGTGTCGTCTATTTTTACCTATTCTACAAGCATACCAAATTTAATCGAATTCGGAGAGATCGCCCTCGCAACCTTTCCTTGTTAGATGCATGGTTGCAAAATTTCAGAGCTTTAAGTAGTCGGGGAGTGGCTGAAATATCGATTTTCCGTTTTGCATCCCACACCAAGTCAAGTTAAATAAAAGCTTGTAAAAATTCGCAAGTGTCTAGTGAAAAAATTGTCATGCAAACAGATTTTGGAATCTTTAATCGCGTTTGGCTCGAAACCACTTTTTTCTTTAAATCGGGAGAACGCATAATTCTGGCAGTTCTCATTCGATTTACTTAAAACTTCAACTGTAGCTCCTTAGATGGATTATCTAGAGAAGTACACACGATTTGTACGAATCACCGATAATTGTCGGTTCTATAAACAAATTGACGCGAGGCACCACTGTGACGGGCAAAGAAAATCGTTTTTTTTTGTATTTTCTCATAGTATACATATTCAAGAATATGTGGAACATTGGTCAAGTTGGAATATTAATAATTGACCAAGCTGCAGACGATTTAGTGAAAGTAGCTAGCGCAACGACTTGCATATACTAAAACTATAAATCGCGTTTTTCTCGAAACGACTTTTTTTTACCTGGCCGAAGTGATAACTCTAGCTATAATTGGCTCAACTTTCAATGGAAAAAATCCCAAACTTCCGTAATTGCAGTAGCCATTGTTGTTTATAGACGTTTTTCTTCAAATCATTTTTTAAGCTCCCGAATATAAGTGAACATTTCGCCACAATTTGTTTTAACAACCAACATTTTGTAACCAATATACAACCTTCATATATATATATATATATTTGGGTTTGAATTCATACGACGTCATTTATCTTAATATTTATCGTGAAAGAAAAAGTCATCTTAAGCACAACTCTCTACAATGTTTTGTTGTTCGTTCCGAATTAACGTATCTCCATTCGCCTATGATTCCTGTCCATCTGCGATCAGAGAAATAATTCAAGTTGACGGAATCTTGCACGAACTACTGAACGAGCCGTGCTGATCCAGCTAACACACGAGTGCGCAAATGTAGCGCTGAATTATTGCAAGCACAATTTATTAATGAAATTCAATGCGGAAACTGGCGGAGAGGCGTTTGGGGGGATTGGGGGTGAAATCCGGCCTGTTTACGAGGATTTTCACTGCGGGAAGTGACGGCGAAACGGCGTTCACTTGCGAGGCCACTCTGCTGCGAGACACTAATCGTAATGAATTATTGAACATAATCCTCACCAGTGGCAGGACGAAAAAAAAAAACAAAAAACCAAACAGACAAGTCGAGAAAATCTTCCTCCCTGCGTGGGAGTCTAGTTTTGGTAAATGAACGAGGTGAATGGTGTACAGCCTGAGTCAGCTACGAACTACCAGCTATGTATGGGTAGAGGTGACTTTTAGGACACATGACTACGAGGCACGTCCTCGTAGTAGCCAAGTGTCTTCAAAGTCGTTTTTGAACGAATGTAAGCATCTTTGTACGAAGGTTGTTTTAAGGACGGTCCTGGCTTCGTAATCAACAATTACTTTGAAAAGAAAAACAATTAAGGGCCGTCCTCGAAATAGCCGGATGTGCCGGAAGGGAACATTACGTGGATACGTGGATATATATATATATACACACAGACACACACACACACACACACACACACACACACACACACACACACACACACACACACACACACACACACACACACACACACACACACACACACACACACACACACACACACACACACACACACACACACACACACACACACACACACACACACACACACACACACACACACACACACACACACACACACACACACACACACACACACACACACACACACACACACACACACACACACACACACACACACACACACACACACACACACACACACACACACACACACACACACACACACACACACACACACACACACACACACACACACACACACACACACACACACACACACACACACACACACACACACACACACACACACACACACACACACACATATATATATATATATAGGATATTCCACGCCATCTCAGCTAGCCCGTGAACCCGATCATTTTTGGTTCTCCTGATTTTTTTGTTGTAAAATTGTACCCCATGGAACGAATATCCACACCAATTTTTAGATCTTCATCTCCTCTCCTTTAGGAGTTATAATTTTGAAAAAAATGTCGATGTCAGAAGTTTTGGAAACTTTTAAACGCTGAGAACTACTGAACTAATTGAGATATCGACAAATGGCACTATATAATTTTTTTCAACTTTCAAACATACTTTCGTTAAAAAATATGAAAAAAATGATCAATTATCAATGTCAACAAGCAAAATTTTTTTGCTTTTAACGTGAAAACTAGTTTTTTAAGGATGGCTTTTTTCTGATTTTTCCAAAAAAAAAATTCAAAGTAGAGTGACCCATTCTATGATTTTCAAGATGTCTCATCGTGGGCCCATTTTTCCTTATATTTTTTTTTTGACTTAATCATATTTTTTTAGATGAATATTATCATTTTAATGTCCAATAATGTTATTAACGATTTGGTGATTTCCAATTCGCGTTCGACAGGCCTGAAACGATTGATTTTTAATTCGTGCTGAATTTAACGAAATTTTGTTTCGATTCGAAATCACGTTTTTTTTGTTAAATTCAGTACAAATGAAAAAAAAAACCGTTTCAGGCATGTCAAAGCCGAATTGGAAATCACAAAATCATTAATTGCATCATTGGACATCAAAATGATAAAAATCGTTTAAGAAAAATATGATTAATATAAAAAAATAGAAGGAAGATGGGCAAAAAATCATAGAATGGGTCACTCTATTTAAGAGAATTTTTTGAAAAAAAAATAACAATAAGGTAATCATGTTTGAAAAAATTAGGTTTCACTTTAGAAGCAAAAAAAAAATTGACATTGATAATTGATCATTTTTCTCATATTTTTGACCGAAAGTATGCTTCAAAATGAAAAAAAAAAATATATATAGTTCCATTTGCCGATATCTCAATTAGTTCAGGAGTTGTCAACGTTTAAACGTTTCCAAAACTTACGAAATCAACATTTTTTGGAAAATTATACCTCCTAGAAGATAAGGGATAAAAATTTAAAAATTGGTGTCGATATTCCTTTCATGGCGTTCAAATTATTCCATCATTTTACGAAAAAAAAATCAATCAAAATGGGCAGGGTCACGGGCTAGCGGAAATGGCATGGAATATCCCATATATATATATATATATATATAGTGAGACACGAGGCAGACTGCAAAGACGACTGCGACATCGAGGGTGCCCAAGCTCGGGCGCTACAACCTCCTCGGGGAGTAATTTGTGAGACAATAAATATCCCACAGAGCTTAAGCGAGCAAGGTAGTGGCGGCGCCGAGCGGCCGACCCACCAAGCTTCGAGCCTTTTCGTACGAGCCCCGCTCCGCAACGCGCTTGCACTCGACGGATTAAGCCGGAGCTTTAATCCAGAGCGTTCTGCGGAGCTACAGGGTGCCCCAAATTTAAATTGCAAATGTCGAAATTTCGAACACACGTGGCGTATCGTTAAAACCGGCAGGAAAAAAGTCTTTCCTCTCGATATTCCCGTGTCGACGCTAATTCAAGCTTATGCACGTGTAGCTCGTGGCCGGAAAAGGAGGAATTTTCTCGATCTTTAAATGGGAAAAGGCGTGCAGAAACTTTCTCAATTTTTTTTTGGGAAAACGTGTTCATCTTTTAGATGAATTTTTTTACATTATAGAGTATGGCTTCAAGAATCGGCTACAATATTTTGTTAGGATTTTTTTATATAAATGTGGTAGATACAATTACTTTTGCAGACTAATACTTTGCAGAATAAAAAAAAAAAGTAAAACACATTTGGTTTTGGCATGAAATTATCCAGTGCTTGGACGAAGAATTTGATAAAATATGTTCTTTCAAAAAATTGCCGCAGTCCAAAGTGGAATTATTGATATACGGTGAAAAAGCATCATTTTCGTTGATAAAAGTAACTATGCATCGACAAAAAATATTTTTTTCGTTCAAGCATTGCTTTTTGATACGTAAAAGAAGCCTGTGCAATTTGAAGTTGATCGATGCCGTGATTTTTGAGATATCGTAGTCATCAATTTTGAAAAATGTCATTTTAAGGACAATGCCTTTAAGGTATGCCGGTTTTGCCAAAATTCGCTCAATTTTGACAGGATAGGCTTGAAATTTTCCGAAAATGTTTTTGAAATTTTGTATTTTGAGATACCATCCAAAATCAAAAATCGATATTTCTCGAAATTTCAACTAGGTGGCAAGTCCATAACTTCCGCATGATTTCATTCCGGCTCTTTTGAAACGGAACAAAATTTTATTCCGGGCAACTTTGTATTCCGTTCACTCGGCCCCAAAGCTCCAAGGGTGCAAAAGTCTCTCTCCCTCTCTCTCTCTCTCTCTCTCTCTCTCTCTCTCTCTCTCTCGCTTTTGCATATTTTTATTGTTTTAACAACGTCAGCTGCGGTTGATTGGGCCAGTATTTGGATGGGTGACCGCTCGGCTGCCGACCAAAAGCTGCCCGAGGTAAAAGTGACGCAAAAGCTCGCAAGCTGGCACGAGGTAACATAAATTGAATTGCAAATCACATCTTACGATTTTCATTCCAATCAGGGAAAACGATAATACCCACCGCGAAGATGCCGAAATGAAAAGAATGGCATCTCCTCGTCGGGGAAAGAAACGCGCGTGCGTCGAAGGGTTGGCCAAGCACGAGGATAATTTCCCGCCGATTTATAAATCGAACCCGCGATCACGAGAAGACAATAATTGCTCCAATTTGTGTGGTAAACGTCTCGGACCCATTAACCAACCTGTACGCGGGTCTTCGTTATTCTATCCCAGATAATACGTTCGGAATATCGTGAGAAACGGGCTGAGGATCGCGCCCATTAGAATCGTTTAAACGCTCGTAATGACGTCTCGCAATTACGCGGAAAGTTCTACCATCGAGAGCCATCGCTCCGATGTACAGCGAGCAATTATCCTACGATATCTTTCCATCTCTCTCTCGCTCTCTCACTGTACGTATACAGGGTGTCCAAGAACTGAATGCGTTCCCTGAAATGGGGGGTTGGGGGTGAAATTCTGAGTCGATTGATATAAGCATGTATGGGTCTCAGATCAACCCCTGAATTATTATGAATTTTTAAAGGCGGGCGCACCTGATTGGCCCGTCTTTAAAAATGAATAATAATTCAGGGGTTGATCTGAGACCCATACATGCTTATATCAATCCACTCAGAATTTCACCCCCAACCCCCCATTTCGGGGAACGCATTCAGTTCTGGGACACCCTGTATATGCTTGGCTACAGCTTTTCAACGCTGGGCCTTTCGCCATCGACGAGTGATTAACCGAATGCTAATTCTCTATCGTAGACTCGAATTAAATTGCCGATACTGATGACGCGGAAATCCGTCAATAAATTTTCATCGACGTATTATAAATTATTTCCTGAATTCCAACGTATACCTTGGCGGGTTTCAAGGCGGGATATACATTTACACCGATAAAAAAATCGGTTCCTTTTTTTCCTTCTTCAACCCGTCGAGGTCACACCCTCGGCCAGCAACTTAGTTGGTCACATGGGGTCCCTGTGACCCCAGCCACGTTCAAACGATTGCCACGTTGATTCTCTTGTTCCGAATGGCTTATAAAAAATCAGGGTGTTGGTTTGATCCTTCTAGAATGTGGCATTCTCAGTGTAGTATTGTTATCGACGTTTAAAATGGCGGAAAAAAATCAGAAAGGGATCAATGCATGAAAAAAGCCGTTTTTACTTAAAAAATCATGACTCTAGCAAGTTTCAACTAAAAGAAAAACTAGGGGGATACTCGTGGGATATGATGGTTTAAGGAAAAATCGCTTCCTAGTGGGCGGTTAAAAAAATATATTTATTTCGACATTTGAAGAGGGCCCATTTCGAAGTAAAAAATAACGATAATCGTGAAAAATGAGCAATTTATTCGCAACAGCGGTTCGAAAAATTATGAGATCATAGTGTAAGCACAATAAATATGGAAGATAAAAAAAAAATAAACAATACATCATATTAGAAAATCGTAAATGGATCAAGTTTGTCCCTCACAGTCGACCCAGATGAAAACTCTGTGCTTGTCGCACATTTTCGATGGTTTTATGGTTTTCCAGGTAGTATAGTAATAAGTTTTAAATGACGGAGAGTCTACGTCACTTCAGAATTACTCATTTTCCCTCGAGAAATCGCGAAAAGATGCATAATTTTATTTTGACTATTAAAGCACGATAGCAAAAAAGCTTCGGCAAATCTTAGCAAAAATTATGTATTTAAAAAAAAAAATCTTTTTTTCTTTCAGATCAACCAGGTGGCTGGAATCAATCACACCTTTGGGCCCCTCGCGTTCAAAGGTCAAAGGTTCTTCAATAATTAATATTTTTAAATGAAATTTGGTACACAACTTGGTAAATCTACACACAATTAAATGTCCAAACGATTTTTCAATCATCTGACTTATTCCTACAAAACTAATTTTTCCGAACAACTCGAAGTACCGCCGAAGCCGAACCGCTACTGCCCATTCACCAGTGTCAGAAGTCCGTTCCTGAAACTTCAGACTTCAGAGGCTCGTATGCTCCTGATACCCCAATTATTAGCAACTGCAAAATCCCCATGACAGCTGAACGTTAAAAATACTCCCCGACGGTTTTCTGCTCAAGCGTGAATCTTATTTTGACAAATTATTTGAGCCAGGCCAATCGAGTGTTACCGGAGGAGTTTCAACGGCTGTTAAATTTGATGGAATAATTTCTTTCGGGAAAAAGTGGCTGAGGCATTCTACGGAGCAGGAAATGACTAGCTTTTTGTAAGAGAAGAGAGAGAGAAAAGAGAGAGTGAGAGAGAGAGAGAGAGAGAGAGAGAGAGAGAGAGAGAGAGAGGGAGACGCGTAAAGTGTGCGGTTCGGGCAAGTTGAGTGATTAAAAAACTTTTGAACCGACAAATATTTGCTCGCACACCGTTTGCCCAAGCCATATACTCACACTTATATGAGTGTGTGTAGCTGCAAGTTGGATGCGCTCGAAACTTTCGGAACCGTCACCTTCTGGTGCGAATAAGTGGAACGTTATATAGTCGTCATATACTCTCGTAAGGAAGTTATCGTTATGGCTCTGGAGATCCTTGGCTCCACAATGTCTCTCTTTGCATAAATATAGCAGTATAATATCGCGAGGACTCTTTCTTATCAACATTCTCTATCTCTCTCTCTCGCTATCTCCAAAGCGAGAGAGAGAGAGAGAGGGAGCAGAGTATCTTGAAAAAAGTGTTTCAAGCTCCAGATGCTGCTGTCTTACCGTCTTCAATCTTTATCTACGAATGTTGCGAGAAGAGCGCAACTCTATCTTCGAGCCCACTCATCCGCTCCTCTTTTTGTTGTATCTCTTTTTTAAACATTTTTTGCGACTTACCCCAGGGAAGGTTTTGACATTGTGCAGGGCGTTCTGGGCAATGAGGGCGGCTTTTCTCGTATAAAAGGTCACGAAGCAACATCCTGCAACAGAAAAAGAAGTGCGATCTTTTTAAATGTTCACCAACACTCGATCGATTTCGGTGATTTCTTTACAAAAATCGGTTATTGCATTTTTTGGCAATTTTATTGCGGTGGTCCGGAAGAGTTAAGCAGCAATGACTATTCAGCAGAATTTCCATGCAAGTATTCTTCGTCGACTGGGCGATAATGTTGAATATAGGGATATCCTTTTGTTCGAGTTTTTCGACAATGAAGCCCCAGGAAGCGTTTCAGTCGTGCGGAACGCGTAAGGATTCCATGACTTCAGCCAAGAAATCGATAGTTCGTGCCGGCCAGAGTTGCCCAAAGTTTATGCTTTCCCGTGGAAATCCCGAAATAGGAGAGTGCCGCGTCCATACGCTTACCGTGCCCTTTCCATGTGGTCGCTTATGATTTTACTTAGTTTACGAGTTGTGCCTTCAACATCCGGACACTTGTGCGGGTTAGTGTGGAAAGCTGTTTACTTGAAGCTTCCCCTGCATGAAATTATCGCAGGCTTCCAATTGGATTCTCATACTTGTTCTCACTTCCTGATAGGGATCCAGTGGATTGAAGAAGTGGAAACCTTATCTTAACAAAGTTTAATAATGTTGGAATGGTTTGCACACCCAAATAAAATACGTTAAGGATGAGAAATAACTACTTTTCGCTGCATTCCAACGATGCAAACTTCAACATCATGCACTTCATGTGCATCACGTCGAAGTTTGGGTCAATGTCACTATTTTCCAATTAAGATTCCCCTTTTTTTCTAGAAACCAATGTTTATGAATAGTCCAATGTACGTTTAGGGCGACTATGAAACTCGGTGATCCGAAGATTCGTTTACTTGAACATGAAAGGAGTCTACAGAACGTAGCTGGTTCAGCTTATCAAAGAAGATTGAGTAGATCTCTGATGTAAATCCTAAAAAGGCGATGGCGAATTTTCATAGCTCAAATTTATCGCTAAAAGCTCGGACAGTTACAAACGATTCGTTTTCATTGCATTTCGACATTGCATCCCCTCAACGACATTATTTGACAATGATGATTCCCTTCTCGAACCGAACCGTTCCTAGTCTTGCAATGTCCTTCGTTTGAGACAATCGAACTCCACAACCAATCCCCATAATCTTAATTGACTGGGGTGTTACAATATCACATAGGACACCCCCATGCAGGAATTGTCGTAACGATTCAATTGGATTCCTATACTAAAACGTCACACTCGTACATTGGATTCTCATCGGGATTTCCCATTGGAATGAACGAATCCAATTGAAATCCTAAAGGTTTCCCACATTGTCGCACTGAAGACGATACGATTCTTCATGGATCCCATTGCATTCTGTACTTGGAATTCTCTGAACAGAATATATAAAGCGTGTCTCAAAATGACCTGACATTTTAATTTCTTAATACAACGTTTTGTTTATTTGAAAAGTACGAATATTTTTATTTTAATCTAAGGTACAAACATGGAGGTTATGTGTGGAACTCAAAATCTGATAAATGGCCGCCTCGTTCCTGTTTGCAAACATTCACTCTTATGACGATATATTCAATAACATTTTGGCATTATTCGGACCAATATCGTTAATGGTGCGTCCAATTGCTTCCTTGAGCTCCGGAATGGTCTTTGGATCATTGGCATACACTTTTCCTTTCAGGAAACTCCAAAGAAAGAAGTCCAATGGCGTCAAATCGCACGATCTTGATGGCCAATTCGCATCAATCACTCCATCACAATCGCAACAATGCAGCAAATCACAATCGCAACAATGCAGCAAATAACAATTTCTATGCGTTCCTCGATCGTGTAATTCTCCATGACTAAACCTCAATACTTCCTGATGCCAGTTATCAAAGATTAGTACTCTACGTTCGCCACAAATAAAGGCGCGCAATTTAAAATGTCAGATCACTTTGAGACACCCTCTAGATATACAAGTGAATCTTAAAAAAGTGGAAAAGTTTATCTTTACCAAAAAAAGTATAAATCGCTTAAACAAATACAATATATCTTAAAAATCAGTTTGAACTACATCACTGGAAATTCACTGTAGTTATCGTTTGTTATTTATTTTACTGTTCTTTAAGGGGTTACCCCCACTTGCGATTTTGAAAAAATCGATTTTTTTTATTGCATTTTTTTGAAGTATAAGTATCTGAGAATATGTCCTGAAAATTTCAAGTCGATCCGAACAAAATTGACTGAGATATGAGCGTTGAAAGAGAAGAATCCGCGTTGAAAGAGCATTGAAAGAGAAACTTTGAACGCGTTTTTCTCAAAATGGCATTTCTGAAGTCGGTGACCAAGATTACTCGAACACTAAAGAACCGATCTTCTTGAAATTTTGCAGGCTTATTTAATACATAAAAATGTAGTATTTAATCGTTCGATTTTTTTTTCGACAAAAAAAATGGCCGTTTTATAGCCAAAAACGGCGGTTTTTTTCGTTAAAATCGAACCATTAACTTTGACTGTCCGCCATTTTGTGAAAAATGAATATTTTTTAAAATCCTTCGATTAAAGACTTGTTTATACTTATATTTGACTAAATCCATCCGCATTTTTTTTTCAGATGATCCACTTCGCCGCAATGTTGGTCACCGCAAACCGTGTATATAAAGACATTATTTCATTGACGGCCATTTGCCACTAAACAATGTAATATTTTTCAATAAAAAAACTACTGAAAGTTCTTCAAGATGTGTTCTTTAAGATGGTATATTAATCGATTAAAAAAGTTTTGTAGTTTTCTTTTAAAAAAATCATGAAAAAGGCCTTTTTTTGCGCTACAAGTGGGGGTAACGCCTCAATATAATATCACCACACGCGTCAACGCTCACGTAGCTTGCAGGTTAAGTTTCAGCACGCCCAGTTGTTTCTCGTGACCTTTCACATATTTTCGATTCGAACGTGGTGAGAATTCTCAAACAGCGTTCATTGGGGAACAGTGGAAAAGCCAATTGGATCCCAATGAGGACTCCCTATGTGCAGTGTCCCCAACATATCCCTATAAATATGTGGGTGCATCCCGGGACTCGCCAACAAATTTCTGCACGGGGTCATGAAAGGATATTTTTGGAGATCCAACAAATTCCGGTTGAGAATTTCAAATAAAAAATTATTAAGGGGAGGGAAGGAGTTTCAGCGTGAAAAAAAAACACTTTTTTGCGATTTTTTTCCATCTATATGGATAGAGTAAAATTATTGAAACCTTTTGTACATTGTTAAGTGTCATTTCAAGAACATTCCGTGAAATTTGTACGCGAAAATATCCACAAACAAACCGGTGCCGCGTTTTTCTCGAAACCACTTTTTCAAAGTCTGTGTTCACTGCCTTTGAAAACTACATGACCGATTTATTTCAAACTTGGTACACACTTTCTGGATATAAAATATCTCCCCGAAACGGTTAGTTTGAGATTTTTTTTACATCGAGGGGGTTTCCCACCCCCCAAATAGCGGAATTTTTCGCGAACAATTGCACTTTTCACTTTACATGACCACCAAAAATTTAGAAATGGAAAACAATTATCAAAGACCATTGAGGGGAGGATTTGATGATACTTTGACTAAATTTAAATGGTACTTGATTTCAGATGATTTCTAGCTGAGATACAGTGTACACCGCAAATCGTGTTTTTTCAAAGGCGTTCTTGGAAAAGCTTCCTCACCGTCTTGTTTGTGGATATTTTCGCGTACAAATTTCACGGAATGTTCTTGAAATGACACTTAACAATGTACAAAAGGTTTCAATAAATTTACTCTATCCACATAGATGAAAAAAATTCGCAAAAAAGTATTTTTTTCACGCTGAAACCCCTACCCTCCCCTTAAACTACGTCAATCGGGAAATCGCGCGAAATGTATTTGGATTCTAAGGTGTACTCCCTACGTACGGCGTCCCCATCGAATCCCTATAGGGATGTGGTAGAATCTGGGAGCTCCCCAACAAATTTCTGCACCTAAGGATACGAAGTACCATGGTCTACCCCAAAAGTCATATTTTTGTGATTTTCGTTCCTTAATATACACGATCGAGTACGTATGTCTAGTTTTTTTTTCCCTATTCACCAATTCGTCGTGGTCCCCCATGAAGCTTTTCTTTGACCTTGGACCGCAATGTCCTCCATATGGACAGCAAATTTGGCGAGCCTTGAGAAGAGGTCCACGTGAATAGATCGGCAAACATGAGACAGGCGCCGATAATATCTCCCCTACAAAAATCTGGAGAGTTCTCGTCCCATTTTCCCGTCGCTCTCCGACGCTCCTCCTGTTTCTCTCTCTCTTTCTCTCGCTCTCTCTCTCTCTCTCGTTCTCCCTCTGGGGAATAGCGCTGTATCGCGCGTGGTTCGTGAAAGAGAAAGATGGCTGGTTCGTTCTCCCTTTGTCAGAAGCCCCGGCGGTGGTACTGACTGAAAATTATGTTCGGGTTGGTAACTAATCTCGAGACATCATCACCCGATAGACCTTTAAATCACACGGAGCGATCTAACCGGTGCCCCGGAGGAAAACAACCCCGCGGCAGGAGAGAACGACTGCCTGCTGGCACCGGCTGTAATGCTTGTGTCTACAAATGGCTCCATTCGTCGAGGTGCCAACGCTTTCTCCTTTCTTCATATTCTCTCTCTCTCTTTCTCTCTCTCTCTCTCTCTCTCTCTCTCTCTCTCTCTCTCTCTCTCTCTCTCTCTCTCTCTCTCTCTCTCTCTCTCTATCCCTCTCGCTCTTTCTCTCCGGCTTTCTACGCAGGTTTCCATTTCCAACCCCATTGTGACGACTGCAATTTTCATCAAGCCATGGAAGAGACACTCTGCAATCTCCGCGATGTCCTCGAGCTTTATTACTACAGGCTATCCCTTAAGATACATATTGCGATCCAGAAACACCCTCGACACGTTGCCTTTGAATCTCGAAACATCGGATCTCCAATGGCACGTGGTGTTGCAGGTTTGCAACGTAGGAATGAAAAAATATTTTTCATTTTTTGCTGACTTTTGACAGGCTTCTTCGCAGCTATTTCGCAAATTTGGAAATATTGAGGATGGATTTTAGGGTCGCATTCCATTCATGGAGCTTAGGGTCGTATTGTACTAGGGTTATTCTAATTAGAAAATCCCTTATCTATATAGCTTTTCATACTCATCAATAGTCTTAAAGTTTGCATTGTTGGGATGCAATGGAAATTCTTTTTTACGCTTCTATTTCGTAATTATCATTATTTTGCTAAATATTTTTTCGCAGATTTTAACTCTAGATATCCGTGGAAGCGACTTCAATAATTATCGAGGAATTTTCGCAACAAATATTTGCCAAAAGAAATAAAAGAAGTTGTAAAGTGATAACTTTGATTGCATTCCAATGATACAAACTTCAACCTTACTGCTCATCATCGCATCGGCAAAAAAACATGAAAAATTTACTCGGATAATGATTCAAGCTGACACTTATATGCTGACTTTCATACATTCTGAAGGATGGTGCCGCTGTTTTTCCAAAAGAACAATCGCTTTTTCTGCGGTCCTCCTCGACGGATCCAGACGCAGACAGCAGGGAAACTCTGCATGCGTTTACTTTCACATACCGAAAATTCAGGAAAAAAGCTTAATCTGTTTCTTTCCAAACAAACTCAGATACACCAAAAACAAAATTCTCCCTAATTACGGACGCCGTCAGGGAGCAATGAGCAGCTTAATTCAGTCCTAAAAAGAATGTACATTCCTAACGAGAGTCCCAAAAAAATGTACGAGCGATTTTCGCGGTGCCTGAATTCTCTAACATCCGAGCAATTAAAAAAAAATAGCTCAAGGGCGATTTTCATTGCGCCCCACTAATCAGAGAATTTTTCCGAAACGCGTACTGGCTGGGCCGAAGGTTGTAACATTTTTTAAAAAACTCCCTCGAGTTTTCTCCTCCCGGACACCTCGAAGATGTCTCGCCCCGGTTGGCGTAATTCGCGTTGACAGTTACCGAGAAAACTTTATCGAGTTTTCGCAGTACCTAACGTAGGCGAGAACGAGAACCAGGAAGAGAGAGAGAGAGAGAGAGAGAGAGAGAGAGAGAGAGAGAGAGAGAGAGAGAGAGAGAGAGAGAGAGAGAGAGAGAGAGAGAGAGAGAAAGAGAGAGGGGGAGGAGCGGGAGAGAAATCGAGAGAAAGCACCAGGAGAAAGTTGGGGGCGAAGGAAAAGTCAGAGGGTGCATTTATCTATATAGAAACGGTGTTTGCGGAGGGGTTTGCTGCGGGAGAGTGGCCACGACGTGGTTTCCGGCCATGACACACCACCAAGACTTTTGCTCCCTTTCTCGCATGGAAGTTACCAACCTTTCGGAGGCACATCGTGGGCACCGAGGGGACGGTAAGGATGAGGGGGCGAAGCAGTCTCCGGATATTAGCTACGAGTCGTCCGGTGCATCGAGCGTGTACGTCTCGTGATATTGACGAATCGCTGTGCACCGAAGTCTGGAACGTTGATGAATCGGTTGAGCGCGGAACTAAAGCGAACTCCGTCTATTCCATTATATATACAATATATATAATATGTATATATAAACAGGAAAAAGATATTTCAAACCCGTTATATCCACGTTCCGCCTACTACCAGTACATCCAGCTGTTTTCAAGCCGGTCCTTAACATTTTTTTCAATCGAACCGTTGACTTCAGAGATCGCAAGGTCCTTGAAATGACCTTGATATTAAATACGCTTCCATTTATTTACAGGTAAGCTCGAAAGTGTTTGGGCTGACATATCGTTGAATTTGGAGACTATCATATGGATGGTCCTCAAATTCCCATGGCTCGAAATCATTTTTCCCCATGAATATGTACATCCACATGCATATTTCTTTACTCTTGGCTTCCTGGTTGCGTACACTTGATGTATGTACGCTATTCCCGGATATCGAGTACCCCGTGTTCACGCAATATATTACGTACACCATGTGCGTGTGGGCAATGTATGTTGGTGGAACAGCCCGGTGGGTGGCCTGAGGTTTACGGATACTGGGTCACCGAATGCTCACATCAGTCGCTACACGCCTAGCAATTATTTCCTCATTTGGTGCAAACAGCCACCGCGAGTTAATTCTTCAACATCGATTTTTCCGTTTTTGCTCCATTCGTTTTTCATCAGCGGCCTTGAACATGCGGTTGCGTTTTTTCGCGCGAAAAAGGCGCGCGTTGATCGGTTTGTACGAATAAAATCGGATGTGCCGTTTAATGAGCGTGTCAACGACGAGTACGCGAGGGTACAAGGGATGCACGAGGGTGAGAAAAAAAGAACTTTCAGCGGGTATAAAAATAAACGGGAGTTTCGGCGGGCTAAGTGAAAGGCAGACCGATTAATTGGGGGTGGGGGGATCGCTCTGGATAGGTTAGTCGCATGGCGTTTTAGGATCTCGGATCGATTTTTCTTTTTTTACGTAGCTTTGCTTGGTAGTACTTACCTTCTATAACCGTCTCTGTCCACCGCTCGACTTTTTTTCTTATCCGCTGTTCACAGGCTCCCGGAGCACACCCGAGCCCTCCTCTCTCGCGATTCCCCGTGGGCTCGTTCGACCTCAAGAGCTTCTCGGTCCACCAGACTCTTTTACATGGTCGGAACGATATTTGCTCGACTCCCTTTTTCCGCTCTCTTCCACCCCCTCCTACTCTCTCCCTCTCCCTCTCTCTCTCTCTCTCTCTCTCTCTCTCTCTCTCTCTCTCTCTCTCTCTCTCTCTCTACGAACTTGTGTACCAAGCTTTCCCCACGTGCACACTCGTCCCCAGCTCCCCCAAATCCGAGTCGCACGTTCGAAATCTCACGATTGTGAATCACATTCCCCGAAGCGCGGATTCATTTGGAATTACGATGGAAAATTCGCTTGACGAACGAAACAAAAGAAACTCGGGATTGAAATTTGCTGCTTTTTTTACGATCGATTAGGCGATTAAATTCGTGAGATGCCACGGCCAACTTTTTCCCGACGAAGTGGAAAAAGCAGGTTCGTGATCTGAGCCGTTGATTTATTCGCGCGGAGAGAGGGGGGAGGGGTTGATCAGACGTTTGTTCGGACGTGTCCGGGGCTCTTGGGACGTGCACGGATTTCCGCCGATCGAGTTACGTGCGTGTGCTCGGTTATATTCGTACAATCCATGAATTCACGTTTCGTCTCTTTGCGCTCCTCATCCTGCTACGAGGGATTCCCCTTGATCGTTCATTTGAGGTGGAGGAGCTTTTTCACCCCGCGGGCCAGCCTAAGATCTCTTTGAACGAAAGGAAATACTGTTTACCGACCGATTAAAGACACGTTCGGGTTTTTGACAATGTATCTTACAAGTCAGTACGAGGGTATTTATTTTAAAGAAGTTTGTTACATTTTAATGCAAATGGGATGGAATTCATGGATATTTTGGGTACTTATTGCCTATTAGTGGAACTGTTCCAGGAGAATGTGCGTAGCGATGTTAATTGGCGTCGTAATTATCACTAATTGGAGTTACGTGTGCATCATGAGCACCCTGATACCCTGCGGAGTTTGCGGCTAGAGCATAATGCCATTCAGTGCTTTTCCATTGCTTCCTATCAGAATCGCATTGACTGTAAGCCAGGTGTGAGCTTGAGACTGCCAACGTCGTACTACGACGACGAACCGCACTTATGTTCATCCCCGCTCAACCCCGTTGCAGATTGCCCCGACGCCAAGCTCGCGCTAAGATGGATGGAGGTTCTCCTTTCTTTCGTGGCACACCCGGGATAAGGTGCCATAATGAACGACCCACTGAATAACCTCGGCTCATGCTCTAACGGAGCTAATGTAAATCCTTCGACCATGTACCTCGCGGAGCTCGAGTTCTCCCTTGGATTCCCCTCATCTCCGGTTAATAAGAAAATTGGAGAAAGAGAAGGAGAATTGTGATGCATATCAGGGCTGATGAATGTTCCCTTGTTCGCACGTGGGTCTGATAATTGTGGCATATTCAGATCAAGCTTTTGAGCTGCTGCTAGAGAAAAACTACATCCTCATGACCAAAATGTAGTTGATTTCCATGTTAGTTTTTCACGTTCGATCGTCCGCGTCCAACTTTCCGTTTCTTACTAAATGGACATCGCATAAGTGACTGCCCAGCTAGCTGCTATTTCGAGCTCGTAGACACAAGTAGGACCAAGTCCAACTTGCCCCAGTGGCCGAGTGATTGAAAACTATCTCATAGGCAGCCCTCAATGAGGAACTTCCTACATTGGAGACGCCTGCTCTACTGTTTCGCGGTAAATGTTACGTTAGCCATGCAGCCAACGGGATTCCAACGTTATGGCATGCGGGCTACATCATCCGATAGTACGAACAAACAAGGCTGGTAGCGCACGAACCTATAAAGAGATACGTATGGGGAGGGCTGTTGCTCTCTTCGTCACGATGACGATACTCGGTCGAGCTGGTGGTCGAGCCGAGGTGAGCACATGTATAGAAAGGCGGCCAGGGCCCGAGAACATAACCTGGCGTGTCGAACACGCTCGAGACACATCGATGTTGGACGATCGCGGCTGTTGGCCTGATAGCCAGCCGGCTATCGTGGCAAGAGTTCGCCACAGGCTTTGCGACTAATATCCCAGCCGGGTTGCGTGATTAGAGTCCGCAGGGAAATCTAACCGGACATCGGTGAGGTAGCCAGGCTTGGGGTATTCTCCCCAGGCTCCGCTGGACTTTCCAGCCTTGTCTTCCAATTCGCAAGCATCCGCGTTTCCGTCCGTCCAGCCTCCGCTTCCATTATACCTGCCGCATCACCATTAGGATCCAACAGCGGCAAATTTTTTCCCTCGTTCTCCAGAACATCCGGACGTGGTTGGTCTGTGCCAGGCCGGGTATGTTCGCTCGCGCATTCCGGACAGCGAACCAGCCCGAGCTGGGACGTGCGAGATGTGTGGCGCACGTGCTCGAGCCTTGGATAGATTCAGTTGTAGGCCACTTTGATCGGTCCGGCTCTGGGGGATCGATACTTACGTACAACCGATACGGAGCATCCTGCACGTCCTAATTCGCCGAGAAGAGTGCTTGTACCCAAGGGACTCGTTTCCATCCGTACTCTTGTGTTGCGCATATGACGAATGGGTCCCGCATGCTCTTGGCCGAGCCAGCGGTATGTTACCCCACAGCGAATGATCCTAATACAGAATGACCTCTGCCGCAGTCAATGTCCATAGCTTTGGAGACTTTTAGCTCGGGCAAATTGTGCTGTATAGGTGGACTGGGGGATGACCGTTTCGAAGCTCAGGACACAAATAGGTGTCTTCCCGAGTCGAAATTGTCAGCCTATTTTAAAGGCCTTTGATCCTATGTCAGCCTCACTTGAGTCTGTTTACTGCTAGAAGTCCTACTATGGGCTGCCACATGCTCTTCCTTTGCTGCTTACCTCCTGCATAGGCCCTTATACTCCTACCTAACCTAGCTGAAGTCGTTGCAGCTCCTCTTTTGATTGCATTTGGACCTATCGTGCATTTAGCTGTTTCGACGAAACGAGGGTGGGGATGGTCGCATTCGAAAGAGCGGGTCTGATAGTTTTCAGTAACCGTCATGCGTTGGACTAGGTAGGACCGCGCGTTCCCCGTAGAGGCCTACTTTTCCAATGGCCTTTTCATTATCTCCACCCAGCAAACCTTTCGCATTCGCTTCAAACTTGCCCCTGCAGCTCCAGCAACTCTCCAAAGTGGAAGAAATGGATCTTGGGCAAACAGTTACAATCTTTTTGATAGGAAGTGCCCTCATGTATGCATGTATACGCGGATCCCTATAGCAGGCACGCATGCATACGTATAGGTACTGATATACGTGTGTTGGTGTATGCTTAGGCATGTATGTGTGCGGGGATACACGTGTGTCTACACATGCGCGTGTTCAGGCATATGTATCTCTATATACGTAATAGAGTGTATGCGTGTACGTGTAGACGTGCGCCATTCGACGTCCTCCTTAGCGCCTGCAAGTGGAGAAAAGGGAAATTTGTTCCCATTCTAGGCGTTGAGTAGAAGCTCATTTTACATTGAATGCGAAGCTACTTTACTGCCTTTTTCTCCTACCACTGTGAGGATCTGGAGGGGCAAAATAGGCTGAAAATTTCGACTCGGGTTTCCAAAGGTCACAATCAGAGCTGCCTGTGGTCCAAAAATTGGATGAGTAATCATATGCGCGGGCTCGTTCTGTTCGAGCAAGAAGAAGGCAAGAAGCTGGGTCTTCGGGATATAGGATGTTGGTGATATCGGTAACCGCGAGCAAATATCTTGCATGCAAATATTAGGGTGGATAGGAAGAGCATGCAGTCTGGCGGCAAAGAGAACGAGTCGTACAGACGGGCAGGAATGCCATAAAAATTGGTCGCAGAGGTGTATGTTTTTCTCTCTTGCGTTTTTTGTAAAGCGGGCCGGGGAAAAAGACTGAGAGAGAGAGGGCACATCCGGAGAACATACGCTGGCTATGCCAGAGGGCTTGCCTGCGTGTTTGGTATACCCATCCGAGAGGCCGCGCTATATCCCGATACACAGTTTTATCCTCACCCGGCTTACGTCATTGATATTCCGCGAGCGTAAAAGATGGTTTTTCGGTCGGATGGACGGTTCCGTGTATGTGTATTTGTGTTCGGCTCGGTGGTGGGATAATATCCAAAGGAGAGAACGCTTCGCTGGATAAGCGGTTCGCCGTCGTCGTCGTCATCCTCGACGTCTCTTCGTGTCTTGGGAATATGATGGTGCTGGTGGTTGAGTCCAGTCAGCCAGGCAGAAAAAGCACATGCATGCTGCCAATGCTTTGCCATACCATATACCCTATGTATCTATATGTACAAACGTATACGTTGGTACTCTAAAAAACCGATAAGATTCCTATTTGTCGTTGGTCTTATCTCGATGGACCAGCTCGATCTAGCACGCTGGAAAATCGACGGAAAAATAAAGCGATAAATGCCGTAGTAGGGGACAAACTGACGAAAATGACGAGGCGGATGAGCGGGTATTTATAGAAAAAATGAAAGCTTTGCGGGCATGTCATATGCCACATGCGTGTCGAAGAGTTTCCTCGCCTGCGAAATATCACTTTCCCTAAGATTTTACTAAAAGCATATCCAGTCTGCAGCTATGAACTGTTT
The DNA here is from genome assembly GCA_963210295.1 of Ophion ellenae. NCBI lineage: Eukaryota > Metazoa > Arthropoda > Insecta > Hymenoptera > Ichneumonidae > Ophion > Ophion ellenae. The sequence goes on along the minus strand of OY723390.1, from coordinate 39,318,419 downwards.
TTCTTGCAGTTTGATCAATCATACCCAACATTTTTGCTTTCTCTCGGCATCTGTTCGCAGGTTCGTATATATGCATCCGTTTCTTGAAAATTTCTCGTCAAATAGGATTACTTAGTCAAAGGCCCGTTGAATGTTCCTTGTTCCAAGTAAAATGTTCATCGTCGCACAGTTGCAGCAGCAGCAGCAACGAGTGAAGAATGCAGCAGAAATCCCGAGAAAAGCAGGGTTTTCACTTTCGCGTAACAACCCGCGCCTCACTATTAAGCTGCTTTAATATTAATATTATTAAAACTTTAATGTTTCACAGCCTTGTTCCCGGGTATACAAGAAGGGGATCGACAATGGAAGCAGAGGCTCCATGTACTTTCAAGCAGACGCACGGTTATTCTGCTCAAGTATGCAACGGCAAAGAATACGTTTCCTCACCCCAAGTTCCTTTCCCACATTTACTCTGTACCTTAGCGCAGGACTTGCCAGCATCTTTGTTCTTCCATTTTCCGTCCAGCCGAAAACGCGAACGCCAACCAAAGCTCATTAGTGCCGGTGGTAGTTAAAGTTGGGCCTGTCTCTCTGGCAAGCCCTTCGGCCATCTTCGGCATTCATCAGAACTTGGACAACGTGGTGGATCTAGATTTTTTCCAGCATCGCCTCGGATCATATCGAGCGATGATTGACGTATTTTTGTTCTCATTTCGCACGATGAATTTTCTTGAAAGGCGGAACTATAGGGTAGGATGAAACAAATAGCTGCAATAACCGAACTATGGAGCCTCGCCTGTGGGTGAGATAAGAGGACACTCGCTCCCTCGACACGCTCGAGATTATATCGATTTGGTCGAACACGAAGAGAGGAAAGGGGTGTGTGTGCCTTTCCCTAGATGTGCGTAAACAAATAATGGCAAGGCTCGATTCGCGCCCGGGAATGGGCGATCTCGCGATTACACCCTGGAGAACCCTCGTATATCTTCGTGAGGATTTGCTGCAGACATTACCCACTGATCCGGGACGAAACGTTCGCGAGGGTTACACCTGGCATATCACACTAGTTCCCGAGGCGAGAAAGGCCGAGAGGGCGAGAAAGGGAAAAGGACGAAGGGCTGAGAGAAACTTCAACCTCTATCAAAATTCGGGCCGCGCCGAGCAAACGGTCCAAGTAACACGGGCTTCTTGTATACAGACCCTCCGATCTCGTGAAAGATAGTATTTCAATTTCTCGCTTAAACGCGACCACCCTCTCGACGTATTCGCCTATGGGCTTACATCGGCAAAATTATCTATTAATACGAATCTCCACATGACGTAAGGCACAATTTTCCTTTATCTTGCTCCCTACACCCGCTGATGCTTATTCGTATAAATTTGGATTCATTGAGAGACAAGACTCGCCATACAAATATTGAATCAACTCAATTGATTGTCTCGCCAATCCATTGTTCTCCGTAGTTGTAGCTGTCAAACGACGATTCTTGATCACTCGCGTAGATAAACCAAACTGGACAAAAGACTAGACCGTGCACGACAATTTGTCCATTTGGACTGTCATCATCGGTGATGGTAAGGCTCTGCATTGAAGATGCTCGTAAATAGTGAAGTCGTCTGGTATAGATGAGGGAAAGTTTTGCCAGGTAATAACGAGGATACAACCGGTAAATCTGTCCGGAAGCAGGCTAAGCGATTCTGCAGGATCCTTCCGTAGCTTGGACGATTGAGATGACGATGTTACTGTCGGCATCCCCGTCGACTAATCTCTGCCGTAATAATTTGGAACACCCTACCGTGCCCGTGTCCATCATCTATACACCATAGACTATACGTATAGCGGAATCTCGAAACGTTGTATGCGCCATTCGCATCCGGTATGACACCAAGGAGCTGCAACACCAGCGACACATTCGCTCCACTGATGTACGTAAGTGTGTACACGAATAGGGAGCGCATAACGTACGATCCCTTATGCTGTAACAAACGGATCCGGCCCCGTCAGTGGCAGAAGTGTCGGGGGAAACAGGTGTCGCGTCTGCAAAGTCTTAGCTACCTAGGGTATTATGATGGTATATATACAAGTATAGTAACCCAGCTGCTCTTGCAAGGGATGCGTGAGCTTGAAGGGGTGCTTAGCTCTGGAGCTAATGTCGGGTGAATTATCTCGATGTGAATTGAATCATTAGTCATACGCGACTACAGATGTCTACGGAAGATCTTGGAATGATCAACGTAAAACGCCAGGCCAAAAAAGTATTGCGAAAGGGGAAGCCACCCAAGTTGAGAGCTGTCCGCCAGTTTGAGTCAATGAAAGTCTACGGCAATCGGGTACCTGGCAAATGAACTTTTGCCTGCTTTTCGACATTGAACGGGACCTGAGTTGTAGACGGATCCAGCAGATGTCGAGCCAACATTGGCAACAATTGGGGCACAAACTTTGGTACCGGTTGAATTTTGGTCGTTGGTAGTTTTGGCAGTTGGTCCCGGTTGTCATTCTGTTGAGGAAAGTTCATTTTTGGTTCTGTGATTGAGCCAAGTTCATCCGGGTACTTTCAACTCTTAGGTGCACGTCCATCCAGCTGAATGGAATTAGCATCAAAACGCCTGGACCAGATGATAATGCAAGTGGGCAAGATAAGCGACGGATGAATGTGACGGTACCATTTGACACGAAGAAATGTTTCAAATTACAAAGTACACCGCACAACGATGAAGCCCAACGGAGAGCTGCGCGAGTAGCGAGTGAACCGGATGAGGAAAGGGACAGTGGAATATATATCGCACTCTAGGTATGTGCAACCTCCTTCTCGTCTTGCCATGAAAATGTCACGGGCTCTTTCCTGCGCGAGTTAAGTTAAAGTTTCCACTTAAAACTTAACTGGAGTACCGACCGCCGAGCGGTTTGTTGTTGCGAAGTTCCATCTGTTGGTAGCTGAGAGATGGGACAGAGAAGAGCGAGAGATGGAGAAGAAGAAAGAAAAAAAAAGGATTTGGAAAATAAAGAACGCATAACGAGAGTATGGGAGACGCGGAGGAAGGGCACGAGGACGAGAGAAGAGACGATTTTTCAACCGTAGGATAACTTATATTCTCGATTCGGTATTATCATTATTATCATCGTTATTATTATGGCGAATGGGTCGTCGTCAGCCTCAGCCCTCGATATCTTTTCATCCCTCCAGCTTCGTTCCCGTTATACGACGATGCGCCAATATTGTCGTGCGGGATGAAGATGCCCAACCGCACACACAATGACGGAGAAAGTCTTCCGATAGCGGCCAAGAAAAATGCTATTTCGCTCCGACCGCGACGAGAGTGATATCTATAATAACCACGGGCGCGCGGACTATTGGTCGACAGGATAGTTTACTCGATTCAATTTCATCGTTTTCCCGCTCACGGGCATCCACAGAACGTTCCATTATGTTCCACTTAACGGGTTATGCCTAGTTCTAACAGACGAAAACAGCTCATTTTTGGTTTTTTTTTGTTTTGAAAATCGTTATGATAAATTTCTACAAAAATTCGGTATTTGAAAAAGTATCATCTGAAGAACGTTCTGCAATTTTTTCTAAGAAAAATATTTAATCATAATTAATATTTAATTTGGCATGGCAAATAAATAAACAAATTCTAATACTGTAAAGTATAAAATAAAATAAACGGGAAAAACTTTTTTAAAACAAGCTTTTATTTAAATGGTACTGTACTAAATAGTAAAAAATGATGTTCAGTAAAATTGAAAATTGAAACAATAATACTACAAAAAAGTCCCTTCCTTGGTCACTCATCATAGGTGCAAGTACTTAAAAGGTACATAAACGTAGATATTTATGAAATATGTCAAACGTCATAAGTACGTCATACTACTTTAAAATTTAAAAAAAAAACTTCAAGCCTTCAAAATATATATTTAATATTTTAAGAATATCTACGTGACCAAGGAAGGGACTTTTTTGTAGTTATACTGTTTTGATTTTCACATTTTACTGAACATTATTTTTTACTTTTTAGTACCTTTTGAATAAAAGCTTGTTTTTAAAACGGTCTTTGGGTTTATTTCTTACATCTAGAAAAAGCCCTAAAAAGTTTAGGAAAATCAATGCAGTATTTTTCATATATTTCGCTCACCGGAATTGAAAACGTACTTTTGAAAAAAGAGTTCCGACGGGCGTCAACATAGCATCCTATAAATCCATCAATGTTGATTCGATCACCTTGGAATTTTCAGGGGAACATTGATAAGATTACATACTGTAAAAATATATTGGTTTTGAAAAAGGGGATTTTTCGACTTTTACAACTAGGCATAACACTTTAAACCAGACACACGGGATATTCCACGGAAACTACGATCAATAATATTCCTCAAAGTGACTCGAAACCCGAACCTAGCGATCTAGACGTCTGCATAAAATCTCCAATAAGATTCAAAAATACCTGAGACGTTTCACATGCTTTGGAAATTTGTCAAAGTCACCATCGTCCCGGTACAACGAACGGTACTTCCTTTTGATCTTCGCTGCTGTATCGATGTGTCGGCTCCTTTGCTAATAACGATATACAGTCTATCCAGAGTTTGCTACGTGCGGTTAATACACCACTCGTCTCCCCGGTACATGTCCCTTGAGCAAGAAGTCTCGGCGTTCACGAGGGTGAGGTCCATGAAGGAAAGGGAAGAAAAGAAAATTGTGATAGAATGGAAGGATAAGAGGCTTGCAGGGGAGGCAAGGAAGGAAGATAAAAAAGCTGAGTACGCTCTCCGGAGTCAGTGAGACGTCGGATAAGCACCAATTATTAGAGTTACTACCTTGTATATCGTTCGTTACCCGATTAACGTTGGCTGGAAAGAAAATCCTATAGAAACTCGATAGACAGTGCGAAAGAGATGGAACAGAAGTCGCTTATATATAGATGACTATATATAGATATATTTATTAGGAAATGGACTTTCTGAACTTGTTACGTCTATGTAATGTTGGCTACCAGCACGTCTCGCTCTTTTGAAGACGGCTCTCAACTTTATTTCAACGAATTGTTGATTTTGCTACGGGATAGTCCTGGAAATCACATTTACGTTCTGCGAAATCGTATATATATATATATATATATGTGTGTGTGTGTGTGTGTGTGTATGAGGTAAATTTGAAACAACCGTTTCTAAAGAAAAAATAGCTAATTGTTTCGAAAATTTTACAAAGTGTCAAACTAATGAGTGCAAAGAGTAAAAAACATTGCGAACATTGGAAATTTTGAAGCTTTTGACCGACCTATAAATATTGTTTGACAGCTCGCAGCTTTCACAATTTTTTTCTCTTTAACGGGTTATACGCAGTTAGAAATTTCAAAAAATCGATTTTTTTTAATTGCGTTTTCGAAATGTACAAATATGTGAGTATATACCCTGAAAATTTCAAATCGATCCAGCGAATATTCTCGGAAATACACACATATTTGTAAGGACGCTCGGAGTGCTACAGAGTAAGCGCGCGAAACTTCAAACGCGTTTTTCTCAAAATGGTGTTTTCAAAGTCGGTAAGCACGATTTCTTAAAACCGGCTCAACCGATCGGTCTGCAATTTGAACACAACCTTGGCAGATATATTCTTCAGGTATTGATCGAAGGAATAAGATTTTCAATCTCGATCTAACGAACAAAATTTACTTCTTTATTTAAATAACGAACGATTTTTCGATTTCGATTTAACGAACAAAATTTGGTCGAAAATCGAAATTGTTTCTTTTCGGAGCCACCATTTTGTCAAAAATTAAAATTTCGACTATTCCTTCGATCAATACCTGGATTCATCTATCCCCTAAAAGAATCTTTTTGGTTTTTTCATTTTAGATAATCCAAACCGGAGATACTGTGCTCACCGCCGGACACTTTTTTCGGGGACCTCTAGGAAACTTTCTACAGGAGCAATGTTAATGAATATTTTTGGAAATAAAAAATGCTAATCTAAAGCTAAAAGATGCCACTACACTGCCTAATACTTTTCGTTTTGCCCAAATGAAATCCTTTTCCAGAAAAAAATCGTGAAAAAACGACTTTGTTGGCCTTGCAACTGCGTATCACGCCTTAAAGAAGGTGATTGGATGGTGAGAAAAAGAGCAAGAAATTGGGTCACCTTAATAAACTATATATATATATATGTGTGTATATATATATATATATATATATATATATATATATATATATATATATATATATATATATTAAGGTGGCCCAATTTTGAGCTCTATTTTTTTTTCCTTTTCCTCACCATTCAATTAAAAGAAAAAAAAATTGGAAAATTAATGTATTTTCAACATTTCTCACAGGTTCTTGGTTCGTATTCTGCGTGTGAGTCACCTTAATAAACTATATATATATATATGTGTGTGTATATATATATATATATATATATATATATATATATATATATATATATATATATATATATATATATATATATATATATATTAAGGTGGCCCAATTTTGAGCTCTATTTTTTTTCCTTTTCCTCACCATTCAATTAAAAGAAAAAAAAATTGGAAAATTAATGTATTTTCAACATTTCTCACAGGTTCTTGGTTCGTATTCTGCGTGTGAGTGTCAAAGTAAGAAAAATCTTCGTTGGTTTATGCTTCAGAGTAATCCCGCCGACGCTTCGTGTCGCTAAGTCGAAAATGGCGAAGAAATCTTTCAGTTTAAAAAAAATCACGAAAATAAATCATTTTTTCCCCGGCTGAAGGTATCGCTCCCCTTAACTGTAACACATATCTATGAAGAAAATAACGTCTTAACGGCTGTCCATTTTTGAAAAACTAATAATCGATTTTAGGCACGGCGCTGTACTTGAAATGACACCCACGTAGATATACTCACATTTCTTTAGAGGTGCCTTTTACAATACTGGGGCTTACATAATGTTAAGAATTGGGACAATAGGCTACCACGAGGATGAACCTCGGAGTCCAATGTCTTTAAAATCACCTCTCCATATACACACCCACGTATATATTTGTATATTTATATGAAAAAGGAAGCAAAATATATCCGAGTGAAAGAGTATCGAGTCTGGGTGTGGGGGTGGAAACGCATACGTTGCTGCCAAACGAAATAATGGGCTCGTACTCCCCGCAGTACCGCGCGTTACTCTTGTCTACCACGTACGAGAATAATTCTCGCTGTCTATTGCAGAGACGATGGCAATGGTGTTGACTATTGGTAGTTGGGGAACCAGTGTGCGGCACGGCTTCACTGATTCCTGAGTTTCAACGAGCACATCTAGGTAGCGCTTCCGGGGATCACACCATCACCAACCGTTCCATAGCAGAAAGCCACGATTAACGAGACTCCTTGTTTTCCCGGCTGAGAGGCGCGCAGACATACTTCAGAGGCATAGAACCGACTCCACCATTGTTTCTACCGTTCGCTCCTCACCAACAGTAACTTGACATTATTCAACGTGGAAATGAGAGAATTCTTATTTTCCCATCTATGCGCGTACACGCGACACCGTATCGTCTGGAGAAAACCCAGAGTTATGAATAAGTCAAGAGGAAATGTGGGAAAGTGAAGGATGATGAAATAAAAAAATCGAAAATCAAGTAAAAGGTTTGGAAATTTGTAAAATCAGAGAATTCGCAGCTGGCAGTATGAGGAGAATATTGTTGAAGCTTTTTCTTCAGGTTCTCACCTTTTCTCTCTCTCTCTCTCTCTCTCTCTCTCTCTCTCTCTCTATATATATATATATATATATATATATATATATATATATATATATATATATATATATATATATACACACACACATATATATATACACATATATATATATATATATATATATATATATATATATTTCAGCTCAACTCACAATATTATTTCCCTCTGGATCGTTGATTGTAGATTTCCACTGTAGAAAACCTTACATCTAATGTCAAAAAACACCCAATTGCAGGACAAAAATTCCACCTCCCCTCGCCTTTCTGCGGTTGAAAAAAATCGCAGTCGACTTTGGCTGTTTTTTAAGTTTCGAAAAAATTTCGATACGTTTTAGACCTGCTTTGTGCATTTTTTATCAAAGCTCAACTTGTGCTTCCGATATTCACTATTTTTTTGGTGAAATTTAGATTTCGGGGATCATTATTCGACGGTTCGGAAGTACTTTTTCGGCCTTGCAAGTAACGAAAAACCTTGAATAACGACACAAAAATGTTTCCAAAAGACGAAGAATGCATGTAACATTCATTAAAATTAAACTCAAATTACTACCGCAACGAAAAAGCGAAGTTGAGAGGGGGGGGGGGGAGGAGATCTAGATAACACAGCATGTATAACATAGCATAAATAGAATTTGGCACGATTTGAGGAGAAGTCAGAATGAAATATACTCCGCCCTGACTGAATTTCATCTGAAACTTTTTCAAGTTTTCATGTACTCGCAAGACCGATGAAGTACACTTCTCACTTCGAAACTATCAAATAATCACCCCCAAGTTCGAAATCTCACAACAAAAAAAGTAAATATCTGAAGCACAAGTTGAGCTTTTGTGAAAAATTCACCAAAGACGTTTAAAACATTATATAGTTTTTTTTCTTCGGAATTTCAAAACCGTCCCAAGTGGATTTTTCGATTTTTTGCAGCCGCCGAAGGACAAGGGGTGGTGGGAAGAATTAAAAAAACCGTTGGTGTTTCTTTGACACCAGAAGTGAGGTTTTCCACTATAAAAATCTATAGTCAGCGATGGTGAGGGAAATCGTTTGAGTTGAGCTGGAATGCTCCACCCACATATACATCTAAGTTTTGTTTCAAAAGAAAATGAATTGGCGTTATTAAATCGGATTTTTTTAAATTTGCATTTCTTTCATTCAACAACAAAACCCAAGCCAAAAGAGCCGGAAATTTCCAACCTGCTGGAAAATGAATGAGAAGGTCCACAATACTCGTCGAGGAGGAATGAAATAAGAATATTTAGGCCCGAGACTCACCACTCTTTTACGGTGAAGAATGTGTCAGTTTGCCTCCTGCATTTTTTCTTGTTTCTCGAAATTGCCTCAGCGGTCGAGGTAGCGAATAAGGGTGTAGCGGATGTTTTTTTAACGCACTTGCGTGTCTGTGTATGTGTGTGTATTAGGGTGAAAAATGCGGGGTGAGAAGTTGACGCACGAAAATGAACAATGAGACTTGAAGTAAGAAAGAGCCAGTGACATGCGTAAGAAAAAGAGAGCGAGAGAGAGAGGGAAAGCAAATAGCGAGGGTGGAAAGAAGCCAGAAAAATATTGTCGGTGTATATGGGTAAACGCGAAAAATGAGAGAAAGTAAATGGGAGTCAAAAGGAGAACGTAGCGAGAAAAAGAGCGAACGTTCCCGGGGATGCCTAGTACAAGAAGATTTTGCCTTGCGGCCTTTCAACTTCGCCCTCACCCATCGCGTTACCATCTCCGTATCAAGGCGCGACGCTTCCATCTCCTCTTGCGTTCCATCTTCCGTGCGAGTCTTCTTCATCCCCATGTTCGTACTGTACGAACGACGGACAAAAAAAAGGTTATGAATCGTAACTGCGCATGAATGCCTGAAGAGAGGCCTTTGGTGTTGGCTGTATACGCGTGCGTAACGAATACATTGCCGGTTGATGTTAGCGGAAAACCACGAATACAGAGAGCACTTTGCCAAATGTTCCCACACCGGATGCGACGGTCCGGAAATTAAGGCCTTCAGTTTTCCCTTTTTCTTGTTGTTTTTACTTCTTCTTGTGTTCACTTCGTGGTATTCCGGTTGGCGAGTAACGCGAAGAATGATTGTGCCGACAGGATCATCATTTGATGTGCCACGTTGGAAAAAATTCATATTAGCGATGGGCCACCACCAATCATGATTCTGAAAACAGTTTTGAGGACACGGGTAGGGGATCCAGCCCCTTGTTGAGCCTTGGAAAAGACTTTTCTTGGCTTTGGGGTTGTCTGTTGGTGTGTGTGCGTGCGCGCGTGTGTGTGTGTCAGGGAGGGTGGGTGTGTGCGTGGGAGGGTGCATATGTGAGAGGGTGTGTGTGTGCGTGGGAGGGTGTGTATGCGAGAGGGTGTGTGTGCGTGGGAGGGTGTGTATGTGAGAGGGTGTGTGTTTGAGAGGGCGTGCGTGTGTGTGGGAGGGTGTGTGTGAGAGGGTGTGTGTGAGAGGGTGTGTGTGAGAGGGTGTGTGTGAGAGGGTGTGTGTGAGAGGGTGTGTGTGAGAGGGTGTGTGTGAGAGGGTGTGTGTTAGAGGGTGTGTGTGTAAGAGGGTGTGTGTGTGAGAAGGTGTGTGTGTGAGTGAGGGTGTGCGTGTGAAAGGGAGAGTGTGAGAGGGTGTGTGTGTGAGCGGGTGTGTGTATGAGAGAGTGTGTGTGCGAGAGGGTGTGTGCGCAAGAGGGTGTGCGTGAGAGAGGATGTGTGTGTGTGTGTAAGTTAGAGAGAAAGTGTGTGTGTGTGTGTATGTGTGCAAGGTGTGTGTGTGCGTGCGAGAGTGTGTGTGTGTGTGTGCGAGAGTGTGTGTGTATGAGGGTGTGTGTGAGAGGGTATGTGTGTGAGAGGCTATGTGTATGAGAGAGGGCGTGTGTGTGAGAGAGGGTGTGTGTGTGAGAGAGGGTGTGTGTGTGAGAGGATGTGTGTGTGTGTGTGTAAGTTAGAGAGAAAGAGAGGGTGTGTGTGTGAGGCTGTGTGTGTGAGAGAGGGTGTGTGTGTGAGAGGGTGTGTGTGTGAGAGGGTGTGTGTGTGAGAGGGTGTGTGTGTGAGAGGGTGTGTGTGTGAGAGGGTGTGTGTGTGAGAGGGTGTGTGTGGGATATGGCGAGTGAGAGGCTGTTTGTGTGTGAGAGGATGTGTGTGTGTGCGTGCGTGCATGCGCGCGCGCGTGTGTGTGTGTGTGTGTATGTGTGTGTGTGTGTGTGAGTTTTAACAACTCAGACGCAATTTTCCTATTGCTTGTTTTCTCTCCCGTATTGAATGGCAGGCGGTAATATTCCGAAGCACTGTTCAAGAGTCTAGTTATCGTGATGCTGTCTGATCAATGCAGCCAGCCTCGATTATTGTCCTAGATGCTCAAGATGACAATATCAGCATCGCTGCCTCGGGTATCGCCTTCTCAGCAGCATACTGACGAGACGTTTCGCCCTCGTTAAATCCCGGTGGAGCAGCAATACCGCGCAATACAACTGAGGGTTGTTCGTTGGGGGACGGAGGCTGTAAGATAAAGCGTAAGGGTTTTTTCATCCCCCGAATGCGAGTTTGATGCTCGAAAGTCTAGGGTAAGAGAAAACTCGAATGGCAAAAGAAGAATTGTATCAACGCTTATCGGCTCCCAACGGGCCGGAGGACAAAGCGTATGTGGAGGATATTCGTAGAGGCGAGTACTTGCCGATTCCCTCTGTCGTTCGACCGACTCAAAAGAAGGATATGAACGAGAGAAAAAAAAACTTCGGCTCCGTAGTACTGTCAAAAGATCTTTCAACCCTCCTCGTCCTAAGCGCTGGTCAGATATCTTCCCTTCAAAACGTGTATAAAGAGGATCATGGCAAACCCACGCTCGTTTCGCTGGTTTCTCTGTGACATTCTTTGCTTCTCCACCTAAGTAGCCCCTACAAAGGCAGGGGATCACGAGAGTGGTCGGTTTTGACAAGAATAAAAAGTCCAAAAAATCGCACGGACAGGAAGGTAGGGGTGTACGCGGTAGGACAAAGAACTATATGGAAATGCAAACGAAACGGTAAGCTAGAAGATAAAAAAACTCCGTGGTCTCTGCCGGACAAGGTCACACGCGAGATGCAGATGGAGAAAGGACGGAAAATCGCTTTCGCTTCCACGATCATGAGCGAGATGAACAAACATGTAAAATATAAAGGAGAAAATGCTAGGTGTGTATGTAAATATGTATGTCATTCATATACTGAAGTATACAAACGAGAACATGAAGGTTGAAGTATAATACGAAAATACGCACACAGACATCGCATATATGGAATGAGGATAAGGTTATAGTAGATTGAAGAGTGCCTCAAAGGAAAGAGCAACCGTTCGCCTTTGCGGTTAACGAACGCGACTTTGCTTTCTCGGTTTGGCGACTTCACTCGGGTTGGAAAGCTCAGTGGAAAGGCGGAAACTCGACCTTCGTTCATCGGTAACGAGTGCCGGATAAACGAAAGCAATAGGGCCGAAGGACAATAAAAGAGAAAAGCAACGAGAAGGGCTACATTTTCGGATGCTGCGAGAACGAGTTTCCTCGGTCGTCGAGACGTTTTCCGGCAAAAAGGTTCAGCGAAGCTGAATCGAGGTTGAATCCAACGAGGAGCAATCACCTACAGGTCCGGCGTGGTGCCACGGAACGAAGTTTGCTAAATGTAATGGGCCTACCGCCATTTCTGACTGACGCACTGTCGCACGCAGGCACATACACACAAAGTACACGCGGACACTAAAGTGAAATGAACAAACGATAAAAGTCACCAGGATCAGGAAAATACGAAAGAGCGTAAGAGGTTCAACAGAGCGGAAGGCCAAAAGGTTTTTCTGATAAAGCCATTCTCCTGTCCAGAATACTCGGAAATGTCCCTGAATACCTGAAAGGGTAGTGCGGTAATCAAGTTCTTTTGGACGTTGCTTTCCGGATCGTCGAACCATCCTGTAGGACCACCCAGGATCTCTTTTCATCCGCATTGTCCGGCTATGCGTCCAAATTGCGTTCGGGCATTTGTCAACGTACACCAAGCTCAGCATCCCCGGGTACATACTCTCAAATCGAAGTTACAGTTTCCCCGAGTACCCTACGACGCATCAGCTTAAGCCGAAGCGACTCTTTGGGAAGCGCTGGATATTGAATTAGCGTCATCGCGCTCTATCCCTCAGGTTGTTCAGACGAGTATTTTGCAACGTGTCAATGTGCCATCGGACCTAGCGAACGTGTACACGTCCATGACGGTAGCAGAGATACGAGGGAACATGGTAAGAGCAGAAGAATTTCGCGCGTTGCTTCTCGTCCCCCGTATCGTGCTGCGTTTGCGATTTTCCAGAAGCACCAGAGGCACGTATCTTCTCGTAGCAAGTCAGCGAATTCTAATCTCCCATGGGATGCAAGTCTGCGGAATATTTTCGCAGACTTTGGTCGCTCTAGTAGATTGACCAGTTTAAAAATATGCAGACCCGAGTATCTACATGGTTGTTCTCTCTCTTCCATCCAGTTCTCCATCTGCTTCCCTCTTGGTGCGTTGAGGGAATCCACATCTGAAAAGTCTGCTAATTGGATTAGGGACGATTATAGTCACCTAGATCTGGCTAAAGGAAAGGGCGATTATGGGATGTACGTGCTGGCTGCCCAGTTGGATGATTCTACGTTGATACGATCAATTTGATCAAAGCTTCAAAAGTTCCAGCATGCCTTTCCCGAGATGCCACGTTTTTCTGCAACTCAGCAAAGTAGCCACACTCATGTGCCTGGATCTCTAGTCAAAGTATCAACATCTCATTGTTATATGCCTATCCATGATACATTTTCGTAAATCCTATCTAAAATTCTTGCCAACCGGATGCGGAAGTGCTTCGACACAACGTACACGTCCAGCGCATCGAGCAGTTGCGGAAAGTCTCGATGTTTTGAGAAAGCCACAACGGCTGTAGGTTGTATGTACTTATACCGCTCTGATCGATACTACATTAAATGGCACGATGGGACCTAGAGTACTCTTGTAGCTTTCATGTAGCAAAGGAATGACTCGAGATACCGCCACGTGTGCACGTATGGTTAGCTCTAATCCTATCCACGTCTTACACGTGTTTTGCCGGCAGTGGCTGCCATTTAGTTTCTTCGAGGTGCAACACAAGATAGCGATGTGGTCCCATCGACGCTGAGAACCGCCTACCCGATCGTTCAAGCTAAGCAAACTTTTTCCGTACATCAGCATAGCGGGGCTTGAATATTGCAGAATGGAAAGCGGTTGAGTCTGACACATTTTATGCGAAAGGTTCGAGGTCGTTATAGGTTTTTTCGCGCATTATTATTTTTGTCATCTCTTTGAATTCGTTTTCTTCCTTCGTGTATGCACGGACCGTAGGGATGGTGTATCCTCCGTGATGTTTTTTTTTCTTCTTCTTTTTAGTGAAAACGCTGGGTCGGCGTCGCAATTACATCGGATCAGAGAGGAATATTTCATCTCCCATCGTCGTCTCTTTGGCTCCGGTTCTCCACTCTTCTCTGCGACGCTCTCATACCCATCTTTGTCTTCATGTCTGCCGTCGCGCACGAACGAGACGAACATGCCCGGTGAACTCCCGATCGCTCTTCTCGTCGTATTCGTTCCCGGTTCGCGGGGGATTATTAACGGGCAATTTGCTGCGTCTGCCGCCGACTGTATTGTCTCTTCACTCCTGGCTTCCCCCTCGGTCTTTATTCGGTCTTCATCCGCCTAGCTAGCGACCGTACCAAAATGCTACCACGCTATGTGTATACTCGAAACGAAGAAGCCTGAGTCATAGAATCTTCGCATCTTCGTCCGGAGATTTCCTCCTCCCATGCCAGGGTGAGCTTCTTCACTTCAGGTTTGAGTCACTGCTCCATGGGATTGTGAAGTGCCAGCTAGTTCCGCAGTCGGGCGCACTTACTACCACGCGAGCGAGCGCTGCGGGAATGCCATGGAGTTTTACCACTGCTACGAGGTATAGGTATTCCGGGATTGGAGACTCTTCAACCTCTCATTGATGTTGCGTCTAGACCGTTGATCGATTTTACCATGGGCACATGAGGTCTCCTTTCTTTTGGAGAGTGCCGGGACTGTACGATGATTGTCGATCGATCCAGAGGGCTGCTTCAAGAGGAGGAGGAATCACGAGAGAGTTTGATTAGTTCTTAGTGTCACGTAAACTCTACTTTCAACTCCGAGTAACTTGGGATTTGCATCCAAGTGTAACAATTACAATGGTCGTGATACTTGCACCCTCCGGTGATAGCTCGTAAACGTTTTTTCATCCCATTGAGTGTCTCCCGTCAAACGCATTAGCGCATCTTGGGAAACTAGAACGAGATCGAATTGTCTGCTCTTTTTAATGGTTGGCAAGATACCGCGGTAAATTCGTACAAGCAGGAACAGACATTCGTGTACAGCTCTAGGCGGATTCGAGTGATATTTACCGTGCAATATCGGTCAGACCCCACTGTGTAGCTCGGCTGGTTTCCCCAGCCTCTTACATGTAAGTGCGACAGTGGCGCAAGCCTAGGGAAAAGCTCACTGCAAATGCATACACACGTAACTTTCTCCGTTGGTTGTCGCTTTACGCTCACTGGTTCTGTTCGTGGTGGTGCTGTTTCTAGCTATACCGCTGGCAACGTACCCCGTAAGCCAGTTAGGCGGGGTATTTAGGAGGGAATTTCGCGGTACCGAAGTTGTATATTATACCTACGCCCCAATTCTACAACTCCCGGATACTCCACGAAAATTCTACCTTTCTCCCTCTCGCAGTTTGCGGGCTGAAGGTTTCTGCCTAGTCGCGTTCTTCCTTGCGGCCCCCTCGTTCACTTCGGACCTCACACCCACCCTCGGGTCTCCGAAGGCCGGAATTTGAGGTCGGTAAATTTAATAAGTGAACATACCCGGGTTATACCTTTTGCTCACTTACACACTCGGTTTCACAAGCTGATTCTCCTGTTCCATCCCTTTCACCCTTCGTTGCCCTTCCTCTCGCGCACTTTCACTAATTTGGTTTGCAATGTACCTGCACCACCGCACCCACTCCTTGGCAGCACATGCTGCGGCTAACAGGTATTATTTGGGCGATTCTCGGCAATATCCCCCTCGACAACTACCAGCGCAGTAACCAGACTAGTGTAGTGGAGTTCTTCAACGGTGGCTGCGAACTTTCAGGCATGCCGAGAGTTAATTGTTGCCATCGTATGACTCGCTTTCGTGATTATTATTCGACTACGCTGCAAATATCTAAGGTTTGTTTTGATAAGCCAGCCAGGCTGAGCTATCGTGGGCATAAATTTATTCTGCCTCGGTAGTAAGGCTGCACCATGTTATGATCCATGTACACTGTAAATCTAGGGGATGTAAACCCACCGAAGACCCGTTCAAGCTGAAATACAAGACGCGGGAGATTGAAGAGCGCAGCCCTGTAGGACGTATATAGTGCACACAGCTCGGACCAATCAGGTTCGATGATAACCGAAACGCTATACTCGAGGAAGGTTGTGGGTTTCTCGATGGAGGAGCTCACGTATATCCATTGCACATACGGAACAGCGGAGTTTCCGTCGCCGCAAAACACGATGTTGTGTTGCCTGTTATGCGGATGCTCGACCACTCTCGGACACCCTATATTCTAGTTTGTTCTTCTTCACCACAGGGCCAGCAACTCGTCTCGTTCCGGTTTGGTCATGCCAACGGAAAATAGGCTGAGAAGCCTGAAATTCGATATCCGTTCGTAAACGCCCGGCAGTTCGTGTGCAAACTCAGCAGCTCGAGGTTTCCTCCGTCATATCCAGGCAAACATCCGTCCTTTCCGAACGTCTCGTATGTCATGTGCTTCGCGAATCGCAATTACAGAAAGGATTCGTTGCTACGTGAAATGCGAACTGCAGCATCCGGAAATGGACAACATGTGGTACGGTCGAAGAACTTGATCAATACGATGCCAAATACGCGAGTTCATGTGCATGAGACAAACTGCTACTGGCAAGTTACACGGGTAGAAAGTCACTTCGTCATTGATGATGATCAGCCGAAGATGCACGAACTACCCTTCCACAAAGACTTTCACCCAATGGCCTTTTTTTGTTCCAACTTTCAGCCGTATTACGCGGGAGTTCGGTCCACCGGAGATGGATGCAGTGAGTAGGGACATTTGCGCGCGGACTGAACCGGAAGGAGTCGTCAATAGGGCGCGAGGGAGACAGGGGGGGGGGGGGTCGTAGCTGCAGGGCTTTTTGGAGCGTTCGCACAGCCAACGAGGCGAGATAGAGGAAGAGGCCAACGGGCGAGTAGTGACCCTCGCGCCACAGAGACAACTCGACTTCGCCCTGAAGAGAAGCATGATGAGAGTAACTGTATATCCGTCCTCGAGCATTTCTCCGGGTTCTCAGCTGCCTCTCGTCTCTCTCCATCGTTGACCCCCCCCCCCCCCCCCCACCCCCCTGTGCCGTCGTGCTATACCCGCCTCGCAATGCAACGCCAGCAGAACTATTCCGCAAAGTAAACAAGAAGGCAGAAAGGCAAGTGCGGTGGCGTAGTACCTCTGTAAACGCAGCAAGCTCTATATTCGTCGCATTTTGTACGCGAAACCCACGAACGACCGGAAGACTCATCCTCGTCGACCGGCTCTCTTCTTATCGTTCCACTGCTGTCAACCTTGCTTCGTGACTTCAAAAGAGATGAATAAAAACCGCGCGCACCCACAGACTTTTTTTTTCGCTCCGGTCAAACATCAATCAAGTACGAGAATGACAGCTTTGTCCAAGTCTGTTTCAATTGGCATGATGCTCAGGTCAAGTGGCGTTTTTAATTCCTCTGGATCAATTTTTGTCTCGTATGAGAGAAAGAAACACGGCATGTTATCGCCCTGTCTTGCCATTTTTTGGCTGACTGCTGAGGCACCAATGACGCGGACCTGATGGTGGTAGGCTGCATCCTGTGCGAACACATTGATATCGCCACTTCCAGCCAATCTCCGTACAAGATCGACTACGAGCAGCTCCTAATTGCGGGGCATGCTTCGAATCGGTCGTCAGTCGTTTACAGCGACGTATACGAGAAAACTTACCGCGCGTCTTGTACGTCAGCTCGTGATATCGAGTTTAGTTAGTAAGGAAGGAGATGGGAGGGAGGCTGCTTAGCTGGTGTCTCCGGTCTCTCAGGAGCACGAGGAAAGCTCGAGGAGTTAAACAACTACGAGGAAACCGTAGATCGTAGCTGGCAGCTCATTTCACGCCAGCAACCACTGCAACGCCTCCTACTCTCGTATTCCGCCATTTCGGTCTGTCTCCTTTCAAAGAGGAATTTGCGACGAGTCTACAGCACGCGGTCTTCGCTGTACACCGCCCCAGTTTTTATGGGGATCTAGTGCCGCGAATCTCTCACTCTTTGTCGGAAAGCAACGGAGAGCAAGGGCTTGAGAATTGGCAAGAAAAAGTATTTTCTTCGGTTACCTTGACATTGCCATCCGGGAGAAATGTCCGGTCTGCGGCGTGGTCTTCACCGTGTCGCTCCATTCTTCCCCGAACTTCCCCGAGACTCGCGAAGTCACGTTTTTTTTCACCATCGAACAATACGGCGTACATTCACCTGCCTCCAGTGTTCAAGAGGAATGTTCCACATTTTCCATGTATCCCATTCTCTTCTTACCCTATCGTCCGAAACAAGGAAGCATGTGACAGACTTGCTGAAGTCTAAGAATCCAACCTCTTGTTACCCTGCACAGACATGGCATGTCTGTGGGGTTTCTTTTCATTTTTTAGAAAACTAGTCGCTGTGTTAGCGATGACGAATTCAGCTTGGTCTCCTTTCCATCGTGATGGAGATTCCAACCAACGATGTTGACGTCCAGATACGAACGAGGGTAGCGAACAAAAGCAACGATTGCAATGGGGATACTGGGGGGTTGAATTTATTGAAAATTCTGGGGACGCAACTTTTCGATCGCGTATGAAAGTTCAGAGATGATAATCGCAGCGGGTATATTTGGGCTTTAAGAAGTCCGCGTATGGAGGCACGAATTTTTTTTCTCCCTTTGTCATCGTCCGTCCCTCGAGGGCGCGAAAATACCAGCCCATTTGGCAAAAGTCTCATCCGTATGCGGACTGCGTGTCACGCGAATGGGAATCGTTTTGGACTAGCGGTAATAGAGCGCAGTGCGGCAGGTACTCGCTCCCGTCGGCTCGACGACCCCGTTTTAGCGCTCCACGGTATACTACGGATAAACTTGAGTTACGAGAGTACGAGGAGGAGGCGAAGCACAAAGTAGCGGAGCGATGAGTGAAATGAGGGAGAAGGATGAAGGTATCTCTCGCTCGCACGGACGAATCGTCGACCTTTTTCCTCGTGTGGGAAAAAAAGTCAAGGGCGGAAATCCTCGGAGAATCCAGTACGAGCCCTCACCATTGAATGGCTATAAGTCTGAATACCGATACATGAGGAATAAAAACTTCGTACCGTTTACTTTCTATGACGCGCGAATAGAGCGAAAAACTTGGCAAAACGGCTTCTACGGCTATTGCTTTCTTATTCTCTTCAAAATATTCATGTCTTCACCATCCATTTCATCTCATTAATTGTTTTCTATCTCGAGCTCCCTCGGGATGTAGGCTTTGTATTTGATCGACTGGAATCCGCAGATTGCCACCATTTCTTAACGCTCCATTGCATCCCTTACGGGGGCGGAAAGCTAGCGACGCTTGCCCTTCTGCACCGCTACCTCCAGTCCTAAGATTTCATGTACCTTTTAGCGCCATCACCGTTCTGTATTGGGTCCTCCCTTCATTTCATTATACCGGATACATCCCCATAGTTGGAGGAGATCACGCGTAATCCCCAGGAGATAGCTGCCATTCTCACGTTTATTCCCCAAACGTTGTACCCTCGCATTTACGTCACCCTTGTATCGTCGAAGCGAATATCCTGTACATTCCATTGCACCAGGCCCTTCTCGTTTCATGTGCCATTTTGTTGACACTGTTCTAGAATGCTCGTCTGACAACCGAGAGGCCAGAACTTCCACCTATCGTCAGCTCTGCTGTTCAATTGTTCAACCGTACCCATTTTATTGGACCATTCTCGGTACGGACATTAGAATGCTCCAGGCGAAAAAAAAGCTTGCGCGTTTTTTCTACTTTTCACGGTGACGAGAGACATTGGGACCTGGAAGGATCCAGTTTTCCATTTTGGAAGGGCGGCAAGGAAGCGGTGAATGAAAGAGGGAGAGAGAAGCTTCAACAACGCGTAGAAATGTTACGATTGGAGCCTAGACTGAACGACCACCCCTGTGATACGGGGTATGACGGTTCTCGTTTCACGGAGCATGACAGCTCTCGCGTTAACGACCAGCCCTAATTGCCGTCCGGGGATTTACAGGAGTTAGGTGCCAGGAATATAAATATTCGCAGGCCGAGAGCCCTTCCCTTCGCGTTCACGCTCATCGCGATGCCATATCCGCACCCCTCGTTCTTCCCGTCGGGCCTCAACCCATATCGAGTAACAGAAATATAGCTAGTTCCGTGTTGCTCGCGAGTCTGTTTTCCCCAGGGAGATTTTCACATTGGAGGGAGAACGGAGGCGATGTTCCTGCCTTCGCTATGCGAAGCTGGCGAGGGTCAGATGCTCAGGCACTCTCGTTACTTAAATCCTCGGCAAAGTCGTAGAGTGCGAGAAAATCTTCCTCCTCTGACTCGTCCCGAAATTCCAATGTTCCGTCTTGTAATTCTCTGCTTCTATTGCTGTTTCTGCTATTACCTCTCCTCCTTCTCGCCCGCCTTCTGGGTAATATCCCGAGGGCGTTAACGCGCTGCGTAATTTACATTCCGGAAGTGATCGTACACAAACGATTTTGCTAAGAGGTCTTTAGTGATTACGGTGTTCAAACGACCGGGGAACATTGAATTCCACTAGAAACAAAGGAAAAACAACACGCCAAGTAACGTTTTCAAAACAGTTGTGCTCAACGGCAAAGCTCCATCAAAACTCTTGCACCAGGCGCACGTCGTCAACGTCAATGGAAAGTTCAGTCATTTGCGATCTGCACCCTCAATTCCAAAAAACAACATGCGAAGCAATGTTTTCGAAACAGCCGTGCTCAACGGCAAAGCTCCATCAAAACTCTTGCACCAGGCGCACGTCGTCAACGTCAATGGAAAGTTCAGTCATTTGCGATCTGCACCCTCAATTCCAAAAAACAACATGCGAAGCAATGTTTTCGAAACAGTCGTGCTCAACGGCAAAGCTCCATCAAAACTCTTGCACCAACCGCACGTCGTCAACGTCAATGGAAAGTTCAGTCATTTGCGATCTGCACCCTCAATTCCAAAAAACAACATGCGAAGCAATGTTTCCGAAACAGTCGTGCTCAACGGCAAAGCTCCATCAAAACTCTTGCACCAGACGCACGTCGTCAACGTCAATGGAAAGTACAGTCATTTGCGATCTGCACCCTCAATGCCAAAAAAAAACAACACGCCAAGCAGCGTTTTCGAAACAGTCGTGCTGAACGGCAAAGCTTCATTAAAACTCCTGCACCAGGCGCACGCCGTCAATGTCAATAGAAAGTACAGTAATTTGCTTTCTGCAGCCTCAATTCCAAAAGAAACAACACTCCAAGCAATGTTTTCAAAACAGTTGTGCTCAACGGCAAAGCTCCATCAAAACTCTTGCACCAGCTGCACGTCGTCAACGACAATGGAAAGTACAGTCATGTACGATCTGCACCCTCAATTCCAAAAAAACAACACGCCAATCAACGTTTTCAAAACAGTCGCGTTCAACGGCAAAGCTCCATCAAAACTCTTACACCAGGCCCACGTCGTCAACGTCAATAGAAAGTGAAATCACTTGCGATCTGCACCCTCAATTCCAAACAAAGGGCCCCACGATCTTGGTGATGGTTCGTAAATCTGTTCTATAAAAATTCAATGATTCCGACTGGCTTGCTTTTGAAATGAAGTTTGATGCTAACGCATTTTCACAGGCGTCTCCTCCAGTGCCATTGTGATTGTCATCGCCTTGCGTTACGGTTGACCACCTCGAACTCCCTAGGCAGCTGCGATGCAGCCAAATGAGGGAAGCGGATTGGAATTGTGTCGAAACGGGGAGGCAGGGGAGGTCGCTGCACTATTTTCGCGATCCAATTTCGTATCGATCTATGGGAATGTTGGAATTACCGGGCGACGGCATGGGAGGGAGAGAACCGTTCGACAAGTTTGTTCGGAGCGTATCGAGCGTTATGAATATTACATTGGGTCGCGGCGACGTGGTCGAGAACCGGCTAGATAGATATTTCCTAATTATATGGCGGGAGTATACGTTGCGGAGAGCGGAGCTTGCACCTCTTCGTAAAGTTAGCCAATACCCATCTCGGCAGGCTGTCCAATCGCAGTCCACATGTAACGTACACCTCGACAGTTGCCGTACAAAAGGACAATCCCCGTATTGTTTTCTGTATTGGATTACGCGAGCCACGCTCGTTTGTTTTCTATCGACTTTTGTGACTTGGAGAGTAAACAGTGGGGCCTTGACGAGAAAAAAGCCAACTACTATGGTGCTCCGTCTTCGGTTTTCGAGAAACGGTGGTTCTTTGTTCCAAGGGCAAAACTCGTCACGTATGTGCTATCTCGAGGAACTTATCGTCTTGTCCTGTATACGTATTTACCTACCGTGTATCGATTCTCCGTAAATTCCTTTTATGAGCGTTGTCGCATACGGTTTTTGTTCCTTCCGTTATCGCGGGCAAAAAAGCCATCGGCCAGTAGAGCAACAACGGCCTGTGGACTTCGAACAAAGAGTACGTTTTATGCGAGCCTTCGCAACGTCCTTTTGTTAATGCCGCTGAACGTATGCGCGTAGTACACACGTATTATAGTAAATTTTACGGTTCGAAAAGTTCTCCGCTAGGATACGATGCGATCCCGGCCAGAACACGGGTCTACGTTAGCTTTTATAAAAACACTTCATTCAATTAGAGCAACGGCGGAAAAAGATGGAACGAGCGAACTCGCGGGTCCATGGATCGGTGGGAAAAAATTGTACGAAGGATCCGGTATGTTGTCGGCGAAGCTTTTGGCCCCCGTGGACTGCTTGCTAACGGGCTATGCCTAAATGTAACAGTCGAAAAAAGCTCATTTTTGGGATTAAAAAAATAGAAAACTGTAATGATATATTTCTACGAAGATTAGGTTTTTGAAGAAAGTATCACATAAAGAAGACTGTACTTTTTTGTGTACAAATACTTAATCATAATCGATTTACAGTCGATGTCCGGAAAGCACCTTTCGAAAATGTATTTCACGGCGAGCAATACCCTTCTGAACCAGATTATCTTACACCACAAAATCAAACAGGTTTCGTTAGTACATTCGTTTATCCTATGGTTAATCGAAGGAGTTCCCGAAGTATCAAATTGAAAAAAAAAATTGCGCGTGTCAAAGTGAGTCTGGATTTTTGCGAAATCCTTTGACCAAATTTTATATGTTTACATCTAGAACAAGCCTCAAACATTTCAGAAAGATTGATGCCGTGGTTTTTGAGATATTTTGATCATCAACTCTAAAAACGTACCGTGAATGGGGTTACTTTGAACAGGTTTTAGAAGGTTTTTGTAGGTAACTTTTTTTTAACATCCAGAATGCCAACTTTTTTTTCATCAAAGGAACCATGTGTCCTTTGGCAAAAAAATCTATAAGAAATTCAAGCCCCAACAAGCCCCACCTCTCCACAATTTGAAATATTTTTGTTCAAAGTGTCAAAGTAACCTCGAGTGTGCGGTTTCTTTGACAAGGCATTGAAATGCAACTTACACTGCCGCTCAAAAGTTTGGATACACCAGTCGATATTTACCGAACGACGTTTTGAAGGGAACAAATTCAGCTTTGTTTTGCTTTTTTGAAAAAAAGTGTATGAATTTTGAAAAATGCAACATAACTCAGGAAGTATAGGATTTAAGCGGAAATGTTAAGGATGTAAAACGTTGTGTAAGCTTATACCGCATCGCCAGGATTTTTTTTTTTTTTTTTCTTCTGAGATTTTTGTTTACCATTTTGGCCCGAAACTCTGATGAGCAGGATAGCTTAATTCGAAAAGTATGGCGTTTCTAACAAAATATCAGGAGGAGAAACTTTCCTAATTTTCGATTTTAAATTCGCTTAAAGTTAAAATCGAAAATTCTTAAATTTAATAAATCTTAAATTAAAAATCGAAATCGATTTAGTAAATCTTAAATTTAACATTGAAATCGATTTAGTAAATCTTAAATTTAACATTGAAATCGATTTAGTAAATCTTAAATTTAAAATCGAAATAAAAAAAACCGTTGCGAATTTTTTCCTGAAATTTTTTTGCCGAACCTCAGAGAATCGTCCGAACAATTGATTGGTGTATCTTGAAAACTATTGAGTTAGAGACAAAATATCAAGAGGGGGTAATGTTGCAGTGTTTCGTTTTGAATACGTTGACATTTTGTCAGATTGAAAAAAAATGTACAATGTTTCAAAAGCAACTAGACGACCTGAAAAAAAGATTGTAAATAAATCTGAAGAAAAGTTAACGTATTCAAAACTGAACACGGCAACATTTTCCTTAAAAACGGACTGTCGAGAAAAAAAGCGTTTAAAGTTTCAAGGACGCTCCGAGCATTCCGTCGGGCGTCAACAAAACAGCCTATAAATCCGTCAATTTTGATCCGATCACCTTGAAACCTTCAGGGAACATTTATTAGATGATATACTGTCAAAATATAGTAGTTCTGAGAATAGTGATTTTTCTACTTCCACAAATAGGCACAATCCTTTAACAGTTCGAATGGGCCCGAAGCAGTGTGAAAGATCGACTTGACAATGGTCCAGGAAGTTAGCCGTCTTGGCATCCTGATGACACGCTCGAAAGTTCAAACGGAGCCCAGTTTGCTGTAGAGTAACGCAACAGCGTTTTCACCGGAAGACCGGAAATCATACGACCACGAGACAGACTTCCAAACAGATTTGGCTGGCAGTTGTAAAAAGCTGGCTGGATGGCGTTGCAAGTGCAACACGAGTGGATCAGCTACAGTCACGGGCTGTCGGGCTGACAGCCGGTAACCTGCTGCTAGAAGCGTTGGAAGCTTTCGTGCCTCGACTATAGCTGATTGAGGATCGCTTTTCCATCGCTACGTACCTTTGTGAAACACACGATGGCACGTCCACCCCTTTCCGTCTCTCGCCCTCTACCATCCCCATGAAACGGCTCTACAAAGTGGCGAGAGGGGCGAAAGCTCTGCCAGTCCCTCTACCTCCTTCTCTCTATCCACCTGCCCCTCTCTGGCACTGTACCTCACTCCCACCCTCTGCTCTTTTGGTGGAGGGCGAGCTCCGGCTCCTATTCTCGCGTACACCGATCGCTAATTAAATTGGACGCTCGGTCGGCATCGGCCAATCTCCTTACACACTACGTGTGTTCCTAAATTGATAAAACTCCCCGGTAGACTAGCGAGATCGGGTGAGAAGTTCGCTCGCTCGAGCATTCACCCTGTACACATAGATATACATACACACACAAACAGGGTGTCCTGTTACGAACGGATAATCCTGCAACTGTCGATAGGTCAGATCATGTCCTACTACATGCTGGAATTTCAGTTTAGTAAAAGTCCCACACTTTTCGAGATTTCGAGCTTTGTTATTTTTTGAAAAATATCATCTGCTTTTGGTTTTTCGCATGCCATTTCTACAAGTGATATGAATCGACAAGAACTAAACAACTTTTTTACGTAATTTGCACGATATTTGCGGAGGACATTTTTTTCACACCGCAGGCTATCAAAGTCACATGTTCGAATTGGTTTGTATGAAAATTCTGCACAAGATATTTTTTTCATAAAGATTCCTAAAGGCCTTAGGCCACTCTAGAGGCCGAAAAAAGGCTTTTTGGAGATGTAAAAAAAAACTACAAAATAAGTCGATATTACAAAAAGGGTGTTTATCATACATATCCGTGACTGTATACAATAATCTTTTTGAAGCGATTAATTTCAAAATGGCGGCTGTGCAGCGTTTATCTCAAAACTGCATTTTTTAAGTTGGCCGGAAACATAACTCAGACAATTTTCAACCGATTCACTTGAAATGTTGAATATATCTTGAAAAATACATTGTCTATGGAAGTACGTAGGATTTTTTTTATATTGCATAGTTCATTTGTTATTAACAATTATCTGACGATTGTTAGGCTAACTTTTGGAAAGTGAAAAATTTCGTTAGATAATCGTTAATAACACATAACCTATGCAATATGAAAAAGAAATCCTACGTACTTCCATAGACAATGTATTTTTCAAGACATATTCAACATTTCAAGTGAATCGGTTGAAAATTGTCTGAGTCATGTTTCCGGCCAACTTAAGAAATGCAGTTTTGAGATAAACGCTGCACAGACGCCATTTTCAAATTTATCGCTTAAAAAAATTTATTGTATACAGTCACTGATATGTATGATAAACACGCTCTTTTGTAATCACGATTTATTTTGTAGTTTTTCGGGAAAAAAATCCCCAAAAAGCCAATTTTTTCGGCCTCTAGAGTGGCCTAACCCCTTGCCATTTAAGGTTAAAAAGAAGAATTTACTAGATAAAACGAATAACCAAGAGTATTTCTTTTAAACCGGCTCGAAAAGTTGATTTGTAGAAATAGCATGGGAAAAACCAAAAGCAGATGATTTTATCTCGAAAACCGTGGGACTTTTACTAAACTGAAATTCTAGCATATGGTAGGACATGATCCGACCTATCGACAGTTGAAGCATTGTCCATAACAGGACACCCTGTGTATATACAGGGTGTGTACATACCATTTATCCCGACCACCCCAAATATCTCCATTGCCTTTAGAGTGACGAAAATAAAATCAGGAGGTAATTTGATTGATGTCGAAGGGCTGATACAGTGGAAAAAAATTCATTTTTGTCAAGGTCTTAGTTTTTGCGTCTTCAAGGTCATCAATGGTTTTTCAAATAGGAACATGTTTTTTTTTAATTTAGACGTGATGCCTGATCTTCAGACGAATCCAACGACCTATAATATCATGAGCTGCAAGGTCTTAATAAAAAACCTGTTCCCATATGAAAAACCATTGATCCGTTATCCGTTGGATAACCTGCGCCGCTATCACACCAGAAATTATTCGAAGGTCAAGAGAATCATTCATCCGACGTCTTCAAAAATGTGTCGAGGTTAATGTCCATCACTTCGAACATTTGTTACAACAAATGTTCTGCACAAAATATTCAATTACATCATTCGGATATTCTTATTGTCAATACCATCACGATTTACCCTTTTAACACGTGTATTTTGGTGAATAATCATTTCAAGGTCATAATATCATAGGTCGTTGGATTCGTCTGAATATCAGCTACAACGTCTTAATCAAAAAATAAACATGCTCCCATTTGAAAAACCAATGATGACCTTGAGGACGCAAAAACTATGACCTTCACAAAAATGAATTTTTCACCACCGTATCAGCCCTTCGAAATCAACCAAATTACCTCCTGGCATTTTTTCGTCACTCCAAAGGCAACGGAGATATTTGGGGTGGTCACGTTAAATGATCCACCCTGTATATGGCCTCGTTCGTTGGTCAATTTACTTGGGCACGCGAGCCCTTCCCGCACGTTTCCTCATTTACACGTATACATATATCCCGTCCACATACCTCGAATCGCGTCTAATCGAAGCTGATTTATCGAGCAATCGATTTTACACCTCGGCGCAATTATCCCTCCATCCTCGTTGCTCAACGATCCACGAATGTTCTCGGATCCGACGTACTCTATGACGAATGCCGGAGAACACGCCGCACGAATCCTGGCGGGCAATTATTTTCGGATTTGCTCGGATGAACAAAAAAAAACAATCGACGTTCGGATAGCAAACGTCTTGTCACGATGAATGCGCCTTGCGTGGGATAAGCTGCAACGAGGAGGCTAGACACCATCGGCCGTGGGGCTGGTGTGAAGAGGAGCTTGCAAATTTGCTCAAAAAGTAAGCACCATGGACGCGTTGTATTCTCTCGCTTGGGCAATTACTTTTGAAGGGTTTTCATCTTTGCTGCGGGGCCAAAGTTTTCAGCGGGACGTTCCAGAATCTTCTTTAATAATGTATCGAGGGCAAGGTGGCATGGCGCACGGTGTGGGGCTGCCAGAGACGCACGGCCCATTTGCGCGCTCGGTGTTGAGGCAACGTTCGCATTTTCCGCATACAAAGCGGCGATCACTCAGGGACCGAAGCGGAGTTACAGCTCTAGATGGGCGGAAGAGAGAGAGAGAGATAGAGATAGAGAGAGAGAGAGAGAGAGAGAGAGAGAGAGAGAGAGAGAGAGAGAGAGAGAGAGAGAGAGAGAGAAAGAGAGAGATCGACGTTGGTGCTTGTGCTTTTCTTGTGAGAGAACGAACCAAGATTGAGTGTGCGCGTGAATATCTAAGTGCCCTTTGCGCCCCAGAAAAGTAGCTCGATACCTCACCCTCCCACCATCTCACTCATCATCCCCATTGCGCCGAACAACCGAGCAACACTGACGGATGAAGCTCGTTAATTTTATAATATCTCACGGGGCTGCCGGCTCTTCCAGCAACTTCAGTTTCTTGTCTTGTTTGTTGCCTGAGACAGACCCTCACCAGCGGACTCAACCCTTCAACCCTTCAACCTCCGGAGGCCATAAATCCTGATGAAAATTGTCGATCGAACCATTTTTTGTGGTCTCGTTGCACATCTCAAGAGATGCGTGATGCGTTCTGATTTTAGCCAGCCAAGATGGCAATCCCGAGGAAATATTGTCAGGCTGGATTGACATTTGATCCGGGCCTGATCACGCTGTTGTACGCAGGCTTTATTTACGGTGTGCCTTGATTTCCCTGGTTTTAGACGACGGTCAGGCAACTGGATTTACGGCTTGCATAAAATTGCCTGGTCAGACCACATTCAGGCGATGGTCAGGCAACTGGGCATACGGCTTGATTCAATTCGCCTGATCCGGATAGCTTCAAGCAATGATCAAGTAACTGGACCTATATACAGTTTGGCGAACACTAGACGAACTATATTTATTAGCGCGTCGTCAAAACGTCGAGACATATGGTCCATTCTATGCGTACATTTTTTATTATTCCTAATATTTTATTTATTTCTAAGAAATCTGTGATTCGGTTTCCTCTGTTCAAAAAACAATTTAGGTGAATCCACTAAATGTATGTATCGCATTTTTTAAATGTAAATTGAATAGAATTTTCGTAGAGACAAACATTTTTCTGCTTGATTAAATTAATGGTCAGTCTTGATTGCAATACACACATCGAAGGGGATGGGGTCGAGACGGGCGGAGAGAGAGGAGTTATATATATATATATATATATATATATATATATATATATATATATATATATATATATAACTCCTCTCTCTCCGCCCGTCTCGACCCCATCCCCTTCGATGTGTGTATTGCAATCAAGACTGACCATTAATTTAATCAAGCAGAAAAATGTTTGTCTCTACGAAAATTCTATTCAATTTACATTTAATATATATATATATATATATATATAGGTTATGTTTGAAAAATCTATATAAAACTCTCTAATTATCACGATGATATCAACTACTTGATATACTTTATGTGATACAACAAATAATTATAGGAATTCCGTGGTCTCTTATGCTACCGAAATGCTACAAACACTCGGTAGCATAGGGGTAGCGCGCGTAGCCAGGTAGGTACGGTCTAGGTTCGATCCCAGGTGAATGCAGAAACATTTTCTTCGAAAAAATCCATTCCGAAGGCCAGGGAATGACGCATTATGATACAAAATCATTGTGACAGAACTCTAAATTAAGTATTCCAATTTATTTTGGATTTATGAATATGAATGAGGTAGGTACGGTCTAGGTTCGATCCCAGGTGAATGCAGAAACATTTTCTTCGAAAAAATCCATTCCGAAGGCCAGGGAATGACGCATTATGATACAAAATCATTGTGACAGAACTCTAAATTAAGTATTCCAATTTATTTTGGATTTATGAATTATTCCATCGAATATTCTAAAAAAAATATTTGAAACAATTAGAATCGTAGTAATGGTGGGAAATGTAATAAGGGGAAATACCCCGTACATGGAAGCTACAATAAGCGAAGCGTTCGCCATAGCAGAGACAATAAATAAAAAATAATAATAATAATAGAATCGTACTAAAAAACCTATTTGATTTAAATAGATCTTATTTAAATTAAATATTTTTTTGACGGTGCAATGAAGAATGTGATGGTGGTTTCCGAAGCAATAGCGAACTTCTCTCTTCCGACTGCACTGCAAAAACAAGGCGTGTTTGACGTGTGGTCAAAGTGTGTCGAAATAACACAACATAAAGTCTAAACACGCGTTGCCATGTTGATTCTACACACTAACGCATTCGGTATCACGTAATGCGTTATGATTACACACGTAATGCGTTAAAATTACACACGTGAGTGTGTAATTTTTACGCATTAAATTATTACACACCTTCGTAGCGTCCCCATCAATAACACGCTTATGCGAACACACATAAAGCGTGTAGAAACAACATACAAGACGCATATTTACACACATTGGACTAAACAACACGCGTTGATAGCAACACACGAGCAAAAATAACACGGGAAAAAGCAACACAGTTTACGTGTGTTAATTGCGAGTTATGGATCCTATTTTAAAAATCACCATGGTTACGGCATCACGTCAAACTCATTAGTTGGTTTGACGTTTATTGATTGACAGGTTAACTAAACTACATTTGGTCTTCAATTAACCGATTAACCCGTTCAATCAACCCGATCAGGTTATCGCTTTTTCCGGCCCCTTGTCAGGTTATGGTGGGTCACTGAAGGACCGAGACATGTTAGAACACGTAATTTGCAATGAAAAATTCTGATAAAATTCCTGAACACTCTTGAATACTTCTACTTTAAGGGTACACCATGAATATTGCAAAACAATTTAAACAAATATTTTATTTTTCGTCATAAACACACCCACCTCCCAAAAATGCAGACATTAACTAAAAATGGCTCGGGTCTCCAGCGACTCACGATAACCGAATCGGGTTAAGATCTTAGTATACACACACCCTCTATAATAAATATACTCAATATATATTTCTGACCGTTGATTATGAATTTATTAACTTACTTATATGGAGGATATACATTTTATTTACAATGGAGGATACACAGTTTATTTACATGGAGAATATACATTTTATTTACATGGAGGATACATATATGTAAATAGTATTGTAAAAATGCGATTGACAACTTTTATTTTATCCGGAAAATTCATCTCGTCCGTGGTTAACTAAACTCACGTACGTTGCGTCTTTCAGCTTGAAACAAAAAACAGGGTGAGGAAAAATCAAATAGCTTTAGACCCTTTTTACACATTTTAACGTGTGTAAGAAAATAACACACGTCAATGTGTTGTTTGAACACATCTATCCGTGTTATGTTAACACGGTTATTTTTTACACGCGTTAGAACGTGTAAAAAGTGTCTAGAGCCATTGCATACCTAAAATGTGTAAAAACAACACACTTGTTTTTGCAGTGTGCATGTCAGGCCTCCACTTTTCACCCTGATCAGGCCTTGATTTTTTTAGCCTGATCAGGCCTTGAGTTTTTACCCTGATTGGGCCTTGATTTTTTACGCTGATCAGACCGAAATCAGGGAAAGTGTCACAACAATGATCAGGCCTTGATCTAAAATCCTGATCAGGGCATGAAAAAAATCAGGATGCCTGATCGGGTCATTTTTTTAGCCGGAGCAGGATTTCTACTCGGGATGTTCTTCCTTGATGCTCGTGCGGAAAAAAATGTGCTGGAGAAGAGACTCCGGGCAGTTGACTTTTTTTTGCGCTTGTTGCGGGGGAGGCGAAAGAATGAGGGTGAAAAGCAGGCACAGAGCGAGAAACGAGAGACGTGAGGGAAATTGGACGAAAGGGAGGAACAGAGGTGAACTGAAAGAATAGAAGGGTCAGGAGGATGATTGGGCTTGGCATAGTCTTCGGGCGAGTCTGCCTCTGGCGGCGTGGTGCTAATATCAGGGTGGGTAGGATATACTCTTACAAATTGTCTCTGCTGTGCGAACGCGACGACGTGTACGGCGCGGGAGTAGGTGGTAGACGGCAGCAACACCAACGACAACAGAACCAGCGACCGGGCACACGGTCGAGCTTGCGTGGGTGGATTTGTCTCCATTAAAGGGATTGGGGTTTTGTCGTACTCGGGCTCCACTTTCTACGATGGAGTCCACGGTACGACTCGAGTTATATTGTAGCCCGGTGGATTCGAGGCAACGAGATAGCGGGCTGTCCTTATGTTATTCAAAGAAATCCAGAGGTGACAGATGGAGAGAGCCAAAGTTCAACATTTTTTCGTCTACTCCTTCGGGGAAGACGTAAATTATTTGTGTTGGACGATGTGAAACTTGTGGTGGAATGATTTTGCACTTTTTACCAGCTTTCATTTAACTTGCTAAGTTCGTATGTCTGTATTTCCGGTTCGAAATTTGTAATCCATTTTTCAAGCACTTGGGGGCATCCGATTGAGCTGAAATTTGGCATAGCTATGTAACTTCGGTGACAATGCAATGATATGGTACCATGGAGCTGGTCCGATGATGAAGGTGGGAGGTGGGCAATGCAAGTCCTTGATGGCATATATCAGGACAGTCGAGTTTGTGCTCATTTGTTTTGTTATCATGAGCACTTTTCATTGCACATGATAACGAGAGTCTGATAATGGTGGTGGGAGGTGGGAACTGAAATTTCCTAATGGCAAATGGTAGGACAATCGAGTTTGGGCTCATTAACTTTGTTGCAAATAAAAAAACAAATTCTAATACCGAAGAGAATAAAATAAAATAAACGTAAAAAAACTTTTTTAAAACAAGCTTTTATTTAAATGGTACTGTACTAAATAGTAAAAAATAATGTTCAGTAAAATTGACAATCAAAATAGTATAACTACAAAAAAACCCTTTCCTTGGTCACTCATCATAGGTGCAACTACTTAAAAGGTACATAAACGTAGATATTTTAAAAATCATGATACATAAATATTAAAAGCTTGAGGCGTCAAACGTCATATGTACTAATATGACTTTAAAAATACTAAAAAAAGCCTCAAGCCTCAATACTAAAAAAAGCCTCAAGCAAGGATTCTCCTTTTCATCCTTTCCGACCGCCATTTTTTTCGTAGGCCAGTAGACCCCTCCGTAGCGTGATCGGACCGCGGGAAAGATGATTGGGTGTTAGGCCGCTACATATATCCCGGACAGAAACGATAGCGAGTGATCCGCCATAGGTTTAGTTTTACCTCCCGATGCCTGGCCCTCGTCAGATAAGCACGTGAAAAACATACTCGAGCTACTCTGTCTTGTATACGTTATCGAAATAGGGTACGGCTACTTTTAGGCAGTCATATATTTGCACAACCGATGGCAGTTTTCCCAATGTGCTTCCATCCTAAGATTCGACGGAATCGATAACGCGAATAATCACGAGGGCCTGGTGAGATTTGTGAAAAAACGAAAAACAACTGAATCGCGGCGGATGAGGTACCCAGTGAGAAAATCAGGAAGATGAAACGCATCGTGAGGATGGCTGCTTAAGGGGTCTTCTCACTTTAGACGCTAAAGAAAGGCTATTTTCATGAATTTTTTGATGGGTTTATATTATAGATATTTATATAAAAGTTGTTACACTTAATAAATACATTTTCGAAATAGATATAAAATAATTTTTTATGTATTTATGTAACCCAAAATAACATTGAACGCGTTTTTTTTCGAAACAACGTTTTCCGACGGCTTGTTGATAAAATCTTTGAAACTACTGAACCGATCCTTATGACATTTTAACCACATATTATTTACAAGTATAGCAATAGCGCATATCAAGGATTACATTTTTTTTGTTGATATTTACAATCTTTTATGCCAAAACGGTGAAAAAACATTTTTGTTAAATGTCCGCCATATTTTTATTTTTGCATATATCAAAAATCGTATGATATGCGCTATAGCCATTAACATACTGAATCTAAAACCATTCGATTTTTTTGTTTCGGATGATCCATGTCCGAGATTTTCATCAACAGCGCAGACCTACAATTTTTTTAGGACATTTTTTTACCTACCATTTTCGTCTACGAATAGTGACTTAAGGCAGGATATACATTTACAACGATCAAAAAAACGATTTCTTTTCTTTCTTTAAACGATAGGACTATAGATGTGGAATATTTTCCTAAAGTTTCAAAGCGGAATTCGAAATACTTTAAACGTTACAGCCCGCTGTGCCTCACCGCTCGGATTCGGAGTGGGCGCGAACTTCAAACGCGTTTTTCTCAAAACTGCATTATCGAAATTGGCGTGCAGGATTACTCAAAAACTATTAAGTCGATTGATTTGAAACTTGGTAGAAATATTAATACTATTGGTACCTTCTACTTGACGAGAATTATTTTTGGAAAATTTGAAAAAAAAACTACTTTTTTAATCGACATTTTACAGAAATGTTGCGTGAAATGTTTATTTTTTCTGTAAATGCGTGCCATTTTCTCGAATTTGCATCTTCTTCATTTTAATTACCATCACTTAGGAATTATACATGTTCTAACTGAAAAAATGTTTGAACTTTTTTGCAAATCAAAGTCTACGGGAAGCTAGACTGTACGCCGATTCCCAACTCCCGCTGCGACCTTGCAACACTCTGCCACAGCTCCGTCATTTTGACGATGAATTAATTAAAAAGTATACCTAAAGTTTGATAATTAAAGAATAGTTATTTCTTAGTTTTAAAAATCCCTCAATATTGCTTATTTTTTTCCTGTCTAAATGTACATCACGCCTTAAATAAATATTTTTTTAAAATGTTTTTCGAAGTGTATCTGTTACGTTTAACAACTTTTTTTTCAATATCTATAATATATACCTATCGAAAAAAATTCATGAAAAAGCCCCATTTTTAGCCTCTAAAGTGAGAATCGCGGCTGATGGTTGTCCTCGTTCGAAGGTATAAAGCAGGCCCTAAACTCCACCACGAAGCTATCCCGGGTACCTACGTCACGAAACTATGAACGGAATAATTCTTATTCATTTTACGCTCCGATGCACCCACAGCGACTCTTGTATCACCGTATACACGGAATAGAATTCACAGAGAGCTCGCGTACAGGACAACTGGAGGCTCACCGAGGATTTGAGAAATTAAACTTTCCAGCACGAACGTTCTAGTACGCCATGGAAGAAAGGAGGAGCTTTGGATCTCTTTATAAGCTCGCTCTGGCTGAACGCCAAGACCTCTCGAAGTTTGCTTTGATTGCGAGTTGAAAAAAAAATGAGAAAAAAAAACGCCAAGCACTCGGATGAGAGGATCGCGTTGGACTGTGCGCCAACAGGCCACAGATGATTCCGCTCCGGTCGATTGTCCGTAAATCAATGACTCTCGAGAACGCTTATAGACCCAACTCGGATGTCCCTGTGAGCACCCAAACTCCCAAGGTCAATTAATTTTCAAGAGGACACGTATTCTGGAAATCATTATTTTCCTCGAGCCCTTCAACTGTACTTGTAAATTGTTCTTAACCCTCCTTGGTCACCGTGGGTAAATTTTACCCAGACCTAAGTTTGGGTCTAAATATCTATGGGTCCTAGTTTCAAGGTCATGCAATTCAAGGTCAGCCCTCCAGAAGGCGAGGGTTTGGAGTGCCACTATGTCACTATTTTTTCCCTAGAAGTACCATGGCTGACGAGTATCCTGTTCCAATTTTACTTGAAAATATCGAAAATTT
The DNA here is from genome assembly GCA_963210295.1 of Ophion ellenae. Taxonomy (NCBI): domain Eukaryota; kingdom Metazoa; phylum Arthropoda; class Insecta; order Hymenoptera; family Ichneumonidae; genus Ophion; species Ophion ellenae. The sequence continues at coordinate 39,282,888 of OY723390.1, read as the reverse complement.
AGAAAGTTATGATTTTTTGAGTGAAGAGGTGTATTTTTTGACAGATTGACCTATTCACGATTTTTGAAAAATATGATGTCATTTGAATTTTGAAATACCGACTTATCACACATGCTCTAGAATGTTCAAAGTATTTTCTAGTATTTTTTCAATCCTGATCAGGATTGGATTTTGGCCGGGTGAATTTTACCCAGTGTGACCACTATGTTATTCTTTCGAAGTGTGACCACGGAAGGTTAATGGGCTACGCCTATCTATGTGGGTCCAAAAATTGCAATTTCCAAAAAGATTTTTATTTGATAGTATCATCTTTTAGCTACATTCTCTGAAAATGTCATTTAAATGTTACTAAAATTGAATGAGCTACAGCTTGGCCGCGCGAGTGATAGTAGCACCATACTTCAAACTTTAAGTGGTCTTCTGACTTTAGACGCCAACAAGCCTATTATCAAGAATTTTTTGATATGTTTATCTTTTAGATATTGATATAAAAGTTGTTACACTTAATAAATACATTTTCGAAATACATTTAAAATGTTTTATTTATTTATTTAGGTCACTATTTATAGACGAAAATGGTAGTTAAAATAATGTCCTAAAAAATTGTAAGTATGCGCTGTTGATGAATTCTCGGAGATGGAGCATCCGAAACAAAAAAATCAAACGGTTTTAGATTTAGTATGTTAATGGCTATAGCGCATATCATACGATTTTTGATAGATGCAAAAATAAGAAAATGGCGGACATTTTTTGACAAAACAAAAAAAAGGTGTTTTTTCACCGTTTTTGGCAAAAAAAGTAAATACCAAAATTTAAAAAAATGCTTGTTATGCGCTATAGCTATAGTTGTAAAGAATATGTGGTTAACATTTCATAAGGATGGGGTCAGTAGTTCCGAAGATTTCATCAACAAGCCGTCGAAAAATGTTGTTTCGAGAAAACGCGTTTGAAGTTTGTTTGGGTTGCATAAATCTATAACATTTTTTTAAAGTATTTCGGAAGTGTATTTATTAAGTGGAACAACTTTTATATCAATATCTATAATGTAAGCCGATCAAAAAAATTCATGAAAATAGCCTTTCATAGCGCCTAAAGTGAGAAGACCCCTTAAACGTGTTTTTGTCCAAACACTGTTTTCAAAGTCGGTGGACATCATATCTCGAGAAGGACTTGATGGATCGTTTTCAAATTCACAGGAGATACGAAGAGATACATTTAAAGGTCGTTGACGATCTCACTTTTGCAAAATCGATGTTCATTTTTTGATAGTTACGAAAAAACTACGACTTTTTTCATAGATTTGCTATGCTCGAGGTTCAAGTCGTCGCCATGTTTTAAAAAAAAAATATTTTAAAAATCAACGATCGTCAACGACTCGTATTTATTATTAACTTGAAAAACCTGTTTGGTTTTTAGATTTCAGGACAACCGTTAAAGCTGGAGAATGTCCACCGCCAAATATCGCGAAAAAATTTCATCATCTGCCAGTGGTCATGTTATTTTTCTGTATTTTTTGATGATTTTTCTAAGGCTCTCAACAAATGTACCTTTCTGTGAAAAACATCGTTTCTTTTTCATCGCCCGTTTACCAGAAAAAAATCGGAATTTGGCCATTTTTTCGGGCCTCAGGTAGATATAGCCCCTTAAATATATTGATTGGCCGAAAAATCATACAGGCTATTGGTTGTTGGAAAGGTTCCTTTCTACAGAGCTTGCGCACTTTGTCGTCGCTCATAAATAATTATAGTCCATATGGTACGCTTAGAAGCCGTCGTTCGATGCTCGTCAAAGCTCCGAACCGAGATGATAAAACTAAAGATCGATTGTGTGGCTAGGTTTTCTCAAACGAGGATTTATAAGCGGAGGGTCGTTTTAAGAATACGGAAATTCTCCGTCAAAGGCCACTCTGCCGTCTCCGGCAGCTTCAATCTTCGAGACTACTCTTTCGCTCCCCTTTGGCCCCGCGAAATATCGTAGAAAGTGGGCGCGCGCTTCCGACGTTGCCCTTAGAGGCATTGAAAGGCACTGCACTGGGCTCTTCTGACTCCTTCAGCGGGGCCCTCTTCTCGAGCCACTTCATCAAGAGCCTTGAACGCTAATTGCGATTCTCAAGTCAACGACTACCGTCTTCCTTCGTAGTTGAAGCTGACGATGGTGTATCAAAGTATTTGTTCCTGAACTCTTTTTGTTCATGGAAAAGTATTCTCCGGCGTAATTAAGGGGAAAAAGAAGTTTTCGAAAATAGAATATTCAAGCTCTAAGCAGTACATGCGGTCGTCGATCAGCTGCGGAAACAGAACGACAGTGATCAAATTTAGTCGGCTTCTTGAGGGGTTATGGTTAGTTGCAAAAGTCGAAAAATCACTTTTTTCAAAAGCAATATATTTCGACAGGATATCATCTTATAAATGTTCTCTGAAAATTGAAAGGTGGTTGGATCAAAATTGACAGATTCATAGGCTGATATGTTGACGCCCGTCGGCCCTGTCGGAGCATCGTTGGAAAATTTAAGGCCTTAGGCCACTCTAGAGGCCGAAAAAATAGGCTTTTTGGGGATTTTTTTTTCAGAAAAACTACAAAATAAATCGAGATCATAAAAAGGGTGTTTATCATACATATCAGTGACAGTATACAATAAATTTTTTGAAGCGATTAATTTGAAAATGGCGGCTGTGCAGCGCTTATCTTAAAACTGCATTTTTTAAGTTGACCGGAAACATAACTCGGACCATTTTCAACCGATTCACTTGAAATGTTGAATATATCTTGAACAATACATTGTCTATGGAAGTACGTAGGATTTTTTTTATATTTCATAGTTTATTTGTTATTAACAATTATCTGACAATTTTTAGGCAAATTTTTGGAAAGTGAAAAATTTCGTCCGATAATTGTTAATAACAAATGAGTGGCCTAACCCCTTAATCGCTTCTTTCTCGAAAGTACGGTTTTAGAGTCGGTGAGCAAAATATCTTGAAAACTACTGCATCGATATTTCTGAAAATATTAATGCTTTTTTTAGATGTAAAAATATACTGTTTGTTCGAAGGATTTATTTTCCGATGTACGCTTTCGATTTGATAAACGAAGAATTTCGATTTTTTCGCAAACATCAAGACCCTCACTTTGAACACGCGCCATTTTTTTTTAATTTGATGTCTCGGAAATTCTTTCGATGAACTATAGGGTAAACTAATATACTAACGAAATTTGGTTGGTTTTTCAATATTAGATAACCTAAATCGATTATAATTCAATATTTCTACTCGAAATAATTACAGTGTCCTTCAACTGATACTTTTTCAAATACTTAATTTTCGTAGAAATCTATCATGACGATTTTCTATTTGGAGAATCGCAATAATGAGCTGTTTTCGACTGTTACAACTAAAAATAACCCGTTAACAACGAAAAAAGTGGACATTTCCGTTAAGGGGTTACATCAAGTTAGCAATTTAGAAAAAATCGATTTTTCGTTTTCGACGGATTCTTATAATATAACCTTTCAAAAATATTCTCTGAAAATTTCAAGTCGGTCTGTTGAAAATTGGGGGAGTTATGAGCGTTTACAGGTAGGTTCGCTTACCGCTTCACCATTGCAGGTAAAAACTTTAATCGCGTTTTTTTTTGGAAAGAAATTTTTCAGAATCGTTGACCAAAATATCTCAAGAACAACTAAACCGATCTACTTCAAATTTCACAGACATTTTTTGTATATAAAAAGGCAGTCTTTAATCGAAGGATTTTTTTTCGATGCATACACTGAGAAAAAAGAATCGTTGAACGAGCAAAATGCATTTTGTTGTCTCGAAATTTTGTTGTTTTAACAGTTTGCTCAGACATGCTAAATAAGCTACGGTTCATACCACTATACTATTTTACCACCAACTATACTGTTTTGTTATGCCAAACAAAAATCGAGTTGAACGTATTCAAAGATACATTTTGTTAAACCAACTGAAATTTGGATGGATGAACGATTTTTTTTCAGTGTACTTTTTTATATCAAGGAAAATATAGTGTTTTTTTCACCCAAATTTCGACGATCACTTCCGATCGGCGACGATTTTTTCAAAAATCATTATTTTATTGAATCCTTCGATTGAAGACTAGATAATACGGTACAAAAACTAAATTTATTTGGTTCTTTGATTTCAGATGATTTGTTCCCGAGCAGGCGTGGTCACCGCGAAGGACCTTTTTTGCAATGTACTGCATCTCCGGCGTTTATAAATATTTCCCAATAAAAAATTGTCAAACATACTTGAAATGATACCCTTTACTATGAAAAAAAAAACGTAAAAAACCTGCATCCATTTCCAAAAAAAAATTCACGAAAACACCTCTTTTTCCGGCCGCGAACTAGGTGCAACCCGTTGAAGAAAGCAATTTAAATGTAAATTCCTATCGACGCATCAGCCCGTGGCGTCTCGATGTCCATTGGTGAAGGCCTACCAGAGTGTTGCGGATGATGGTGTCCCGACAACCGCGTCACGTGATCATTTATCACGACAAGTACTTGGCACGATCATAGCAATGTAATCTTACTTTGTACTGTCATCAATCCACCAAGCCTCAACGCGTAGCTAACGTGCTGAAAGTTTGAGAATCGATTTAGATCGGGTTTGTTTTTTTTCCCAACAACTAGCCAAGTTGCAGCTGCGAATAACTTTTGGCAGCTGTGAAGCGTACCGTCCCCGTTATCGGGGGGTCTCACTCGTCTAGGGTTCGACCTTTCGAGACGAGAACCGATCACCGAATACCACAGCAGTCACGTGCTGACGTCCGTTCCACGTGCAATGGTAAATGTACCCGTACTTGTATCGTATGCATCGGAGATTGGTGGAAAAGTTTGGCGTCCGCGATGCGACGAAAGGGTGGATCGATTTTCGCGTCGAAGAATAAAATGGGTGAGTTGAACGGCCGAGCTTTGAGAATCTTTTACCAGCCGTCTCAAAGTGAGACGTAGCTTATTTTGTCTATTAGCCTGGCGTCGCCATTGTTCCCTCACGGCCGCGGAACGATCAACATTTTCGTCTTCTGCGAGAGCCCCCGCTACTTAAGGACGATTAATAGTGCTGCCGTGATTAATGGCAAAGAGTAACAGAGTGAGGATCCACCTGACGACCGATACCACTGCATTCGAGGATACAGAGCGCAAAGGAAGTACAGCTGGATGCACAGACTCCTGGGTGAATGTCCCCAACGACGACAAACAACGAGAACCAATCATCGCTGCGCCAGGATCCCCCAAATCGCAACTATTTTCACTGCTGCAAAGTGAATAAAAGAGCTAACGTTGAAAGCAGAAACGAGGTAACCTTCCGTCGTATGTTTTTCCGCGCAACGGAAATCGATGAAGCTTTCGATAAGAGTAGTATCACTTGGAGAAGCGAGGAAACCAGCTCGTGCTCCTCAACAGAAAAGAATCGGGCTACCACGGCGAGTAGAAGGAAATGTGGAAGTGTTCCTTTTTTCGCGTCAAGGATTCGCGAAGGAGCGAGTCGTGTTCGATATCCGGTCAACGCTACAAAAAGGGAAGCACCACCCGCCGGTCCACATAGACATCTCCACACATTCTTCTTCCGCGTGCTGGCCAATTCGGGTTGTTCGTGAAGCTTGCAGAAGTCGTACGAGAACATCGCTACGTAGACACGACTCTGCACTTCTCTCTAATTGGCAACCATCCGGAGATTCTTTTCCTTCAGCCACTTGTGCAGCCTCTGCTTCTTCCTGATCACCAGCTCGATCGTAGGCGTCGACTCCTTCGGCGTTCAAGCAAAAAACAAACAGCCAATCGAAACTTCGGGGCACATATAGATGAGTGAAATAGAGCGCGAGCGTCATCACGGCCGAGTGTTGGCTAAATGGTGCAACGTTGGTAGATATAGGGGTACAAGTAAGACCGTGAAGTGTCCAACCGGGTCTAGACGTCGTAAAATCCATTAGCGTCCGCCCCTGCTGGCCACTCGTTCGCTTTATCTCTCTAGGTCGAACACTCCTAGATTCTCCCGGAACTTCTTATCTCTCGTGCGAACACATAATGCGTTATTTCAACTTGGATGAGATTACTCGGTAAAACTTGCTCAGCGGTTGTCCATTTTGATGACGAACTGCATGGGTAGGGCACGCAGAAATGCACATTGAATGCCGAAGATTCTAGACACATACAGTGTATGTATGCCTTTGATCTTCAACTGACTATCCGGCAGCTGAGACAACGGAAGCATTCATTGATAAGTATGAATGATTAAAAAAAGGACATACAAGCAAGGACTGCAGTTGGAATGTAGGTTCCTGTATCGATAGTTTCGAAGCCAAGCAGCTCTTCCAGCCTCTTGATATGATCCTGCGAGAGCCTATGGACCAACCAGCCGATTTGCCGATTCCCCCAATTCGTAAGCAAAGTCACCTTGATACTTTACCCAGTTCTTTTTTATGCTTGTGTCGCTCGGCATTATCATCGGAGCACGAGAAGCTTGAAAATGCGACAGTCGACTCGGTAGTGCGGAAGGAGAAACGGGGGGGATACGCGACGAGAGGTTTGAGGGTTGAAGAGCGGAGGTTCGAATCGCAAAGAGGTCCAACCTATTTGCAGTGAGTCAATATTTGCGTACGCTTTCTGATCCGTCGCCTCGACGCTCACGGGGGTGAAGAGAGTCTATTCTGCAAACTCGGGAGAGTAGAATCGGATGTTTAATGCTGCTGGTAAGGATCGTTTTGCCAATACTCGCTGCCGATCGATCAGCCGTATCCCGCTGCACTTCCATCATATTCGTCACATTCTCCTATCTCCTTAATCCCACATAGCGATAGCCCCTCGAGATTCTGGCAATTTTTCTCCAAGTCAAATGCGAGGGACCAAGAGACAACGAGAATCGGAAAAAACGTCCATTCCCTCGAAGGAAGCATGATGGACTTGTCACGATGATACTGGGTAACGAATGACGGCGTGACTTCGGGACCCCCTTTCAGCGTCACGCGCCCTCCAGCAATCGGCGACCTTTCGCGTTCGTTGGTCACCGCCCTATCTGTTTCCCGGGTTTTTGCTGCTTTCATCCACACTCTCAGCTGGTCCTGACCCTCTAGCCAGAATCAAGTGGCTAGGATGTGACAATGCGAGATGTGAAAGCACGTGCAGCTTAATGGTCATCGGATTGCCTCGAGGATAGAAGCCGGCAAAAAATTATCCGGTGACGAGAGGATTTTTGCCAGGCTGGCAGACGGTATCGGTTTCCCTAGATGCTTAAGCTTGCGCTGCTAGTCAGAGGCGTCTTTCCTTTCGTACCGCCAAGTTCCACGCTGGAGTATAGGTAACCTAAAGCCGTCTTCCCAGTTCCTCTTCTAGACGACCCCCTTGTCTTCACCTCGGGTTTTCTTTCTTTTCTCATTTCCTTCTACACTCCACGCGTTTCCCGGCTCACCGATCCTTACACTCGCGGTCACGCGGACGCGATCAATAGGCCAGAAAAGCCACCAGTGACCACTACGCTTCTCTGCTGCCAAGCCCATAGAACCCGAAACTAGTCACATGCGTAGGGGAAGATGCGGCAAAATGAGGCTCGGGGCATGATCTACACGAACTTTGATACCACAGGTTAGTATGAGCGTTATTAACGTATTCAACGTCCAATTTTTTCGGATGATTTCAATTGAGGTTAGAATTGCCTAGCAACATACAAAAAGTTGTTGCTTGGGGCAAAATAACGGGGACATTATGGAATGGTGTCTTATTTTGCCCCTTCTTTACCGATACATTTTTATTTATTATTTGCTGCATAATTAAGGGACTAGGCCACTCTAGAGGCCGAAAAAATAGGCTTTTTGGGGATTTTTTTCAGACAAACTACATAATAAATCGAGATTCCAAAAAGGGTGTTTATCATACATATCAGTGACTGTATACAATAATTTTTTTGAAGCGATTAATTTAAAAATGGCGGCTGTGCAGCGTTTATCTCAAAACTGCATTTTTTAAGTTGGTCGGAAACATAACTCAGACAATTTTCAACGGATTCACTTGAAATGTTGAATATATCTTGAAAAATACATTGTCTATGGAAGAACGTAGGATTTTTTGGATATATTGATTTTTGGCCAAGTGGCGCACTTCTAAAGTGGATATTGAAAAATTTGCCTAAAAATCAGATAATTGTTAATAACAAATGAACTATGCAATATAAAAAAACGCTACGTACTTCCATAGATAAGGTATTTTTCAAGATAAATTCAACATTTCAAGTGAACCGGTTGAAAATTGTCTGAGTTATGTTTCCGGCCAACATAAAAAATGCAGTTTTGAGATAAACCCTGCACAGCAGCCATTTTGAAATTAATCGTTTCAAAAAAATTATTGTATATAGTCACTGATATGTATGATAAACGCCCTTTTTTGTAATCTCGATTTATTATGTAGTTTTTCTGAAAACAAAATCCCCAAAAAGCCTATTTTTTCGGCCTCTAGAGTGGCCCAAGGCCTTAAACGGATAGCTGTCATCAAGCGCAGTATTGTTTTCTTACTAGGCACCTACTTGATTCGGACAGATTTATTTCAAGGGCTTTTTCTTTGTCTGCAGTTATGATGGTTCGTAACTACAAGAGAAAAACTGAAGCGCGGTGTCGGCTGTAATTGCCAATAGAGGGGGTTTCCTCAGAGCTGCAGCTCCTTATTGTGCGTTTCATCTTCATTTTGCCCGTTAGCGTTTCCCGTTTTGCCCCATGTTTGAGACTATGCCACTTTTTCTTTAGTTCCTATTAGCTAAGAAAATTTGTTCATTAAACTCAAAAGTAAAAATTAATATAGTAACTAAGACTAAAACTATTGTTTCTAATTGAAAATGTTATTAATAAAGCCGTTGATTTCTTACATATGAATATTTTTGTCTTGAGTATCCCATTTAACCCCACCTTCCCTATGTACTCCTAGCATCTGCGCCGACTTCCTCATTTTTGTCTAAACAAAACTTTGAAATATCATGGATGATCCGAACTTGCAGGCTGCAACTTCCGAACACCGGCAATATCGGAGTCCCTTCTTTCTTTTTCTTGTAAAGCACCACGCCTGGTGCGATGACTATGTAATGATGACATGACTCTCGTATGATTGTGATAGAGAATCAGTACATCACCAGTGAAATTCTATTTCATCAAAAAAATATGAATTCTGATTCCCTCGTCTTTTACCTTTATTTCCCTTGCGAGCCTTTTATAGCATCGCCACTAGAGGGTTCGATAGCGGTAGACCGCTGCGAAAGCCTCTATAAGCTTTCGTTCCTCTGTCGGTAGTCTTTCCTGTCATTGCAAGAGAAAGCCACGCTAGTCAGCACAAACACATCGGCTTATTCGTTCGATACTTTGTCCCGGCTCCATATCCGTACTCATCGTTCATCTCAACCTTCAGTCGTCATCTATTTGTTAATCTACCCGCGTAAATGACACGCCGACTGTGCCAGGCCGTGGGTACTCTGCTGGCTCTCACTCCATAGCTGTCAGAGCCACATCGTAGCCTATGTCAATTTAGAAACAATACCGCGCTATGAATTGCGATGAATGTACCCGCATAGCCGAGATGCGCCGGTATAGCATGACTAGGTGGGACTCTGGCGTCGAGGCCGTCAGCCGGACGGTTACCCCGTCCATCGTATATGCCCTCGGTCGTACGCTGTCTACTGGAAATCAATATCGGCTAGAACGACCCGATAAAGTCTTCAACGTGACAACGAGGTATCATCGTACTCGCAATTTTTATTTAATACCGAGCGAACTATATTTGATGATAAATTGATTAAATGGGTTACATTTTCACTCCGATGATAGCAGTCGTATCGACAATCCCGTGAATAATTTACGAAAGACGGGAAAAGATGGTTGCATTAACAATGAGTATTATCCGCAATGACTCACCTCTACTGCAGCCGGTGAACTTGTCCCGGAGAACATTGAGCTGGTGTACTCTGCCGTATTCTTCGAACATCGCTCGAAGATCGTTTTCTCCCATATCCTTGGGCACCTGACCGACGAACATTTTGATGTTGTCGGGGTCGGGCTTTTGCGGCTTGTTGTTATTCATGATACTGCAACAGAAAAAGGTCAAGCGTTTATTCAACGGTTTATTCACTACCACATTTTTCCTGAGAGGTTCTTCCAGCGTGAAGAGCAAATGTTTGATAATTGATAAGCTCGAGAATCGAGGTCTGAAATGTGTCATGCGGAGATGTTTTTTTAATGGCAAGCTCCATTTGGTCCTGAATTTTCGATCCCGGAAAGTTCAACGAACCAACCGCATGTGGAATGGAAAGGTCAGAATATTTCTACGAATGCGCGAGTTAGCTCCATAAATCGTTGCACTTTACAATTCGGTGGTCTCGCGAATCTCGCGGCACTGCAGGCTCACCTACGGGGTCAACTGGAACATTCGGAAGAGACGATATGTGTACGGTACCGGGACCACGGTGAGGAGGGGCCTGCGAGAGGAAATGGCAGAGAAATCAGGAGTGCGGTGAGGGGCAAAAGACGAATGAACATGCCACAGGAAGGCTGGAGAACGCGAGAGATAAGGCAAAAGGACCCTGCTGCGTCTTCTTGGAAGTTAATATTAGCCGGTGTGGTTTAAAGCGATTTTCCGCACGAGTTGTTCTTTACACACTCGACAACCCTACAACGGCCCTTCGGTAACTTTCTCCCTATTCCACACTTTCTTGAAAACCACGTGGAACTCTGTCCATCCACGAGCACATTGACGCGAATGTCCAAGGGATGCTAATGCTACTCTTGGTAGTGAAGCAGTCCCAACTATGTGCTATCGCGATATGGTACTCCCTTAAGCCCATGGATTCCTTACTCCTTCGTGAAACTTGTTCTATTTTGCCATCATCTTTCACTTTGGTGTGCACTAGACCGTTTAAGCTATTGGTGGGCGTGAACTCCGGATGCTTTAATGTAACGAAACGGGAAGTGGAACTTTCCTCTATGGAAAGAGCAGGTGCAGATTCGGTTGGTAAAAACTTTTAGCGCATGAGTGATACGTCAACGTATATTTGTCACTCGGCTGAAAGTCTTCGGAGATTCATCACCATGGGTGCAAACCACCAAGTGTTTTTTTCCGCGCCACCTGCAACTTTTCTACTTCTAGACGGAATTTCCCTCATGTTGAAGTTTACAACGCTGGAAGATAAGGCAAATGTGTTTCTTCATTCTCATTGCTATCCAAAATATTTGCAGATTACGGTTGTAGATCTCCAATAAGGATCCTAAATAAACCAAGTAATTTTTTAAGCCTCATTGTGTCAATAGGCAAGTCATAAGGAAGTCTAAACATCAATTGTCATCGCATTTCAACGATGCAGACTTTCATGTTATGAATTCCTTGCAACTGTTCAACTCCATCGATTATAGCAACGGGCAGAAACGTTATACTTTTTAAGCACGCGACTGATGATATCGACGTTTTGTCCGCCGAATGCACCTGCGTTCGAGTCATCAGGAATGCACAGTTAACGATGGCGCTTGTGGACTCCATATTTAAAGTAATGAATCATGCGACCGAGTGACGTATGCATTGGCCTAGATTAAACGAGGACACTGTTGCAAGAAAATCGGATTCCAGTTATCTTATCGATAATAGTAACTCACGTCATGCCTCTATTCGGTTCTTACTTCCAACTGCGGTGGAGGAATTTCATATGAACACACACACCACTTGGTTGAACCTTACTCTCTCTTAAATTGCCTCCAAAATCTACACTGCATATCTGTATACACGTTCTATTCTATTCGCAGGATCTTCCACTTCTCGGCCACAGAACACCGATTTCCCGTAGGTCCATCACGAACCATCGGGGGTGCAACGCTAGTTGATTTTATCGTCACTGAGAAGGCTCCTCAGCGCTCGCCATGCATATCCGTGGCGGTGGCTTCAAGAAAATGGCGATCGATGAACACTTTTGCACAACCAGTGGAGGCCATTCCGAAATACTTGTTTGCGGATGCTGAACAGCTACTCTGGGCCACGCCAATCTCTAATCCCTCCATTTCTACCTTCACTTGTCATTCTATCGAATCAATTGTCATCAAATCTGCCTCTTTGACTGACGTTCGCTCGTCACCCATAGATCTCATCGCTTGCACGCGAATCGAGAAATCCAGATGCATCATGAAGTGGTAAACATCATTTGAGTGAACATCGTCTAACGCTATTGCTCGTTCACTCCAACACAACTGACGCGTTTACTCGACTCAATTTATTTCCCGACTTTTTCCGCTCGGTCTGGAGTTTCCTTCCGGAAGACGTATCGTGGTAATAAGAGCTAACCGCCTGTCCAAAGCAGCTCGACGTAACTTTCGACGTCCACGTACGCCCAGGGCAGACCAAGCGCGACATGGCGGTAAGAAAGAAAAGTGGCATCTGCCTAGACCATTCGGGCGAGAACGTAACGATAATTTTTATTTGCCAATTGGAGCTGGCTGGAAATTCAACGAAATCCGTTTGGAGAAAGTGGCGTGTCAGCCTGGATGATAATAATGGCTATGCGAGGGGTGACTCGAAGCCCGACCCGACTAGGCGAACAGCGAGGCTGAATTCATTCAAAACTTATATGTGGTACAGCGAATGGGCCATTGCTAGCTTCCTGAAAAATAGCCGTGTACCGTGAGTAAGGAGCCTGAAGCACGCTGCGCCTCGCAAGAAAAGTCGAAGGTATTCCTTGGTAGATGAAGCCCGTGCGAATCTTCGGTCCTCAAGTTATATATGTGCGACTGGAGGAAGTTACCGGGAAATGGCGAGAACAATGGCTTCCAGACAAGAGGCAGCGGCACTACCCTTGGGAGCACACAGGAACTCAGCGGCACTACCATTGGAAGCACACAGGGGGTTTATATCTTTTTTTTTTCGCTTCTCGTGTGCGTCTATCTCTGTAACGTTTCTCCGCTTACCGCGGCTCTTCGAAACTTTGCCAATATTTTAGCGGTTGATCGCGTGAGAGAGCGAAAGCAAAGAATAATAGTGCAGAAGAGCGACCATTTCTCCAGCTATATAGACCTTCGCAGCCCTCTGCTATCGTTCCAAGTACGTTTCTGGACGCAATGAACGTTTGCCTTGTAGGCCCTGGAGACACAAATTTACAGAACATTCCCAACGAGCGCAATAACTGCTTATCGTAATTGAGGGGCGGTACCAGTGTGAAACTTTCGAAAAATCGATTTTTTGTTGCCTTTTTCGACAGTTTATCCTTTCGAGAATATCCTGTAAAAAATTCAAGGCCATATCTCTAATCATTTTATCTTGCAAAAATCGATAGTTAAATCTTTAAACGCGTTTTTCTCGAAATGAGATTTTTCAAATTTGCCGACATTGTAACTCAAAGAGCAATTATCCGATTGACTTGAAATTTAAACTGAGTACTCTTGAATATATTTACTCTATAATGACGTAGGATGTTTTTGATTAAATGAAAATTGACGATTTAGCATTGAAAAAAACGACCATTTTATAGGCAAGAAAACATACTATTTGCACAACCACGCCATTTTGTTAGATTTTGATATTTTTCGAAAATCCTACGTCATTGTACAGGAAATACCTTCCAGTTTAACGACATTTTTTCCGTTTTCGGTTTCAGCTACTCAATCGGCCGGAATAATGTCAGCGTGGAGGAACTTTTTTTTGGCGCCTCCGAAGGCAGCGTATAAGTCGCTTGGATCTCAATATTTTTCTATGAAAAAATTATGTAATAAAGGTCAAATATAGCCAAATAATTCTTGCGAAAAAACTCCCGAAAATCACCCAAATTTTCAGCGTTCACACTGGTATAGCCTCTTAAATAACCTCCCTGTGGAGAAAAAAGACAATTGCAAACGAATCGTCCAGACATGTTATTAGTAGTTTCATCTTCAGTTTTCTCAAAACAATATTGAATCTTTTTGGGTTCTTCTCCTCGCAAATATTCATCGATCCATCGGTTTTCATGACATCGTATAAAAATGACAATTTCGTCATTATCGACTGGTGCAAAAGTTTTCGACATGATTTTGTCGTCCGCAGGCATCGACGATTCGCGATCGTTTGAAGGTCGTTGTGTGCGAAATAAAATGGAAAGCTCGAGGAGCGAGAAATTTGAGCGAATGAGGAAAGGACGTTACATAAAAGCCTGGCAGAGGATCAAGGACGAACGTGTGTGGGGGCCGGAGCAATCAAGTTTATCGAACAGTCTAATTAGAGGGCGAGGAAGCTCTAGGGATTGGTCCTTTGGGAAAACGAATCTCACTCCCGTCCGAAAGGCATCGTACTTTATATATACTGTGTAGTCCAGGCAATATCTTCTTGCTCCCTACGCATAAATGATCACAGCTGCAGAACCCCCCCCCCCCCCTTGAGTACCCGAAAGAAACGATCTCTCACGGGAGAAAAAAAAATCACGCATTATCGAAGCGGGCCTAGCCGTCAAAATATTTATTCCCGTGGTAATTGAAAATCGATATACGGATGAAGAAAAAAGCTCTGGTCGTGGTGATTCGATGTGTGCTCACGAGGTGAACCCCTTCGATTTCCACCCTCGTTAGGAGTATTTATGGTCTCTTAAGTTTTCCCGTTGGTAAAGCACGTTTAAGCCTCTCCCTTTCGTTCTGTAACAAAGTCAGCGATTCGCCGCCACCCTCTCCGGTAGGATTGATTTTAATTATTCCCTGCTCGGTTGCGCCGACTTCCTCTCGTTTCATCTCGCGCACAAGCTTCGAGCAGCGCGACAAGCTTCGCATCCGAGCTACGGATGTCTCGTCTTTCAATCTTCTGTAATCAGTGAAACGAGGCGAGCGTCCGGTAGATGTGCACCCTCCGGAGCTTCGGTCCGCGGAACGGACGAAAAAAGAACGCGGAAGACTCCCGTGCCGGAGGGTTGCGAGGGGGAAGCTCGCACCGGAAACGAGGGTGGACGGAAAGACGACCGAGAGAATGAGAGAGAGGAAAATATTGATGAAGGTAGGGCTGGAGAACAGCGGACGTCCAGTGTTTGCCAAGCCAGAGAACGAACGAGTCTGCTCGTGATCGGAGTCCCTCATTCCCAAGATTCGTTAGACGGGCTTGGGAGGATCGTGATCCCAGAATTGATAAACCCTCACTCTGCCGTTGTCCGGTTTGTTGACGAGCTGGCAAATAGCAACGGACATTGGGCACCGTCGATCGCGCGATGGTTTCCGAACGCAGGAGAATCATGGATCAAGCCATTAGGCCGTGAGGTCGTGGGAGGGAAAGTTGCGTTACGTTGAAGTGAGTCGAGCTGGAAGCTCACTGTGCAGGTGAATGCTTGGTTGACTGGCTGGGTCTTTGCTAATTTCATTCGCTGCTGTTGCTTCGATGTGCCGCGGAAGATACCGGCAGTGTATCTTCGAGTAGCCAACGTCATCTCAGCCCTTGAAGTCACTGTGGCTTTGTAGTTTGCCATTAGGGATGGTTCTTCTGACCACCCCCTTTCTTGCGGCGTCTGCCTCCCTCTCCTTTTCCCTCATTGCGACCGGAATGGACGCAACATCGATCTATTTGCAAACAGGACTCAGTTTCCAAGCGCTGGAGAATCATGGTTCCAAACGCAGGTTTCGAAACCCTGGAGAATCATGGATCAAGCCAGGTCGTCAGGTCGTGGGAGGGAAAGTTGCATTACGTAGAAGTGAGTCGAGTTGGAAGCTCAGTGGTAGGTGAATGCTTGATTGACTGGCTAGCTGTTTGCTAATTTCATTCACTGCTGTTGCTTCGATGTGCCACGGAAGATACTGACAGTGTATCTTTGAGTACTCAACGTCATCTCAGTCCTCGAAATCACTTTGCACTATGCCCTTAGGGACGGTTCTTCTGACCACCCCCTTTCTTTCGCCCTCTGCTTCCCTCTCCTTCTCTCTCATTGCGACCGGAATGGACATCGATCTACTTGCAAACAGGACTCAGTTCGAGCTGGCTGGAAATCAGCAAACACTCCATTGGGCTTTGCCATTGGTACACCACCTCCAATGACCCTCGTTCTCTCTTCCAGCTTATGTCACCATTTCCCACCGTACGATATACTCCTTGCACCTCGTATACTCTTCGTTCGATATAAAAAGCTGCGCTACGAGTGTTCGAGTTTCGTATAACCAGCGGAAATAAGCAACTCGAGGACTTAGCTTCCAGTGTCTCCAACAATGAAGATTGGCTGGGACA
Source organism: Ophion ellenae (assembly GCA_963210295.1). NCBI lineage: Eukaryota > Metazoa > Arthropoda > Insecta > Hymenoptera > Ichneumonidae > Ophion > Ophion ellenae. The sequence goes on along the minus strand of OY723390.1, from coordinate 39,266,705 downwards.
GCCAATTTAGTAAGTTATCAACATGATTTTCGGCGTGACTGTGTTAACACGATCGCTGTTAGGTTGATGGCGTGCATTATTGCAGGAATTCCCACGAATATTTGTTCAAGTGTGCGTAAAGATAAATGGATTAACACTCGTAGTTTTGTGCTGGAAAACGAAAAGTTGAACGAAGACTGAACATGTTAGGGACTGCAGATCGTTACAACATTGTCAAAGAGCTGCTGTTGAAAACAGGACGAAGCTCTAATAATCCTTAATTGTCCGATTTATTTCACCGACCTTGCTGGATTTCTTGTTTGCTCAATCCTAAATCCCGACGATTCATGATGGTCGTTTTCTTTCGACCACTACGTATCACAGATAGATTCAACGAACCAACGGCTGAGGCAAGCACGACTCGCACCACTTCTATATACATATATACATATATATACATATACCCACACCCACACACACACACACACACACACACACACACACACACGCACACACACGCACGCGCGCGCGCGCACACGCACACACACACACACACACACACACACACACACACACACACACACACACACACACACACACACACACATATATATATATCACTACTCGACAACTTTTTTCCCGTCTCTATTGCCAGTCGCTTCTACGCTCTTTTTATTTCGTTTTCACCCGTTAGTTCCGACGCTGGAGTAAAGAGCGTTTTTGCGCTCGATTTAATCGAGAGACGTTTTTTATTGCTATCTTCGATGGACGCCTGCAGCTAACGAGCGCACGCCGACCATTCTAGTGTGATTAAAAGTCGTACACATTGAGCTCTTCCACCGCTACCATCTTGTGAAATTATCGACAGAATGCGGGCGTGTGGAAAATTAAAATTGTCGATCAATAAAACAGTTTTAATCCCTTTTTTAATCGAATGACAAAATCTTGTGGTGGAGCAAATAACGAATCAACTGAATTAACTGAATGAAAAAATTAGTTTACAAATCAGATTGTGGTGACTAATGAGCTTTACGTTCAGTTGAATATTTGCTTGCGTTGTTCGAAATTGTGAGAGAATAATGTGAATTTAATTACAAAAATTGAATTTGTGTCGAAAATAACTTCAAAGCCGCTTCGAAGAGGAATATGAAATTCGGTATTAATGGATAATGCGTATTAAAGTAATGAACGCAATTGATGGAGTGTGCTTCTTGAAAGGTTTTATGTACGGATATAAATAATAAAATGGCTCACTGAATAATTTGGTTAATTTATGTAATATGCAGTACCGACGGTTTGTCATGGAAGCATCGAATGGTTTTATCGTCGAATTAAAGCTGTTACGCAATTACAGGTTGAAGGGAATCGCAAATGTATCAACTTGCATATACGTCCGAAGCGAAAGAATGATTTAATTAAAATCGTCGTTTTGCTCACCATAATATTGGCATCGTTAAAACGTATGATATATTTACAAGTATCGAAAGTTTCGGATTCATGAACGAGCTCCCATTTGGAGCGAGTAGGAGGGCCTGAAAATAATGGGGATGGGATGGGAATTCAGGCTTTTCGTCAACCGCGGAATGGCTAAATTTATTGACATACTCGGTCGATGGGATGAGGGTACGGTGACCCGCTATTAAAACGACTATGGCCAGTGTCTGAGTCGGACGTTCGCCAACGACTGACATTTATCTGTGCATTTATACACACATATATTTTCTTATCACTCGTTTCGAACGTCTTGTACTTTCATCGATTCCCACAGAAATACATTTTATCCTTTAATTTTCCCCTCAACCCTGACTGGTGAAAATGAAGGTAAAGTTTGCAGTCATTTCGATCCCCTTCTTTGTGGTTGGTATTTTCAGTTCTTTCGATTCATTCAATTGAACATGGCTGCCAAGAAATACGTTTCGAATGGGCCCTACTTATGCACACACAAAATACGGCCCTATGCGAAAGGAGGGCCGTATTTTGTGGGTGCATAAAGAGGGCCCTTTCGAATCATTGATAAATTACAGTGGCGCTCAATAAAAATAAGTCACAATCAATTATTATACCCAACGACAAACTGAAATAAAAAATGTTGCGCATATTTAATAGATTTCGACATTTTTACATTTTCACTGAAAAGTCGTGCCGACGAAAATACTTCTGCTCGTCACATTTTTCAAAGTTTTTTCATTAATATTTTCTTTCAATATTTGGCGAACCCAAATTTTTATTGTCGTTGCGAAGTCTTAAGATTTTTTTACTCAAGATTAAGTCTTAAGATTTTTAAAAATGTTATTTAGTATATAAATTATTAGATAGAAATGTGGCCAGCGCGTCATCTTCATTAAGGCCTTAGCCTTAGGCCACAGTAACGGGTATAAAATCATGAACTAAATAAAATGAAGATGAATAAAATCATGCGCGAATTTAACAATTTTTTTCTCATGGAAAAATGATTCACTTATAAAATTAATTACACATCTATTTAGTATGAATATCAAGCTGTTAACATTTTTTCTTTTCGATGTACGAAATGGCCGACTACTCGAAACTTTTTTGTTCTAAGGCCTCCCCTTTAGCCAATTATCATTATTTTTCCAACATCAATGGTTCATCGAGTGACCACATGTACACTTCAATTAAATTTTTTACGCAGTCTATTTCAGATAATCCTGCGAGGTGCTTCAGCGTACACCGCATTTGGCCTTCCTTCCGGAAAACTTCACGGCGACTGGTTATACCTCCGCCATTTTTAACTTTTTTCAAGCAACAAAAATCGTTTTGAAAACTAGAATTATGTAATAAAAAGTAATTATGACTCTGAAAATATACATACATTCCTAACCCTCCAAAAGATCACGAAAATCGACGAAAATTTGGCGTTCTATATGGAGTGCCCCCCTTAAGTGAAATCACAAGGGAAGATTTCGAATAGGACTGTCTCCGGTAGAATCTGAAAAATGACTTTTCCTACCGCAGTCACAATGAAAAATGGACAATAAATAAAACCACTTCGACATTTAGATATTGATACTCCACTCGTTCCCTTTCCATTCAATTGATTAAAATCCTATCGCGTGAAATTCTGTTCAAACTACAACGAAATGTAGTTTGAACAGTATTTCTATGATTCGTTGACCTACAAGGCCTCACTCGCAACGACCCACTCAATACGAAGGCAGAGCATCAGCAGCACATCTCTGGCATTTCGTGGCATGACACTCAGCCGACCACCACCCCGTGAAATCATGCCTCCTGAACTCCAGATCTCCTCATCCTCTTCCCATGTGTCTCTCTGTCTCTCGCCCTTCTCATCGCTTTGCTTCCTCCCCCGCAAGTTGCCTCACTCGCGCGGCTCGCTCTTCGCCAAACCATTCCAAGCCCATCCTATATGTTCTGCGGCTCTGCCTCGACCCACCGTTCCCTTTCCACTCAATCTGAATCGTACGAGATAGCGGAGTTGGAACCACTGGTGCACGACAAGGGAACGAAATATATTAATGGATCTACGAATGAGATAGAACAAATAGCTTCCTGTAGGCATTGAGGCGTTATGCCTAGTCGTAAAAGTTGAAAAATCACTTTTTGAAAAACCAATATATTTTGACGGTATATCATCTGATGAATGTTCCCTGAAAATCTCAAGGTGATCGGATCAAAATTGACGGATTTATAAGCTGTTATATTGACGCCTGTCGGAAGGCGCGGGGCGTCCGAAATTTTAAACGCTTTTTTTCACCGAAAGTACGTTTTAAATGTCGGTGAGCGATCAGGAAAACCACTGCGTCGATCTTTCAAAATGTTTTAGGGGTTTTTCTAGACGTAAAAATATAGTATTTTATCGAGGGATTTTTATTCCAATTTTATAAACGACAAAGGCCTATTTTTTTCGCAAAAATCAAGACGAACACTTTGAACACGCGCCATTTTGTTTTAACTTGATATTTCGGAAATTCCTTCGATTAATCATGGGATAAACTAATATACTAAAGAAATCTGTTTGATTTTTCTATATTCTCTAATTAGTCAGTTCTCTAACCTGCTTCAGATGGGTATTGCTCACCTCAAAAAACGTTTTTGAGAGATGCTTCGCGGACGTCGGTTGTAAATCGATTTTATTCTCAATATTTTTAAACATTAAAATTACAGATTGTTTTGCAGATGATCTTTTTCAAATACATCATTTTTGTCTAAAAGAATGATGATGATTTACTGAAAAAAATATCCTAAAAATGAGCTGTTTTCGACTGTCACAACTAGGCATAACCCGACAATAGATTAATCAACGCGCTAATCGAGGCATTGAAGAATTTCTCAATGAACACCACGTTAGTGAAACGATCTTGAGCACGAGGATTGATCGGGGTAGGTATGGTCGGATCGTGTCAGTTTATCGGAGGTTTCCACGGGCTGAATTAAAAAAAAAAATTCCCTGCTGTATCGGCAAGAGCCGATGCAAGAAGAAGGTGTACACTGTGTTTCTGGTATAGCAGATTAGGTGTAACTATGAAACTTTTCCTTTCATTCGCACATAAAATCCGGTTTAACTTTAAACGCGTTTTTCTCCAAACCACGTTTGCCAAGTTTGCGGAAGTGCTCCGCAATGATGTTGCGGAGTTGCCCTAGATAAGCAATCATTATGAAATTTGGCAGGCACGTGTACAACAAACGCCTTCATTAGTTGAACTAGAATTATTCTAAAAATATACAAACGTTTTTATTTTATAAACCAAAAATTGCAAAGATTTTTGGTAAAAACTAAGCTTCTTCTTCGATCGCTAACAGTTTTTTTATTTTTCAATTTTTCTTCTTGATTCTAGTTCAATTTCAAGTTCAATTAGAGCCTTTCGGAATTCTCCCCGTTGGGAAAGACCGGCCGGGAGCGACGCAGGTGTGTCGCATTTTTCTCAAACCACTATTTTTTAATGATTTCAAACCACTATTTTTTACATGATTTCTCGATAACTAATGCATCGATCTTATTGAAATTTTGCACACTTCTTCAAAATAGCAATAGTGATTGACCGAAGGTTTTTTTTTCGATGACAACTAATTTTACAAGACTATACGTAGTGTAAATTGTACCAAAAATTGAACTATTTTGCATACAACTCTGCCCAAAATTCGAATTTCTATTATTTTTTTAAATCCTCCATTCAATAAAGCGATATACTACTCTAGTAAGAGAAAAAAAATTGATTTTTTAAATTTCAGATAAAGCTATCATGCGTTATCCTGGCCACCACGAGGACACTTTTTTTAGGGGTCTCCGGAAACCAGGTCCCACCAGCTGAATTTTTCAATTTTTTTAATGATTTTTTTTTTAAATAGCGAATATATGCTTATTATTATATATTATATATTATAATATAATGTAATATAATACAGTATAATATAATATAATATAATGTAATATATTATATTATATATATTATATATTACCATATTCAATAAAGACCGCCCACTAAACATACAAATTTCAACATTTTATATTTGATATATTTTTCGTATTAAAAATTAGTGAAAAATCGAACATTTTTTGGCCCAGCACAGTACAAAGGTCCCTCAAAATCGCGAATTACAGACGATTTCGAACGAACGTCGTGACGTTTCATGAATGCGTCCGAGGAGTCCGCATGCATAGTCACCAAAGTGGACGCTCGGTTATGTGGTATGGGTTCTTCCAGAGCTATACGTTGAAACCTCGTATACGGTTGCTTCTCTTTCGGGGAAGCCGCACAGAGTGAAATCTGGGTCAAACTGGCATAAACTACGCTCGTCGATGCGCGGAGCTTAGAAATATTCGGCAGTATGTAACGATAGTAGCGTCATTTTTCTTTTGCTCCTGCTCTGCTTTTCCATGTCTTCTCTCATCTGTGAGTCCGTAAACTCTCCCGGATTAAATTCAGCTCCATAGACGGTATGCCATCCTATATGACATTTCTAAAAATACTCTAGCTGGAGCGCAAAGAGCTGTGGTGCACTTTTACAACCACAGTGAACAACTTTATTCGACAGAATGCCAATAACTGGTTGCAACCGAAGATGACAGTTGTCAAGAGTTTCAATCGCTTCGTAGCCAGACGAATGGCCAGGCATCCGATGCAAAAGTGAGGATATAAAGTAGTCACTGGTAACTAAATCCTCTTCCGATCGATTCACCTCTGAATCACGGGAATTCTTTTATTGCACACACATACTTCAACCGGCGCTATACTTTATCCCATTTCGTACGTAATTCGAGCCGCTATCATCGTATACCGAAGTTAGTTGGATGAGTTTGTGCGATAGTTTGTAAGAATCGCGCGCCGGAAGATCCAAGTCCAACGTAGACGAGCTTCGGCTTCCCTAACGACGAATGATGCCATTAACGGTCGTAGAATTCTCCCATTTCACGGCACGGTAATCGACTTACTTAGTCTTTCGTTCGTTTCACGAGACCATTCTCTCTTCTGCTTCTTCTTGCTTTCTGACGGTGAACAAGTTGGAAGCGTTTTCAACGGAACGCAATAAGAATCTCATGCTGTGGCCCTTCGTCTATTTCAGCTTCGTACTCTTGATCGTTTCATCCCTTCATCGAGTATCCCTCCGAGCTCCGCCAGCGCACGCTTGGTCGAAATCCAACTCCGTAGAGAGTTGCTCTCTTGCTCTCTTTCCGCGCAAGTTTTGCATCAGCGACGACGAAGGTTTTTCAGATCGAACTTTCGATTTAGTCGCAATCCCAAGGGATTGAACAACGCCTGACTTTCCAAATTGCGTTCGTCATCTCCCTATTCGTTTCTTTCCGCCACTCGTCATGTCCACTGATCCCGAGATGATGAACGCATTGCCCTCGCCAAACCGGAGAGACGTGCATCTCGTCCGTGGAGTTGTTTTTACATCAAAGCGATTAAACGCGGCAGGTATGATCGTTAGGGCTATGGCGATGTCTTATGAGAAAGTAGAGCGATGAAAAAAGCACGTAAAAATGTTACTACCGAAGTATCATCGCGGCGAATGAAACAAAAAACGAGCATCCCGGAGGAAAGCGCAACTCCTTATTTCTTTACGACAAAATCACCGGAACAGGCTTTGGGGCCATCCCGTTCTTAATCCTGCGGTCGCTTGAGGCCTCAGCCGTGCTTTGGCGGTTAGCCTGGCCTTGCGTTCAGCGTTTCCCCCTTGCTCGTCGGAGCGGTAAGCCATCAAGTTGTCGAGGGAGTCGATGGCCATGATAATTTAATGGGCGGGACACGCACACACGTAACCCTACCTCGAGGAACAGGCTCCTCGGTCTTGTCCTTTGCCGGTTGTTCTTCTCAGTCCACCCTCGTTCGCCTTTTCTACAGCGTCTGAAAACTTTACCGGCATTTCCCGGAGGGGAAAGCACCGAAGGAAAGAAATAACAAGGAAAAAAAGAAACGCGGAGCTCAGTCGTTTCGGGAATGATATCAGAAGTGTCCCTTTTTGCTTGCTTTCGTTCGTTCGTTGCTGATACAGCGTACACGCTATTTTCGTTTGAAATAACAACGCTGATAGGGGCGGTCGAGTGGAGTGTCGAGAGCGATCGACGAACGTGAAAGGAATGTACGTGCTTCCATGCTCCTATCCACGAGGCCGGTCCTGCGAAAGGGTTTCCGACCGCGGAAAACGTGGTGGAAATATCGCACCTGTGGTTCGACACTTGCGGGATGGCATACACACGTTCCTCGATCGGAGATTTCCAGCCGTTGAAACAACGAGAATAGAGATAAAAGAGGGGCACACCCTAGGCTGCTTACCAAGATCGCTTGCCAGCACCTCGGTAATCCGCGCCGATTTCAACGAACATAGAGAGATCATTTTCAAATATAGATATCGATGTTTCCCGAGCTGATAGTTAGCTCAGGTTCTCACTGCAAATGAATTCGACGTAATAACCTATCAGCGACGAAGCGGATAAGGTGCTTCCCTGACGAAGGAAAGTTTTAATTGAACTGGAGCAAAGGACCTTCGCGCCCTCGCAATTATGAGAATGAGAGGTAGCTTGTCAAACGAAAGATTCATGGCGACCGCGCAATGATGAAAGCAAGATTCCAAGCATTCTCCACCCTCGTCCTCTTTATACCGTCCCTATTTTACTCGTTTCATCGTTTTGATGCTCGTAAACGGTTATGTCATCGATCACTCGTCCGCACATACGTAGGACGTTTGTTCGAGTGGGTTGACCAAAGCAGAAAGCACAACGCACTGAGAACATTGCAAGGATCCTTTGACCGGTAACTTCAATTGAGCCGCCTCCTCCCGACCCTAGTGTGACCGGGGTAACTACGTGGCTTCCAAACAGCCCGCTTGCTTGGCTTGCTGGAGCCAAACCGCTTCCATATAATGTAATCCCAATTACCAATCTAGTTTCTCTCTCCCTATGATTGCCTTGCTTCCTTTGCATCTAAGAGTGCGGCCCACCATGGTGAGATCCAGTTAAAGCCAGGATCCTTGATGTCCGATTATGCGTGGGAGTTGAACGGAAAATCAGCGTGAACGGCAGCTGCTGGTTTCAGAGATACCGGAGCACATAGCTGATTGAATGATCGGCAGATACAGAGTGATGATGGTCAATTGCAAGTGCAGACCCACAGGAGATATATGGAGCCTGTGGGGATTGACGCGAGGCAGGATATGACTAGGGGATGTATCGAAATTTTCGGTCGAAATGATACCGAAGGCAGGGAAGTTTCTCGCGACGAATATTGGTCAGTTCTGCTGGTGGTGCTCTCTCTCTCTCTTTCTCTCTCTGTCGCTTCTATGGCCGAGGAGACTTCAAAAGCATTGGCGGACAGATGCGCCTCTATTCAAATCTTAGATGGTCCCTCGGTAGCTACCGGTATGTATAGGTTGGTTTGATAAACCTCAGTGAACTGGCATGATACTCAGGCGACGTGGATGATCAAAGATGTCCCCAAGACCAGACCGTGAAGATATGTATATGTGCAGGTCTGCGATAGATGAGAGATGATGTACATAGAACGGCAGTGAACAGTCGAGCGCGAGGCAGAGGAGAGAGAAAGCTCTCTTGAGATAGGGTGCAAAGGTCAAATATAGATGTAACTGGGACGTGGACGGGGAGAGAAGCAGAGGAAGACAGATGGCACAGACCTGAGAGATAGCCGAGGACTGAGAAAAAATGTTTTCATTTTGGTGAAAGAACAAGTTGAAGATGTGCGTCACATAATCATTCTGTCATCAAAGCTCTGCTAGATATGCGATGTACACCGAAAAAAAGATGAGGCACGATTACGTGAAGGAGAGTGGAAGAATACTCCACCGTATCACGCTCCTTCGACGGGGAAAAGTCACCGATGTAGATTCACCAGTGGATTAGTTTCATCTCAGGTGAAAAACACACTGGAAAGTACGTATGTAGAGCATCACGTTTATATAGATATATCATATAGCGTCTGGTCGTATAAAGAAAATCTTGGTAGTGCTGATGCTCTGCTTTTGCATTTTAACCATAGCGAAAAAAGATGGTGAAAGTGTAGCTTTGACGACGAGGAGGAGACCGTGTAAGGCTCTTTTGAAGTGTACCTATTTACGGTAGAACGCTCGAATGCTACGTGAATTCTAGCAGTAGAGCAGTTGCGATATTACTCTTGTCATAATTAAACCTGCGGCCCGCGTGTTCTTGGAGATAAAAATGACGAAAAGTAAAAACAGATGTATAACTGGTATAAAGTATGGGGAAAGATGATGTTGAAGACACCAGTCTGCGGAGACTGTTCTCGTAGTAGCCAGTTGTCTCCATACACACGAGGAACATCACTTTGGGGTCCGCCCTCGATTTTGTTGAAACTCATGTATATGGTAGGGCGTTAAAAAGTATTGGATACTTTTTTTATCGACGAAAAAACTGTTTTGAGGGTTGGAACCACCCCTTAGAGTCAAGCATGATGAGGGTTGATTTTAAAGTTTCAGCCACAAGTGGACCACCAATTTCAGTGAAGCAAAAACAAAAATTCTTCTCATGCAGAACGATCAGAAATCCAATGTGAGTACATTGAAAAAAGAACAATAACGGTATGACGTACCCCTCTATGTTTGTGGCTCTCACCTTATATTTAAAAGACATGTATTCAATTATAAACCGGTAACACTGAAGGCGAAATAAAATTTAAGTTTACGAATTTATACATTTTTGCCGCCAAGCGTAAGGGAGGTACATAAATTGCCGAGAACCGGTAGTCTGACTTTGAAATTCCGCCAAAAATTGAAAAATCATCGGAACTCGATTAATCAAACGGCATTTCAAAGAGAAGACGATTACGGAGAGAATGCGCATAAAGCGGAGTTCCACAACCGAAAATAAATGATCAACGATTCAGTGAAGCCATCTATTGTTGGCCGAGATGGGAAGAAAAAATTGAGATTTTAAATATTCTTTTCACAAGTTCATATGGATGTATTTTTATCACCTGAATACGAATATACTCTTCATTTCCCCTAAAACCCTCAACTTTCATTGAAAATCGTCGAAAATGTATGGAATGTGGTTTACCTTCTGAAGCTTGCTGTTACGTTCGATTTAATAAACAATTTTGAAATGTGACGATGTTGAAGTTTGCACCGTTCGAATGCAGGGGAATAATTATTTTTTTCGTCATGCGAAACTTCCTTTAGTGGATCTAAGCTATGAAAACCTATAATAATAAAAATGAGAAATGAAAAAAAAAATGGTTGCATTCTAACGATGCAAACTTCAACCTCATCAAACGTGGAGTGAGCAAAAGAAAAATAAACGGTTGGATCATCCCTTAATTTTGTTTTCAATGTACCCACAGTGGATTTTTAGCAACAGTCTATATCCAAAATCAGCGATTCTTTTAAATAAAATCCAACGGCCGTCTTCGAATGATCCGTATGTACTGATAATGAGCATCACATAAATCCAACTGCTTTATAAGTTTTTTGTCACTGCAATGGTTGGTCCACTTGATTCAAGCGACCGCAAGTAGCCAATAAAGTAGAATTTGACTTTGTAGGACCCTTGAAAAATCTTGCATCATCAGTTTAGCCCTCTTGCGTATGCGTTTCGAAGGATGAGAATCAATAAAGGAATTCCTCTGAGCCGTGCCAAGTATGGAGGCCAAGATAAAACATCGCTGTACCGGGGTTAAAATAGGACCGAAAGCGTCGGTGAGTGCTCGTGGAGGCAGCTATGGATCGTGAATACCCCTTTCGAGTTGTACACTTGGAGATGATTTCTCATCGCTATCGATCGACTGTTCACATCCTCCTTCCTGCTCTTACCCTCGTGGGTGCTGGCGTTTCTTCACAGCATCACTCATCGCAGCTTCCTTGAGCTGTTTTGTTGTCGTTTTCCTGGAGAAGCGAGGCAGTTGCAGTCCCCAAAAGGGAACTGTATCCATTAACGTACACCAAATGGTTGGATGAAAGAGCCGTGTTCCACGCACTCATACCACATATGAAGCCAAGGTTGGAGTGTGCGCAGAATTCGTATGAATGGGGGAGAAGTTGCGGATTTGAATTGATGAATAGCCACCTGTATACGCCGGGCGTATACAGTATACGTATTGAATATTACGGAATTGACTGCGCCACGCTCGAGAGAAAGAGAGAGAGAAAGAGGGAGAGAGGGAGGGGGGATCAATATTTCTCTGCGAACCCGTTGTGGCATATGTACTCCGCTTCCCTTTATTCTACATCCCGACATCGAACTTGCATCACTTTTCCTGCACGCGTATAATCTTATCCGCCTTTCTACTCTCCCGCCCTTGCATATACACGCTGGATAACTCTGGCAGTGTGCTACAAGAGGAATAATACGAAACAAAAGGAAATCCACGTGGACCGAGCTTCGGGTGAAGAAGGCCGGGTACAACAGCAACAAAATGGAATACGGTGGGAGCACAAAGACTCCACGGACATCGCGATCTCTTTCCCTTGGTGCAGAAACGTCAGCTTTCAGTTTACCCTTTTGCACCAAATGACTGACGCTTTGTAATTGTAAAAGTCTCTGGGGAGATGGCAGTCAAGGGGAGGAACTCTGCATCGTAACCATGCGCATCCTTCTTTCCAGGAATATCCTGGTCTCATTCGATGAAATGGATCCGTGTACGATCGGTGAACATGGACCACTCAGTGGGTGGCCTGGATTTCTACAGCCGATTCGAGCGATCCCATTATGTCAATCAGAGCTTGTGCTGATTGTTAAATACCAAAAGTCCAGCTGCCTCGTGTTTTGCCTGTCGATAGGATCTAAATGCAGAAGGATACGGGTTCCAATAGAAGATGAAAACTCAACAAATCTAATTGATTCTTCCTATCCCACATTTGAAATTTGATTTCAATGCCTATATTTGCAGAAAGCCAAATTCTAATGTTGATAAGGTGACGAGCTACTTTTTAGGATGAATCCAACAGTGGCACGTGAATAGTATAGAATCCTGGCTGTATCTTTCGGGCTAATCACTAATTGCGCAATGATCGATTCGCTTTATGGAGAGACTCATATTCCATGCACCTATATATATCATGTTCAGGCCACAGCCCCAACTGGACCCTCCTGAGTGTCGTGAGCTATCGTGCAGAGGGGTTCCATTAACGAGGAAGTAAACGTTAATTCGCATTGATTGCATCTGGGACAAGGGTTACACGCGGAGACATCTCGAGATTACTTGGTGGCTGTTCTGCTCCCGGCGCTGGTGGTGGTCCGGCTGGGCCGTGTGTAGCGGAGGCTGACCGATACCGTTGCGGAGGAAAGGAAGGGTTTGGTATATTCGCGATCACAGCCGAAGGAAATCCTTCGCTGTGCTTCGGAACTTTACGATAGAGAAGAAGGGAACGAGAGAGAGGGAGACAAGCAGTCCGTTCCAATTTTCGAAACCAATTACTCAAGCGCACCGAACATTCGACATTTCAGTGGTGACCTCTCTGTTACGGGAGCACCAGGATGGGGGCTTGCCTATGATGCGATGAGAATGCATCAGGGTGAGGGAAGTGGTACCCTAGCTACTGGTATCTACGTCTGTATAAAGTGCTTGGGTACGAATTCAGTTCATGTAATGGTTGACCGAGGGTCACTTTCTTCGATTGCCTCGTTGGTCTTTGACCAATTGGTTTTTGCACAATCGCATCATAATGGAGACGCCGAGAATATAAACGTCCAACCGCGTCAACATTTTCGGTCATCACGACGCTTCTTCATTCTTCCCTCTTGAAAACATTTTTGCAACTACAGACTCGTCGCCCCACGCCCAGGGAGTGGCAACAGCACCTTATCAACATGTGCCACGAGTCGCAGATCTATCCATTTTCGTTGTCGACGATGGGGTGCAAATCCGTCCGTAGTCGGCGCACTTTTAACAATGGCCCATTACGCGTGTACATTCGCAAGATACGGGTTTTCTACTTAAAGGGGGCTGAATGCTCAGTGTTTCGCTTCCTTTGGCACCGCAAAAAGTAACGAGTGAGTGGAAAGCGCGAGGGAGAGACACAGAGGGGATGAGATCGGGTGGTCGGTTCGTGGCGAGCCACGGCAATTTGTGATACAATTTAAAGACGGCTGGCTGAAACGGCGGGCGAGATCTCCGCCCGCGCCCACCTCTTCGTCCTCTTTACTACTTTATATTTCGAGTTTGTAATGGTAAAACTTTCATAACGACCCGCCCGTTTGAATTATGCAAGAGGCAGTGCCGCTCGCGAGACGACGGGGAGACACACATAAGGAGCCAGATAAATACATACGCATACATATACATATATACATGTATATATAAAACGATGAAAGCTAGAAAAAGGAATTTTGTTCTACGTGACCCGGACCTGATTGTCGGATTGCCTCGTCAGTTGATACGTTTATCGCGATACATTTTTTGCTGGTATGATTCAGTTGCTGAAATATACGAGGCACTTGAATGAAGCAAATAAACTGGATGAACATGTGAAATGAACATAAACATTTGGATGAATAAACGCTGGCTGGTGGTCAACAGTACTCTCAAGAATTGTCGATTGTGAAATATCATTAGTATTGAATCCTTAATGTTATCATATGTTATATCGCACGTATCTTGCCTCGGGAAAACGCCGTGTGAAATATGTCCAATAAACCGCCGTCATACGCATGGGGGTTGTCCATTTTCGCACGTTATATTAAAAGGCTAATGCAAGTATACAATAATTGGTGTGTTAGACGATTCTATGGTCTTCTTCAACTATCAATATGACTTATTTTTATAGAATTTCCTGAATGCTGTCTTGCCAAGTTTCGGATGTGCATAAACATCTGTGTATAACAATCGTATCATACCTTCTTTGACAAATGCAGTTCCGCAAGGCAACTCCTATCAATCCGTACATGCTAGGGGTAGAACATCATCATGAGCAGGTTCATTTGTATGGTTCGGTTGGACACTACAGCTATCTATCCAGTCTTTCCCGGGTTCTCATTAATTCACCAATCATAAGAACTCTACAAACGCAGCTATCGTTTTCGTTCCGCTCTCCAATCCCGTGCCATTGAGTTTGGCTGAGGGATCCAACGTATCGGGCAGGGGTGCGCAACGTTCGCGGAAGGCCCTCAGCTTAGCAAACCGCACCGGCAATCTCGAATCACGTTGGGAGGCTTGTGGATGGGGTTGCAACAGCAGCGAGAAAGCGAGGCTCTTCAGACGGGAAGCACGTAGAGTGTTCTATGGTTCTGTACATAGACCGAGGGAGGCACACAATGGATCTTGCGGATGCGGTTACAAAACTGCGGTTGCTTCATTGCTCTGAGGTTCCATGGTGCGGAGGCCTCGCAACAACTAGTCCTTTGGTATTCCCGCGTCTCATTCCCACAATTCTCATGGTCTCTCCCGAGCATCAGTGTCTGGTGGATGCGTCACTGTATCTGCGATGCGAATTACTTGGAATACTGGTTGCTGCTGTTGCTGTATCATCGGTTAATTAACTTTACGCGTTCAATCTGAGAGACCAGTGGTCTCCTTCCATCCACGAAAGCCACACGTACCCACGTATGTCGGAATTAACGGGCAACGGATGGGCTTGGGCGACATCGACTGGGATGCTGTTTCGCGTAGATTGCGCCCTTTTGATGTCAAGCACACGGGGCACGTGTGTGTATATATAAGTGGACACGGGGGTGCGGGTATGATTCACGAGTGTACGATTCTGTTGCTCCCGGTGCTTTCTCCATGTTGGTTCCTCCCTGAGACTGCAGGAGATGCAATAACGCAACCTCGCACGGAGCTCTCTCTCTCTCTCTCTCTCTCTCTCTCTCTCTCTTGTGCTCAGTACACATATAGCTGACACGAATGCTCCAGTCGCAACTCCATACTCGCATACGTGGGATTACCGAACGAATGCCGGCTATATAACCAGCCGGATGCCCGTGGTAATCCTTATTACGCTTCTGTATTCCCGGGGCAGGCGGCGACATCTCGGTATGGCAATCGCAAGCTGTCCATCTGTCCGTTTTCATTCACTACCTCTGTCTGTGACCTTCTCTCTCTCTCTCTCCCTGTGTGTATGTGTGTATGTCTCTCACCTGTCTCTCACCTGTCTATATTTGGGTGGGCACGCCATTTGGAGCTTAAGAGGGTTGAATGGAGACAATTTGCTTCTCTCAGGCTCGTGGTGAGTTCTCATTAGAAAGATACATGGAGCTGGGGATTTGCAGATCACAGAAATGGGTTGGGATGACAGAAGAAAGAAAGTGGTGGACGCTAAGTTGAAGAATCAGAACTAATTGTGAGAAACAATTGGGAGGAACGGATTTGACATTGGAGATTTATTGGAGTTCTATTAGCAGCTGAACCAAAGACGTTTACTTTTTTTTGATTCAACGAAAGTTGTGTTCATAATCAGCTACGGTTGTTGACATGCAAATCACGCAGCGTCAATCAATTGTGGAGGGATTGGAAATGTCACGTAGGCGATCGTTCTCAGATTTTCGTAGAATTTTTTTTGTCTGCCGAAGCTGAGACATTATTCGATATCAGCGAGCAATACTATTCTCGTTACTTTATCAAGTAATCGAGGCGTGTCTTATCGAATGAAAGACTTTAATTGCTACGAGACAAGTAATTGACAATTGTGGAATATTCTCCTTTAGTCCCTTCGGCTTTCCGCTATTCGCCCATTACCATTGCTGATTCATGTTATAACTTGAGAAAATTCGTCGTACCGTGGCAGGAAAGTTTCACCAGACCGCGATATGGCCATAAACTTTCGTCACGCTCACTCAGAATGGATTATTAAGAGGAAATGATTAAAGGAAATCTTCATCAGTTGGGAAACTAGTCTTATTGAATTGAAGGAAAAAGAAAAACGACGATTTTTCATCATTATCTGGAAATTAATTATATTCTTTCATTAGGCGTTGAAAGAAGGCGTGTGCAAGAATCATTTTGGTATCTCGATGCAAAGATATTCGAGTCACGAAACATTTCGGGATAATCAAGCCTCTTGAGGATTAAAAGGAAGAAGAGAAGTCATTGATAAGATGAACCTGTGAGATGCCGCGAGATAGCTTATTTATCGATATATTCGCTCTTCCAGGTACGTTTTTGCAGTTTTTTAGGTTGTCAAAAATACCCTGGAGAAATGCCAGATCCTATAGAGAATCTTAGACCGAACATTTCATCAAACTTCGGCATCAATTTTTTTGATTCTTCAAATACATTTTTTGAAGATTTTTTTTTTTCAATACATTCGAAACCTGATTTCCAAACATCTTCTGGCCCATTTTCTACTTTGGGTGCTCGGTGCTTCTGGCAATTACAACGGGAACGAAAGAAGCGTTTCCAGCAAAATCAAAGAGCATGGCTGGTCGACTAGGCGTAGAGTGGCTCATATTATGAGTGTACAAAAGGAGAGATAGAATCCATAGCAGCTGGGGAAATCTAAGGGAATCGGGGAAAGAAAAGCGAGGTTTATGCCAAGCAAATAGCTACAAATAGAATTAACGCTGGATACAAGAGTCGCTTCATCGAATGCCTGATTTCCCAGCGGTGCAGAAATACCTTTTGGGCGAGGGAGATAGTACAGAGAGAACTGGAGAGATGGAAAGAGGAGCGAGAGAGAGCAGTGGGGAAGCTAAAAATCGAAGATTTAGCGGCAGAGAGAAAGAAAACCGAGGAAAAAAAGCAGTTCCATAAAAAAATGGTTTTCTTGCCTCACGTATTCATATATGGGCATAGAATTGAAGAGGACTCGAGATGAGAGCGTGAACTGGACCGAAGCGTTTTCCCTCTGGGGTTATGCACTTCAACGCGAAAGCGCCTGCTTCGAAAAGAAATGATACTCGTTAAGAAAGCACGAGGGCAAGGTATATAAGTCACGTAGTCGTTGAAAGAACGAGTGGAAGAGTCAAGGAATTGAGAGGGGAGAGGGAGGTAATAGGAAGGAATAGAGAAAAGACAGTGTACTAGCTTCCCGTCTGATCTTTAGAGAAGTTTCCATTCAAGAATTCGCGTACTATATACCCTACAATAGATCCTATCAGTTTTCGTAGATTTGAATTGCAGATAATATCTGCAGTTTCGCCAACAGCTGCCGGTCTGGAACAATAGAACGGACCCCCGCTGATCCCTGTCTCCGATAAGACTGCTAACGAAAAGTACGAGGAGAAAAGAAAATTGAAATCATTGCAAGCGACGCTGCGAAAAGTGTATCTGCACGAGTGAGGATCACGGAAAATTGCGGGATCTTTAAAATCCTAATCCAGGAGAAACTATTTGTAGCAAGGATTGCATCAATAGCTCTTGTAAAGAACAATTTTCGAGATTAACTGACTCTAGTGGCTTGGTTTGCTTCGGCGATCTCTCATGTCAATCAGCCTGGGCCAATAGTTGGATGGGTGACAGCTGAGGGCATTGACTTGAGCGCAGACCACCATGCGGGCAAGTCAAAATCATCCATCAAGTAGTAACTATTCAAGTGTCGTTCCATTAGACTGCAGTGGTTGGTTGACTTCGGCGATCTCTAATGTCAATCTGCCTGGGCCAATGGGTGACAGCTGAGGGTACTGACGTGGGTGCAGACCACCATGGGAATAGGTCGGAATCATCCATCCAATAGTGACTATTCAAGTTCGAGGCGAGCAAGACAAATCAACCATCAAACGGTATTCATTCCAATAGACTAGCAATCAGCTAATAGGTATCTTTCCACCAAAGTTTTTTCTGCACTCATATTGCCACGTCTGCAAAAGCTGACCGACAATTTCGCTCTCGCACCAATGGCGATAAAATACGCGCTCGTAATTACCCGCACGTATAGCTATCGATTTTCTCGTCCGGCTGTATTCTTAGCCAAGCAAACCACGATGACTGCCATACGTGATGGAATCGTTAGTGTTCTTTTGCGCCTCGTGTGGCGGTATATTGGAAATGCCAACAGGGTAATACACATCCGGGGCGGGTATATTGCGGGAAAATACTCCGAGTCTCGGAAAAACCACGGGTCCAAATTTATGCGACCACCCATAGGCCGTTTATTTTCCAGCTACGTAGGCCACCACCGCTACCACCACCACCACCACCACCATCACCACCACCGATGGTGATGCCTGTTTTACGATGGTATTTCCACCCTTCCACCAGTTCCGATGCACTGTTCGTGGGTGATCCCGCTGCTGGGTCGCATAGAGGGATTCGCAGGGGAAAAACCATAAACATGGAGACAGGGTGCCACATGGCACTACATAAATATCGGGCGCGGACGCGAACGCGTTTTCGCTTCGAGCCCACCGGAGAAGAGAAACCGGCAAGAATTTTATACCGTGGGTATGTCTAGCCGATCGGTGGACGCGTTGATCCCCTGGGTCATGTGGCCCAAGTCCAACGGAGTTGACATGTTTCGACGGCCAGCTCTGCACTCCATCATCCTTTCCAAAAATCTCTATGAATGTTCTACAATGGAGGTTTGGCTGGTGTGGCCCTGTGATTACGCTGTCTTCATAAATTGACATTACGATAGTGATTCGACGGACATGTACGGCCACTGCATAGCTGCTGGGATCTACCATTTCAAGCATCAGCCCGGGCCGATAGTTGGATGACCACTGGGCACTGCCTGGTACGACGACTACGGAGTGGAAGGCAGCTCTACTTTCCCGCTGATGACACAACTGTCTTTCAGTCGAATATCACCAGCTGTATCTCAGCAGTTTCTCCACAGTTTCCCTGTGCCCTCGTACAATTGCATTGGGGAGTCCATCAGGAAATAGTGGCTGTGTGCACACTTCGGCAGAGTCCCTATGGAACTGGAAACAGTGGAGTGGCAAGTGTGCAATCAAATTTTGGCATACGCTGATTCAACGATTATTGGACAGAGTCAATTGGTTATTACTTTTGGCATACCCAATGCACTTTTTATGGGCTGATACGTCGGTGTTCCACGTGACGCACACGAATGCAGGTACTTTGACCTGCTGTATGAATGCATTCACGCGAAGGTTTCCGTTAGCCGTTACAACGGAGTAATCAACGCCGGTATTGCCGCGATATGAACGAGCATTTGTGAGGATTAATTAATTTTCGGTGGATGAGGACGGGAGGAAAGTGTGGTATGCACGGGGCAGGGAAGAACGAGGCAAGCGAGAGATTCTCTTCTTGCACCGGGGATCATGCTGCTCCCTAATTAAAGCACCTCCGGGGTGCAACAGACACCCGTGACGGAGATGGAGCGAGGGAGGAAGGGAAAGAGAGCAAGAGAGAGATAGAGAGAGAGAGAGAACAGTGGGGCTTTGAGTCCAACCACAGAGCTTTGGATAGAGCTTTCGTTACTGGCTCTCATCTTGAGCTTGCGTGCTCGACTATCTTGCCTGACGGTCATTCTGCCACTGCCGAAAACTCGTTGAGCGACACGGTGCCTTTGGGTGGCTCCTCGGCGCGCATGCTCACGTGCAATACACATATATACGGGATAGGGCGAAAAAAAAGAGCGAGACGAGGTGTGAGCAGTAAAAAGGGGATGAAAAAAGCAATCCTCACCCGTTGCATTAGGTGATTGCTGGACGTGGACGGGGAGGGCTGGTGGAACGGTGACCGCGCTGCGACGAAGAGTCAGCGAGGATGGAAGGAGAAGCAAAACAAGATGGGAAATGAAAGCAAGGTGAGCTGCAATAAAAGCGTAAGAGCGAGATAAAAAGCTCGAAGAAGAGGCGAAGGCAAGCGAAGAGGGATGGACCAGAGGTCAATGCAAAGAAATAGAGAAATAAGGGAAGATGGAAAAGCAACGATGAGAGACAAGAACACAAGCCAAAGCCACGGTGGTGTCAACACTCGAAAAGGGTCTATTCCTATCTTCATCTTTCTCTCGCATTTGATTCCCTCCCTCTCACACCGTCCTCCGACTTTGCTCACGCTCCGGTACAAGCTTTATGAACACGTATATATGTACCTACGCGACCGAAAGCGAAAGACTGAGAAAGAGCAAAAAAAAAACAGTAGTACAGAGAAAGATGAGAGTCGAGTGAGGTAGAACGACGAGTCGCTCACGGCATCTTATCTTTTTTTTCTCTTCTTTTTCCCCTCGGAGTCGTCTTTTTCTTCTCCCGCCCGATTCCATTCGTCTTTTTCCACTTCCGCCGCTACTTCCTATTCGTCGTACTTCCTACTTACTCTGCTTTGAGTTTTACATTTATTTTTCGTTTTTTTTTCATTCTTTTTTTTCGTCTCTATTCCACGTCTTTTTCTCCCCACCGCGTTTGCCAGCAAAAATCCGCTGGCGCGACTCGACGGTTACATAGAATGCAGCGTGAAAGTTTTTCGGAAGCGCGGATTGGAACTGTGGTTATTTCGAACTCCATCTTTGTACCTGCTACCTGTATTCCTGTCTCCTCTCATTCATTTTTCGTCTCTCTAGTTCGGTTCCCTCTTTCGACCCTTTGCTCTTTCGTTTTACCGCAGGGTCGACGAGGGCCGACGGGGCTGCAAGGGTTGATACGGGGCTAACGAGTTCGAGGAGGGAAATTTTGACAATTGGTGGGTGCCAATGCCCAGTGGCGATTCTCTCTGCAAAATCAACGCGAATGGGGAATAAGCTGACATTTCAAGCACACATGTTGTTCCACACACAACCTCCATGTTTGTACTTTATATTAAGGGGTTAGGCCACAGTAACGGGTATACAATCATGTGCGAATTTAACAATTTTTTTCGCAGGAAAACGTGATTTACTCATAAAATTAATTACACATCTATTTCGTATGAATATCAAGCTGTTAGAAAAAATATATATATTTTTTTTCGATGTACAAAATGGCCGACTACTAATATTTTCTTTTGTTATCTTTTTTTAGGCGCTCCGCGGCGTGACATTTAGCATCCACAATTTTTTTCCTAGAATAAAAAATGAAAATTCTCGTCCAGCTACATTAGAATACCTAGAGAAGTATGTACGGAATTTAAAAAATATTGTCTTATTCCAAAGTTGTAGGTATTTGAATGAATTTTCAGTGAAACATTTCGTATAAAACTACTCATAAAATGAAAAGTTTTCGATTAATCAGAAATTCCGTGCATACTTCTCTGCGAAATGCAACTAGGAACATAACCTTTCAATTTGAAGTAAATCGAGTGAAAATTGTTGAAGATATTTGTCACGCCAATTGGAAAAAAGCTGTTTCGAGAAAAACGCGTTAAAAGTTTTAGGTACTCCATCGCCGTGCCAGAGGTGGGCTTACGTTATACGCTCAAAGACGGTGAAAAAAAATGTTCTTGCTAAAAATCGAATAGTAACTTATTCTTATGATGTTTTGGCGACAAAAAAATCGATTCTTTTAAAATTCTACTGTGGCCTTACCCCTTAAAATAAAAATATTCGTACTTTTCAAATAAGGCAGTAATGCGATATTTGTGGCCCATAATTCTGACCGCGCAGTCTCCATATTGGACCCAAAGTAAGACTTTTTTCGAGCGTGGTAAAAATTGAAATTCCACCCTTAAGGGGGTTTTAAAGTTCATATGAGACAACATATTTTTTGGTCAGATTTGCTTGAAACTTGGTATAAATAGACTCCAATATAAATAATTAAACGTGTATTTGTTTGGGTTCATTTGGTGTATTTTATGCCAACCCAAACAAACACAGTTAAGGGGTTGAAAGTACTACTCGACTGTCTACACGCAACGAACAGCGAGCAAAACATATAGTGGTATATATCAAATAAGTTTGGTAAGTTTCAAGTAAATCTGGTCAAAAAATATGTTTTCTCATACAAACGTTCACATTCCTGTTTAACCCGCTTAGAGGTTAAATTTTGGAAATTGCTGAAATACATGTTTAATCACTTGTGTTTTAGTGTATTCAGCCAAGTTTCAAGTAAATTAAAGTTCAAATAAATAAGAGGGAGCAGAGCGAGAGGTAGGCGAAAAAACTAACAGGGCCACCAATAAATGCAAAAGGGTGCCACAGAAAAATTCTCAACTCGTTTTACTTATCTCAATATAGATTTTCAGCTTGTATGGATCGCTTAAGGGCTAAAGTTCCGGCGAAGTCAATCTTTCAGAAATTGATAAAAAGGGGCTAAAAATAATCGAATCGAATTGAACAAAGTTCATCGAAGCGAATGAAATTTATTCAATTAAAATAAAGTTTATTTTATGGAGCGGCTGATTTTTTTTATATAACTGCTCCCTACGTTACGAATCATCTAATCGTTGATCCAAACGAATCGTCCTATTGATGCAATATTTGCTTCCCAATATTCGACATCACTGTTTGTTGTTTTTCAATTGTGAAAAATAGGAATTGCCGAGAATAATTTCTACCCTGTGTAATATTAGTGCACATTTACGTATTTTTCCAAAATTCGATCTATAGAATCAATAGAATATCGCGAATAAAATCGGTTACCAATTTTATCAGTGGTCGAGTTACTAATTCGATTGTAAGTCACAAAATTGAAGTGTTATACTAGAAAATAAAACATTTATATTTATTAATGGGTATTTTTACGCCAAGCCGTTTTGAGGCGGATTTAAAAAATGTTGTAGAGATGATCTTGTACTTTGCATCGTCTTAACGCAACGGAAATGCATAATGTCCAATAAAAAAATCTTCTCGACCGATTTAGGCAATGCAAACCACGAGTCCATTTTTACCTACCTTCGTTACAGATTCACGATCACAATTTAAAAAAAAAATTCGATAATAAAAATCAATTAATTAAAAAACCGTTGCATTCCAACGACGCAAACTTTATCGTGATATGTAGAGGTAATTGGCTACTCCGAGGACTCAAAGTCGAAAACATCGTTTTTCCGTAAATACATATTTGCTTTACGAAGTTTATGGGCCTAAGATGTCATTGAGCTCTTTGGGTGACGTCTCGAATGGGCTAATCAAACGGGACGATAGTTTTTCACAGTTCTCCAACGAGTCTATCCTGCCTTCCCAATGTAATTTCCTTGGTACTCGGCTTCGAGGGAGAGTTTTTATTCCCGACCTGCCTGATCGTCGACGCGGAGGGATAAAAATAAGAAGAGGACGGAAGGGGATAGGAAGAAAGGGGCCCGAGTCTAATGGAACCTATAGATGCTTTCGTCTTTTCAATTTTATGCAATTTCCTGCAAGCTTAAAGCTCGCGCGTCCGTTTCAATAGGAGTCTCACCGATCGAACGAGCAACGGAAGCGTCAAGCTCTCTCATACTGTATCTCACTTCCCACCTTTCTTCTCCTTCTCTCTCTCTCTCTCTCTCTCTCTCTCTCTCTCTCTCTGGACTATCTTTTCTTCTTCCCATAAGCTTTTCCTGAGATTCCTGCGCCGTGTCGCGACCTATCGACGATTTTTCCCTCGAACCAGACAGCCCCCTGCCCTTCGCACCTTCCTACCCTTCCATTCCAACGTCAGAATATTTAACTTTGTATGAAAAATAGCATTCCCAAGGAGCCAAGAGTTTTTACCCCCTAGTCAAGACAATTTCACGAAGGGTCTGCCACAGAGCATACGTAACGATATATATATATATATATATATATATATATATATATATATATATATGATGAATGCGTGCACCTATGTACCATCGATTTCGCGAAAGCGCGAAAGAAAAAGTTTTGGAGAAAAGTTGAATGGACCGAGCCATTGGTGAGTACATACTACGGGACTGACCCTTGGGGAGTCTCGAAATCGAGCAAAAGTCTATGTCTTTCTTTGCCCGGAAAGTTATAACTCTGGAAATCGCGACGAGTCGGCCCAAAAGTTTATCCGAACTTTCGTTTTGCCGAGTGAATTTCAAAGCCGCCGGGCAAATAATTCGCACCTCGAGATACACCTTGGTAGATACGAGAATTCGCAATTGTCGATTCGCGGGTATATAGTGTTAACGAAAAAGAGGCGACTCGGCTTTTTATTTCGGGTTGCGACGAAAAGTTCGATCGGTAATCTCGCGTTAAGGGGTCATGACTAGTTGTAAAAGTCGAAAAATCACTTTTTTGAAGAACACTGTAATTTGTACACAAAAAAAATGAGTGTTCTTCAGACGATACTTTTTCCAATACCTAATTTTTGTAGATATTTATCATCACGATTTGCTATGAAAAAAATCGCGAGAAGGAGCTGCTTTCGACTGTTACAACTAGGCTTAACCCGTTACGGGGTCTCCTAACTTTAGACGCTAACAAAGGCTATTTTCATGAATGTTTCTGAAAGGTTTATATTATAGATATTGATATAAAAGTTGTTACACTTAATAAATACCTTTTTTTTAATACTACTCATTTAAGTGAATATTTATAGACAAAAATGGTAGTTAAAAAAATGTCCTGAAGAAATTGTAGGTCTGCACTGTTGATGAAATCCCGGAGATGGATCATCCGAAACAAAACAATCAAACGGTTTTAGATTCAGTATATTAATGGCTATAGCGCATATCGTACGATTTTTGATGTATGCAAAAATAACAAAATGGCGGATATTTTTCGAAAAAACAAAAAAAACGTGTTTTTTACCGTTTTTTGCAATAGTAAATATCAAAATTGGAAGAAATGCCTGATATGCGCTATAGCTATAGTTGTGAAGGATATGTGGTTAAAATTTCATAAGGATCGGTTCAGGAGTTTCGAAGATTTCAATAACAAGCCGTCGAAAAACGTTGTTTCGAGAAAAACGCGTTCAAAGTTTGTTTGGGTTTATTATTTTTTAAATGTATTATATAATAATACATTTAATATTATTATAATTATATTATAAAAATAAAAATAATATTATTATTATTATTTTTTAAATGTATTTCGAAAGTGTATTTATTAAGTGTAACGTCTTTTATATCAATATCTATAGTATAAACCAATCGAAAAAATTCATGAAAATAACCTTTTTTAGCGTCTAAAGTGAGAAGATCCCTTAAGAAGACTTCATTTTCTTTTTCTTCTCATTTCACTTCTCATTTGAGGAGACGAGCGTTTGGAAATGCGAGAAAGAGCCGTGAAATAAAATTCGAGAAGTCGTAAATCGTTGAAGATGTTAGGGACGTTAGTCTCTCCCAGTGGCTGGTCGTATATATGCATATTAGCCAGCCCGGTAAAACGGCTCTGGGGATCTGTACAGAGAGCGAGAGGCTTTTAAAGAGATCCATGATATTATATAGGGGCTCGGGGTTCACGGAGCGAGAAAAGTCCCGGTGGAAAAGTTCTCACATAAAAATATTCCCGGATTTATGAGGAAACTTGGCATACCAAAGGACCGTACATACGTATATATCATTTATCAGGATGTACACGTATATATGACACGCGTATAGGTTATTCACACGGTGACAGTAATTGCCGAAGATGTATCGCCCTTCGCCGCGTTTTATCTTCTCGAATATCGTCTCCGACATGACGTAGATTTTACTCCCGGGATCCTCTCGATCCCGGGTGACATTTTTTTAGGGACGAAAATAAAAGAAATGAATGAACAATGCTGTTCGATTTTTTCGCCCCCCACCCCTTATTTTCGTACCGTATTTCCGATGTTATGCCGTCGTCTCGATCGTCTTGAGCAAATGGCCCAAATGGGAGGAAAAAATAACGTTGAACTCTGCCTCATTGGAATGCAACGAAAATTAATTATTTTTAATTAGTAAATTTGTTTGGCCTCAATTAGGCTGCGAAAAATGCTCGAACGTTTGTAAGTATTTTTATTCGAAATTTACGACCTCTATTTGCCAAAAAAGCTTTGGATAATGATGAAAATAAAAACATGAAAAGTGAACAAAAAAAAAACATATGGTTGCATTCGAACGATGCAAACTTCAACGTCATAGGACGGAAGTGAAGGAGAAAAAAAATGAAAATGAAGTTGGACCGTCATGAGGGTAAAATTAGTGTCGCCTTAAGGGAATCGTGACGTATTATAGTTTGTATATTTAGCACACCACGTATGCTAATCCAGACATGATTTTGCTTATAAACTATATCAGAAATAGAAAATAGCTGATATTCCATTAATTGCAAATGACGTCACGTGAAATGCCATTTAAGATAATTTAGAAAGAGAGAGAGAAAGCCACGAAGACAGACATCAAATGAGGAGTCAAAAATATCTGCTCTTTCGATAGGTGCATGGCACGTCAACTCTATGCGATATCCAGCCACGACGCTCGGATTATCCAATTCGATTATGCCTTTTAATTTATTCCTGACTCCATGAGTATATCATTTTGGCTTCGCGAAATTGAGTCACCATGTTACTATTTTCGTATTGAAAAGCATTTATTATTATGACGTTGAAATTTGCATCGTTGGAACGCAACCATTTTCATGTAATTTTTAATTTCCTTCATTCTATCATTATACAGTCTTCTTTTGCAAATAATAGTCAAGCAATTCTAACAGCCAAAATTCTGTAAAAAAACGTCTAAAATTAATTCTTGTTATATGTCAGCGATGCGAACGTTATTTATTAATTTGTGGCGAGAGGCTTGTAAATCCCGCGTTTTGAGGGGTCTTCTCATATTAGACACTGAAAAAAGGCTATTTTCATGAATTCTTTTGATAGGTTAATATTATGAATATTGATATAAAAGTTGTTACACTTAATAAATACACTTGCAAAATACATAAACATGTTTTTAAATGTATTTATGTAACCCAAACAAACTTTAAACGCGTTTTTCGCGAAACAGCGTTATTCGACGGCTTGTTGATAAAATCTTCGAAAATACTGAACCGATCCTTATGAAATTTTAACCACATTTAAATTTTTTTTTTTAATTTTGATATTCACTTTTCTTTGCCAAACGCGGTGAAAAAAAAACACGTTCTTTTCGAGAAATGTCCGCCATTTTGTTATTTTTGCATGTATCGATGATCGTATGAATTGCGTTATTTCATCAACAGTGAGATTTCATCAACAGCGCAGACCTTCAGCATCTTTAGGACATTTTTTTAACTACCATTTTCGTATATAAATAGTGACTTATATAAACAAAGAAAAAACATTTTTGAATGTATTTCGAAAGTGTATTTATTGAGTGTAACAACATTTATATCAATATCTATAATATAAACCTATCAAAAAAATCATGAAAATAGCCTTTTTTTAGCGTCTAAAGTGAGAAGACCCCTTACATGATATTGTCGAGGGAATATCTATAATTTGAATGCGGCATTGGCCATCCATTCGATGAATGGGAGGAGTAAGTCCACGTGAGCATCGATAGGCACATGGCCGGCTAGCTTTTTCCCCTCGGGTAAAAGTGTAAGCTTTTGCAAGTTCGTTTTGAATTTTTACGAGTACATATGTATACGTATAGTTTTGTAGCTCCTGGTCATCAATTTAACAGCGTAAGTCTTTAATATAGCGAGCATTGGGCAGAGGATGCTTTTAACCGAGCGAATCCGCCAATAGCACCCCTCTTAATCTACCTGGCGACCCTTTTTTGGTTCTACCGTAAGCGGATTAACTTGGCTCGCGAAACGAGCACAAGAGAAAAGGATAGAGAGGCGTGTGCTATTTCTATATTTGTATGCACGGAAAAGTGCCCATCAATATTCCAGAAAATTGCGAGTATTTTCTTTTTTTTTCGTTCCTCTATTTTTGTCGTAGCGACCGCTGGCGATGGGACTCTCGTTCGACTCCTCTCTTACTTGTGTTTCCGTTTCTCCCCCTTTTGTTCTTGCATTGCGGCTGAGCTTGCGCGTTAATCAAGCATGCGAAATTAATTTAATAATAGGCTGTTGAGTGGTTCCCGGCCCTGCGGCTTAAGCGCTCGACTTGAAAGCTTGTGCTTATATAAGAAGTTGTGGAAAAATAAATTGAAAAGCTTAAAATGTGTGGATTCGGAAGAAGTTGGCGCTCGCATTTGCCGAATGGCTTCCGAATGAGGAGTCTCTTGTTTATTCCTTTACTGTTATTATTTATCAAAGCATTTTTGGCGAATTAAATTTGCAGACTGCTAAAAAGGACCTGAAAAAATATTTAAGTAATTTATGTAGTCTGTGACCGCCGAAAAATAATTTGGGTATTTGAAAGGGTCTCTTCACTTTAACGCTAAAAAAGGCTATTCGCATGAATTTTTTTTGATAGGTTTATAATAATATAAACTATAAATCCATCTATCTATAATAAACTGTCTATAATAAATATAAGTATCATTAACTATGAATCTAGCTATAAACTATAAATCTACCTATCAATATCTATAAAGATATTGATGTAAAAGTTGTTACACTCAATAAATACACTTTCGAAATACATTTAAAAAAATATATTTATTTATTTAAGTCACTATTTATTGAGGACGATGGTAGTTGAAAAAATGTCAAAAAAATTGTAGGCCTGCGCTGTTGATGAAATCTCGGAGATGAATCATCCGAAACAAGAAAAATGAAACGGTTTTAGATTCAGTATGTTAATCGCATATCATGCGATTTTTTATATATGCAGGGATAACAAAATGGCGGATAATTTGCGAAAAAACAACAACAAAAAACCGGGTTTTTCACCGTTTTTGGCAAAAAAATAGTAAACATCAAAATTAAAATAATCTGTGGTTAAATTTGTGTGGTTAAAATTTTATAAGGATCGGTTCAGTAGTTTCGAATATTTTATCAACAATCCGTCGAAAAACGTTGTTTCGAGAAAAACGCGTTTAAAGTTTGTTTGGGTTACGTAAATACATCAAAATTTGTTTAAATGTATTTCGAAAGTGTATTTATTAAGTGTAACAACTTTGATGTCAATATCTATAATATAAACCTGCAAAAAAAATCATGAAAATAGTCTTTTTTTAGCGTCTAAAGTGAGAAGACCCTTAAAAAAAATTGACATTTCATTGCATTCCAACAATGCTCCCATCACACGAGGTCGCTTCGAGAAACCAAATTTTCCTCGTGCTTCGAAGCTCGACCCTAACGAGGAGCGATCAAAAGATTCGTTTTTCTCCCTTGCGCTGTGAACTAATAATTCTCGCAACAGCCCCCGCAAAGCCCATCTGATAATCGAAGAACAACGGAGAGCAGCGACGAGGGTGGGCAAGAATTAAGGCAGAGGGAGCGAAATAGAGCGAGGGAATTAAAGGGAAGAAATCGTCCGAAAGGACGACGGCTCTCCGCGGTCACGCGCGCCCATAAAAGTAGGCCGTGCTTTTTCTTATTGGCGGCCGGGCAACTGGGACCTTACGAAACAGCTTCGTGGCGTCGATCCCTGTACACCCCGTGTTGATTGTGGCGTTTTATCGGACCAGCTTTTGCCCGCGGCTACGAGTGTGTGCCGGAAATTTAGTTCGTGTGTATGTTGGGGATGAATTTTAGGGTCGTAGCCCCTACACGAATTGTAGGGGTTATATACCAATCGAAAAAAACATGCTTTCCAGTTAGTTAAAAAATCCTGTTTTCTATATAGTTCGATACATACCTCCAATTACGAAAAAAAAAACAAAAATATTCAGTCCGATAATGACCAGGAAGCTTAAGCAGCTTTCGCGCCAATTTCGACCTAACGGGCAGTAAACATTTTCAGCAATCTCGGAGATCGTCGCAATTCTTTTCGCATAGGGTTAGAATTCGCATTCTAACCCTGCTAGCTTAACGGAGTATACCTCTCTGGAAGCCCAATTTGAAGGGTCAGAATGATGATTTTTTTCCTAGCAACACATTGGTTGGAATATATTAATTTTTTCCCAGCATATTGTACGCATGTTTATGGTTACAATTTAATTTTTTCGGAAGAAAATCTTTCAAAGTGTTCGTGGTGCTGCAGTTGGCGTTGCAGTCCTCCAGCGGCGAGGCCCGAAACGACGGGATCTCTACCAGGCTCAAATGTAATTTGAAACGAAAACAAAAAATGTTTTCTTCGAGTATGTCCAACTGGGTATGGGTTCACGATCCACTTTCCGAAGTTTCGGAAAATACGAAAAAATGACAGCTTCTCCAAAGAAAACCTCATTTTTCTCTTGAAAAAACAGCATGTTGAAGTCATTGTTATTAACAAATGGTTCATCCAATTAAAAAATGCGATCGTGAACCGAAAATGACTACTGCTTCAACGCTAACTGTGCAAATTCAAGTCAATAGTCTGAAAGTTACTCAAGATACCAATCCCACCGTGTAAAGATATGTAGTTTCGAGATAATCGCGTTTAAATTCAACGGATCGCGGTAAACGCGACGCACACTGTTCCACTAAAATGGGTGTAACTTCGTCAATTTTTAGAATTTCAGGGTCCGGTTGGCCTTAAAATATTCTTACAAGTTCACACTATAACAAAATACAAAAAACGATTTTTTTAAGTTTCCCGAAAGGGATACCCCCTTAACGTCAGCGTGGTAAAAATAGATGTACAGGCACCAGAATTTGACAATATTAAGGACTCACACCTAAACGATTTTTTTTATGTCGATTTTCGGCTTTTAGAAAATTTTCAAAATATTTTCCGCAAATGTCATGTCGATCCGTTCAAAATCGACGGAGTTCTGGGCGTTTATAGGTAGGTTTCGCGAACCAGCGAACTTCAAACGTGTTTTTCTCAAAATTACTTTTTCGAAATTCGTGACCACGATATCTCAAAAATCACTGCACCGATAAACTTCAAACTTTGCAAGCTTTTTTCACATATCAAAAAGCAGTCTTTGAATGGAGGAATTCTTGTTTATCTTTGATCGTTTCTTTCACCAAAAATCGATACTTTCCCTTTGGACTGGGGATATTTTTTCAAAAATCAATATTTGATCAAATCCTTCGTCCAAGCACTAAAAATATCTCATGCAAAAACTAAAAGCCTAAAACTAAATTATTTTTTATTGCCTCGGATGATTTATTTCCGAGCAGCAGTGGTGACCGCGAAGGACGTTTTCCAAACATCGGTCTCCACCAACCATTTTGTATCTGCCACATTTACAAATATTTTTCAATACAAACATTGTTAAAGTTATTTAAAACCATACTCTTCACTGTAAAAAAAATAATCGGAAACACGGACACATGTTTCCAGAAAAAAATTCAAATGAGTTACAAAAATGTAACCCCTTAATGAGACAAAAGCGGGCGGCACCAAGTGAGAAGAAGGTGACTACAAAAGTGGTCGAAGTCTCCGTACACAAACGCCTGCTCTGACAGGCGTGTATCATCCCAAATAGTGACGTTTCCGCGCGTTCAAACACAAAGTGCCGTGGGCCATTCTGGCACGAATGGCCGATGACGTTTACGACGCTATTAAGTTTATTACCGACGATATTCGCGCAAGAAGAGTTTAAGACTTTCGGGTTGTGCTGCCCTCTGTGCCTTTGTGCACGTATGATACGAGGATCTCGTTGCAATTCTCCATATTTAGAAAGTGCGATGTACATAGCCTCGAGGGAGTAGCCTGCTTACGGCTCGCATCTATCATGCTCCTTGAAATTCTATACGAAGCTGCCTTTCGCGCGTCTCCCTCCGATGTCCCTTATAGCCATCGATGTTCGGCCCCGGCAACGTTGTTTCGCAGTAAACACTCGATGGACGCGTAGAGTATATGTGTACACGTCGTGGGACGTCCACGACGCTAAAAGCCCGCGTGGTCAACGAGAAAAGCTCCGCAGGTACAGTTATTGGCCACCCAAGAAACGACAGCTATACGTCAGTGCCTCGTGTTCGAGTGAAATCGTCGTTGCAACTACTTGAATGAAATACAAAGGGGAAGAATTCTTCATCCCGAGGGTCATCCACGGATAGTCGACCGTAAAAATCGACTCTTTCACATTTTGGTGAGTATTGTCAATGAAACGTTAAATGACAGTCCAATTTTACAAACTCCCATCAATTTTCGTCACGAAACGTTGGAAACGTTGTTTGTGTGTTTTATGTGCTTTGGTCGCTCTCCATCGTCCGCACGGGCGTGTTTCCATTTGTGATGCCAATTTGAAACGAGTGGCCAATGACTGTGCCACGTTCGGTGTAGCCACGCAATGGAGCCTCAACCGAAGCATCGAGAAAGACGACCTAACACACACACGCACACATGAGCACATGCGGTATCGAATTTCGATTAATCGATCGGTAGACCATTACGCGGGTGCCACCAGCTCTTGGTACCATTAATAAAAGGGCTTAATATTGTAAAGAGGATCGAGCGGACGCACCGAGGCCTTCGGGCTATATAGCTACGTCCTATGCGTTTCTGGTTTGCTAGATGGATGACGCTGCAGCAGAGGGTCGAGAGAGGGCGCTCTGTGTAATGGACGGCACATACATGTATACCACAAATGGGATACTCGGCAAGCAATCCGTATTTTTTTTTGGCCACCACCGCTTGTTAGTCCGTACGGCCTATCCACAATTCTCTCCCGCTATATGACAACGATATAGTAAGCTGTCAGCCATTTTACGAGGGAAACCAGAACATCAGGATTTCGTGATAAGCCATGAATCCCTCGGCCTGCCATTTTCCCTTCATCATAGACGAAACTGGTTCGAGGATTATGCGCGATTGGCGAATCAATTCAATTCACCCTTTTGCCCTCTTCATTAGGATTGTGTGGAATTGCATCACATGTGCAGAGTCCGGAAGTATGCATGAAGGACTTATGGAGTTCATTGACAACAAAAGCCAAGGGTGGATAGATTGGTCCATGTAAATAATGAAACGGTTGCCCGTTAGTGTGACTGAAAAAATCGTAACTGATTTTGCTATAAAGTGTTTCATTAGAATCAGCTGTTAATAAGAGGTTTAACGATGCGTTTGAACAACCAAGTCGAGGATGTACGGACTGGAGCCTTTTGGCAGATTAGAAAATGGGTCTATTGTTACATTCGAAGTTTTCCGAGCCACTGTCCCATCAAAGTCAATCTTTAAAGTATTCGGTGTGAAAGTAAGCGCCAATGTCATACATTCCTAACTGATATATTTCCAAACGACTGAACCGCATGGAATCAACATACCGTTTCTATAGCGGGACCAGAACCACCAGGACTTCCTTGATCTTTGATGAGTTTGCCCCTTCACGGTGAACAGGTCGAATATTTGTTTTCCCCCTTCAACATCAAGCCCTAATTGAACGATCACCTTACCATCCTATTACTCAGCCACCTAACGAGAACGATCCGAGGGGAAGTTCGTTGTCTGTCTTAATATTCGTAAAAGTGCAAGGGAATCAAGAGGACCGATACGAGAAGTGTACGATCTGAAGTAGGCCGGTACGAGGGTTGAGTCACTGGACGGGGGGCTGTATTGACTTTGGGTGGTTCTTGTGAGTCTTAGAGCATACCATCGAGAGGCAACTTGGCTTTACAAATAATTGTTTTTCTCTCGATTCTCGTTACGGTCTTCCTCACGACTTCCCCTCACCAGCCACCTGGAAATCCTCGAGTTAAAAGGGAAATATCAACGCACCCTGGGCTCGCCAACTTTCGAGCACTTCGATGTAGTTCAAGAATGCGAGAGTGGTCGGTGAGCGCACGGAACCTCGATGTGTCAGAGTTTTCAACGGGCTAATGATCAACTGCATATTGGCCGATAGAATACGGGCTTAACGGCAGATCCTTTGCTGTTGCAAATCACGTTCATTGGGCGATTTCGTATGTCAGCAGTAAATTCACATGAGCACGTGTATACATCGGTGGGAGTGTTCGATGTGCAGAATGGGAAAAGATAGCTAACAGGGTGCGGAAGCTAACACGATTTTACATACGCGTTCACGGGCGAAGGGATATACACATTGTTCATCGAGTGCAAGAAGAAAGCACAGTGATTGGCATACTACATTGGTATCTTCATCAGCAGCGACTTGACGTGGGATCTGCCAATCGCTGTGGCGGATGGTCAACAACTGTGTTATTTTGTGGCAAACTATGATATCGGGCGACGATGCGTGGAGGGAAACCGTAGCGAAGCGGGCGAACAAAGCACTCGCCCTGCGCCAGAACGGAATGCAATTAGGTTCAAGGCATTGTCAATCTGAGCATTGAGCATGACCATTGAATACCCTGGAGCACACACGCTGGCTTCGCTTTCCTTCGCTGGCCGC
Source organism: Ophion ellenae (assembly GCA_963210295.1). NCBI lineage: Eukaryota > Metazoa > Arthropoda > Insecta > Hymenoptera > Ichneumonidae > Ophion > Ophion ellenae. The sequence continues at coordinate 39,232,314 of OY723390.1, read as the reverse complement.
CCACGTCTCATGCTCGACCCTTCGCGTTGTCCCTTTTCACAACCGACTATTCAGCATCCCCATGCACACACGGACCCACGTCCATTCATTCTATTGGAGTAACAAGCCACTGTGAGCTTTCCAGCATCAGTTGCGAGAAACCCACAGCGTGGGCCCCTAACGTCCTCGTTGCGTCTGCAAAAGCTCACCCGCCCTGCAGTCACTGGAAAGCAATGCGACGTAGCACATCGCGTCGCATGGATTTGCCTAAGGATCGGAACTCGCATGTCTGATAGCTGGCCACCAGCACTGCTGGACTTTTTTGAAACGCCTAGAAGATTCGAATCCTCGCGAGGACGAAGGCTAGTAACGGTGTTGCAGGAATCTGAAGATGGACGATGTTCATATAGGTACTTCCTGATAGCCCTGGAAGATGGATCGTGCGACATTCAAGCGGGCGGTACGTGCGAGCCACTGTGAATTAATGACATGTCGTGGATAACTGATAAAATATACTATAAGGCTGCGAAATCATCATGGAGTATTATGGATCTTGAATGATGTTGATATCGAAGGAGACAGCAGGATCGTAAATACTCCTGACAGCATGCAGAGACTTGGTGGATCTAGAATGCTTTTTTTCTAACTCTTGAATATCAACCCTTTTGAAGCAGAGTAAAGATTATAGTCATTAGGAATCTCCTTAGATCCAGCTGCCCCAAACTTCACGTGCAGACAATCCAGATGCATGCAAAGTGGAATCTGGCTCTTCCGCAGTCTTGCAGTAACAACCATATCCCACATTCCCTTCGCGTGCAATCTTCCAGTACGACGACACATTTGTTCAACTAATTTTAGATCCGACTAGTTACGGGTAGTGTTAACTTTGACTCCTTTCTGAGGCTCAGACGCAGTGCAGGAAGCGCGCATGAGATATGTGTAGCAGAGCATCACAGCAGCGTTAACACAAACAAGCCGTGGAAGCTGTGGGAGCATATGGCTGTGAGCAAGTGAGGAAAGGGGACGCTAGCCGACGTTAATTCGATTAGACTTCACTTGAGTCGACGCTCGGACGTAGTGTAGTTAGAGAGGTTGTGAGAGGGTGTGCAATGGCTGTTGCAGTGGACAGGTCTGTTCCTCCGGCAGTTCCATAGACCGAGGGAGTCCATGAGAGACATAAGCGCATGGATATCCTACCGTGCCCTTGTGCTCGTGAAGCATAACAGAACGTCTACGAGCATACGGCATCTTTACACTTTAGTCTGGGATAACAAGGTGCGGTTATTGGCGATTCTCCAGTAACTGCCACCCGGTGTAACGAATCCCCGAGGATCGGAATATACCCAACGTATGTCAGCGACTGATCCCTCGAGCGAGTGGCCAATCATTCCACCTTTTACGCTCTATCGCGAACCAACGAGTTGCAATGCATCAAGAGTTGTGGCAGCGTATTGTACAGCTATGATGCTTCAAGTTTCGCGCGTCTCAGCACTCGTCAAACTTTGTTGGAAAGTTGCTCAACTTCCGATTTCCGTGTAGTAATATTATAGTCGCATCAGAAGGATTAACGCAAGCGGCATAATTTCCTTGATGCTCAGCTGCGACTGACAGTGAATCAAGTGATCATATCAATCGAATGATTCTCATTGGATGTCAGTAGACAGACGTGTAACGGACTTGACGTTTGTTGGATACTCGTGCGTCCATATATGCTCAAGCATACTCCGTGCCTGCGCAAATACACATACACACGGTACGATGGAGAGGCTGCTTTGATGGATAAGCGAGGACTCGTGTCTATTACCGTATCGCTCATTAAGTCTGAATATCGATTAGCCGTACAAGGATGACCGGGAAAACGGAGGGGGGGGGGGGGGGTGACTGTACAATCGCACTAGCTCGTCACATACCACCAGACTCCCTACTACCAATACAATAATACAAGTGAATTTCATTACACCTGGACAAAGTACCGATGACAACGAACCGTAAGTGCTCGCTCAACTGCGATTATATCTCGTTGATGGACCAAAATTCTCAATGTTTCAGGTTGATGATTTGAACACCTTCACTGGGCAGAGATGAACTTCCACTTCTCACTAGATTTCTACTACTGGGCAGAGATGAACTTCTACTTTCCACTAGGTTTCTTCTACCGGGCAGAGATGAACTTCTACTTTCACTGTATTTCTACTACCGGGCAACGATGATCTTCGACTTTCCACTAGGTTTCTACTACCGGGCAGAGATGAACTACTTTCCACGAGGTTTTTACTACCGGGCAGAAATGAACTCCTACTTTCCACTAGATTTTTACTAACGAGCAGAGATGAACTTCTACTTTCCACTACATTTTTACTACCAGGCAGAGATGAACTTCTACTTTCCACTACATTTATACTACCCGGCAGAGATGAACTTTTACTTTCCACTAGATTTCTACTACCAGACAGAGATGAACTTCTACTTTCACTGGATTTCTACTACCAGGCAAAGATGAACTTCGACTTTCCACTAGGTTTCTACTACCGGGCAGAAATGAACTTCTACTTTCCACTAAATTTCTACTACCGGGCAGAGATAAATTTCTACTTTCATTTCAACTTCAATCTTCTACTTACATTTCAACTACCGGGCAGGGTTGAACGTCTACTTTCCACTAGATTTCTACTACTGGGCAGAGATGAACTTCTACTTTCCACGAGGTTTTGACTACCGGGCAGAGATGAACTCTTACTTTCCACTAGATTTTTACTACCGGGCAGAGATGCACTTCTACTTTCACTGGATCCCTACTACTGGGCAGACATGAACTTTTACTTTTCACTGCATTTTTACTACCGAGCAGAGATGAACTTCTACTTTCCACTACATTTCTACTACCGGGCAGAGATGAACTACTTTCCACTTGATTTCTACTACCAGGCAGAGATGAACTTCTACTTTGCACTAGAATTCTGCTACCGGGCACAAATGAACTTCTGCTTTCCACTAGATTTCTACTACCGGGCAGAGATGCATTTCTACTTTCCACTAGATTTCTACTACCGGGCAAAGATGAACTTCTACATTCAACTAGATGCTTTCCACTACAATTTATAAGACAGTATTTGTTTCCCGACGCATGTTGTTTCGAACGCGACGTGAGAACGACTGGAAAACGCTCGCGAAGAAGTTTGGGCATTATCTTGCGCGCTCGAGTGCGCTGGCATAATGGCAAATAAAATTGACCGGCCAGGCGGAAAACGAAGGAAATGGAAGAATCGAATGAACGCATTTTTTTCGTTGATGCTCGTGGAGGTAGGGTGGCATTCATCGAGGGGGAGGTTTGATATCGCTCGAGGCTGCGTGAGAGCATCCAACGGGTAGTAACTTCTCGTTCCACCACTCAACTATACTCACCAATAGATATATTTAATCCTGGCCATTGAAAGGTTGTGATGGGAAAGCTTTAGCGCTTGGAATGCAGTAGTTTGTGCCCTTTCGTTTGATGGAACTTTGGATAGATCCCTGCACGTATTTCTATATATACGCTTAACATTCGCAATTCCCATGTGCCAGCGACCATCCAGGACACACCATTGTCACTGGTCTCGCACACTCGTATGGTACGCGGGTTCAACCACCCGCGATAGTTCCACAGTGTCACGCGCTCCATACGTATACCACGTACACGTGTGTGGGCGTATATATAAGCAGGTTCCCAGTTTCGGCAGGGGACTCGTATAGGCTTTCATTAGCCGCAGGAAATTAACTGGATGCTGCTGGTTTCTCTGTTCGCTCTCGCACCCATCGCGTCCCTTTTCGAACGAGATATACGAGTTAGAGAGAAAGGTATCTCTCGCTGGAGCCAACGTCGAATTCGGCACGCGCATATAGAAATAGGCGCCATGTACCGAATACAACACGGGAATTCGAATAAAGCGGAAAAAAATGACCGGAAGTGAGCGAGAGAGGGATGCCAAGAGAAAGAAATAGAAAGATTGGGCGAGCCGAAAAACAACGAGCTTTTTTTAACGGAGCATCGATCTGGTGGACGAAAGAAATATTGACGCTGGACAAGTCAACAGATGTGGCAGGGGCGAACATTTTTTTATGGGATTTAAACTCGCGTGATGCAAAGGGAAATGGAGATAATTGGGATTGTAACTAATTATTGTTTATGGTACGAATGTATGTTGATACGTAACTAAATATTGATGACTCTTGAGGGTAGTATTGGTATAGTAGGTAGTTAACTGAAATTTGAAAAATTGGTCTTTTAAACTTCATTCGATTATTCTACAGACCTTGCCGTCTACGTATGTGAAAACCGTTTAATGATACTTAAAGAATTAGCTGAGGGGTAGAAATTATAAGGAATACGCTCGGGGAGCGCAGTCGAGACGCAGCGTGTTTTTCTAGAAACATGATTTTTAAATTGGCAACTACGATATCTCTATAACTAATTGGCCGATTGAACTCGGATTTGGTATACGGCTTTAGTATACTGTTTTTCAACATTGATAACAGAAGGGAGCCAAAATATCAACGTTTTTTTTCATATAACTCGTAGAATTGTCAAAATAATAGGAAAGATAGATAATCAAAGTTTAGCATGCCGGTATTTTGCAAATGTTTTATTTGCTGAATCTGGTACCAAACATCACAACATTCATACAAATTAAGAATATGTTTGGTTTTTTTTTCAGATTCATACGACGTCTGCAACACTGGTCGCCAAATGGCGGCGTTTTCCACATACCGTTATAAACATACGTACATGATAATACATTTTTTCGGATTAAAAAAAAAGTATACGTTCTTGAAGGGTCAATAAACATGTGTAAAAAATTTGAGAAAGGTATATCGAACAGTTCAAAGGTTATTCCATTCTAATAGTCACCTCCAAAACCGCGCTTTAAACAATCATTTCAATAATTAATAATTTTATAAATATTTTTTTTTTTAAATAAAATATTATAATAATAAAATAATATAAATAATAATAAAAAATAGAGCCTCAATAATTTTGTTGATGCTAATTTGAATATTTACGTTGGCAATTTGAAGCCCGAGATAAATTCTTTCCGCCCATGAGACACACGCTTCCTCTACGAGGAATAAAAATTTGACAGTTCAACGAAGCATACACTGGAATTGTAAATATAACTAGAACACGTGACTGACGTCCCGATTAAAATAATCGTAAATGATGAAATTGAAAAGGTGTGAGGGTAAGAAAATAATTCGTCCTCATTCCATTCGGTCGTGATCTGAAAGCAGCAACCCCAATGGTCCAACAGGAACGAGGGGTAGGTGTGCGATTCCCTCAACGAGGGCTCTCACCCTTACCCCTCTTTTCTCTGCTCTCATTGTCTACGCCGCGTTATCCGGTTTGTCTTTGTTCGACTGCTATTATCCACAACTATCGCACTTTTCTCCTGTTCTCGTTCGTTTCATTTTTTTTTCGCTTCTCTGGCGCGCGTCACACTATCCGGCGACCCTCTTCCGGCGAGCCGTAACTGAAAGAATCGCGATTTTTTTTTTTCATCCCCTTTGGAAAACAGCGGAAGCACAGGGAGTGCGAAGATGAGAGGCGGGCGAGATCCCACGGGCGCGGGGGATGAACGAGAGACAATGCGCGCGACGAGAGGGTGCGAAGGAACACTCATGGGGATGGAAACAGATGAACAGATAAAAGAGAGAGAGAGAGAGAGAGGGGGGGGAAGAGGGTAGACGGTGAATTTGCATAATTGTTTTCAGTTTACCATCGGTGCTCTCTTCCCGGGGCGACCCCGGGGCTAATGAAGAAAAATACGCTCGCGACGGCGAAGGATACGGCAAGGGAAAAAGGGAGAAACTCACGCCCGGGCGCGATATACCATTGCCTAAGGCTAACCAACCGATTTTCCACGCCTCCGGCGTAAAACGAGACGCAAACTTTGCCCCTTTCTCTTACTCTCCGTCTTTCTCATTTTCCTCCATATTGAACAACGCGGAATACAAAGTCCGCGGTGGGATTTATATTTATGCGTCTCGCGTCGTTTCTTTACGTTTTTTTTTTTCCATTGCGTTAAGTCGTAAACGTCGTGATTCACCTTTCGATTAGTTCGTGAATATTTTCCCACTGGAAAACCTCGGGCGCGAATGAAAATAAAAGATTCAACGTTCGTACGTTGATAATTTTGATTTACAGGGTGTCTCAAAATGGGCTAACATTTGAATTTATCAATAAAACGTATTATTTATATGAAAAGTACGAATATTTTTATTTTAATGTAAAGTATAAACATGGAGGTTATGTGTGTTTAATAATTTCTTAATTAAATTTTAATTAAGAAACATTTTGGTATAATTGCGGACTGATTCAATTAATGGTGCGTCGAATTGCTTCCATGAGCTCCGGAATTGTCTGTGGATCATTGGCATAGACTTTTCCTTTCAGAAAACGTCGAAGAAAGAAGTCCAATGGTGTCAAATCGCACGATCTTGGTGGCCATTTCACATCGCCACGGCGCGAGATAAGACGACCATGAAACTTCGTCTGCAATAACTACCGTAAAACAGGGCTACTTTGACATTCAGGGTAACTTTGGCAGTCTTCGGGACTACTTTGACAGAGCGCCAAAATACGTTTGAAATGTGTGCGCAGCGAGAGCCCGCTCGACCTCCTGTGGCGGGCGGCGGGTGCGGGGAACAAACTTGAACAATAATTTGTTGTTCACGTTTATCATAATGTTAGTAAAGTTCATTGTGATGTTCCTCAAGTTGACTTTGATCTCAATGACAATTTTAAGACTCATTAAGTGCCTCTAATAGCACCCCAGGTACTTGATATTTTTGTGTAAAATATTTCCTTAAGGGAGGGCACCACTGTAACTGCCCATTTTCGACCGTTTTCTTTGGATTTGAAAAAAAAGGAATAAAATACATGGTCAAAAGAGCTTTTAGGTTTTATAAGGTATACATTGAAGTATGTAAAAAACTAAATTATTTGTCAAAGGTATACAAAATGGCGGCGCACGAGTCATTATAGCGCTACTATTTTCCGCCAATTCTCTCCGCGGCACGCAGTAGAACTGTCGTAAATTTAGTCCCGGAACTAAGAGTGAAATACTTTCGTTAAGTATATTATTTTAAGCAGTCAAGCACGGGGGGAAAAGAAAAATAGACACGAGTTTGAAAAAATGTTCGTTTTTCGATCATAATTTTCATCTCAAAAGTAATATTTTTTATAATTTTCGATTCATCGGAAAAGCGCTCGTACTTGACTGTTGAAGCAATCTAAGAAGCTACAGTTAAAATTTAAAGTCAAATGGACGAAAATTGTTCGAGTTCTGCTGCCTTAATAACGATGACAATTTGATTATAAAAAATCGCTGTTTTTCATGTATATTGCATAAAATATTATATTTTTTATCAAAATGGTTCTAAAATAACCCTTAATCTTTGACATAAGTTGCATTTCAATGCCTCTTCAAAGAAGCCCCACACTCCGGGCTACTTTGACACTTTAATAAATGTATATATCAAACTGTGAGGGGGTTGTGGAGCTTGACTTTTTTTTTATACATTTGATAGCCAAAGGACACACTGTTCTATTGGAGCAAGAAAAGTTGGTATCTAGGATGTTAAAAAAAGTTACCTACGAAAAACTTCCAAAACCTTTTCAAAGTATCTAGGATGTTGAAAAGAAGTCACCTACGAAAAACTTCCAAAACCTGTTTTTGGAAGTTTTTACGGTATGCAGTAACAATGCAGCAAATAACAATTTCTATGCGTTGCTCGATCGTCTAATTCTCCATGACTAAACGTCAATACTTTCTGTCGCTAGTTGTCAAAGATTAGTATATGTTCGCCACAAAAAAATGCGATTCAAAATGTCCGGTCATTTCGCGACACCCTTTAGTTCACCGCGAATTGTCCAGTCTGAATATTAATTTTGAAAATTATTTTGTCTCGAGACTTCGCTCGAGCGTTTTACCTACTGATATTAACGGATACTGGTTTTATTTTTGGCCGCAGATACGTGCTATAAAATTTGAACCACGAAGTTTGTTTCACTGCATCGTTTTCGAGAAAAAAAAAAATCATTGATATATGGTAAATTTAAAACAGTGTCACGATGAATCGAGAATTGACCTGGAATTTCAACGTTAATGGCACAGTTCGACCACGAGAGATACTGACCGCGGCGAAAATCTGAATTGTTCATGAGAAAGCGTGCTAAATAGCCGAGATTCAATCATTTATTTCTCAGCGCGATGTAGTGCAACTTATCGATATTTCGGGATTAAATTCATCGTTTAGAATAAAACAGTCCGATTCAGCATTCATCGCCGAACGGATCGACCCTGCAATATCAATATTTCAACTCGTTCCTACAATTTTAATGTATGACATCGGTGCAGTGCAACGAAAAATTCATTCTTATCGAATGTTCACACTTGTTGGACCTTTTACACTGTGAAAATCCCTTAAACGTTAAACGTTAAGAGATTCGCGACCTCAATTCACAAACAAAAGGCTTTAGATAATGATAAAAACAAACACATGTAAAATGAACCAAAAAAAAATCGAAACATTCCGAAGACGCAAACTTCAAGGGCATTTCAACGTCACCCCGAAGCGAATTACTATTTCGACAATAATAGAAGAAAGTAATAAAATAATGAAACTCAACAGGACTATTGGCATCGTGAATCTCGATAGCTTCATTTTAATCTTCAACTTTTCGCCAATGAGCGTAGGAATAATAGTACAAGGGAAAACACCACGAAGATCGATGCTCTCAATCACGATATAAATTTCAATATTCGTACCACGTATGTGCAATGCTTTTTTGCCCTCCCCTCCTCGTCTTTTTCGCTCTCGCCCTTTTTTCCCTCTCTCTCTCTCTCGAATCACATCGTGCGCATGAATAATTTAAATGTCTCGAGGGCCTCACAGAGAGGACGAGGGGTTAGGCGGTGGGGAAAAAGAATTTGCGCGAACTGTAAAACGAGAGAGAGAGAGAGAGAGAGAGAGAGAGAGAGAGAGAGAGAGAGAGAGAGAGAGAGAAAGAGAAAGTAAAAGGATATATTGATTTCTCGAAATAACGTAGCAGAGAGATAGTCGAGAGATTGTTACACAAGGGGAACCGAAAAAGGGTTTGGTGAACCGGTGTTGAGGGACGGTTTTGCCATTCGAAAAAAAAGAGAGAGCGAGAGAGAGCGAGAGAGAGAGAGAGAACCCCACCCCCTCGCGTTTCTGCAACCATTGTAAAAGGGCAGGGGTTGAAGGGGGTTGAAGCCGAGATGCAGGACGGGGGGGTGAAAAAGCCAAGGCTGGTCACGTGTAGTGTCCGGGGGAACGCGAGCCGCATACCAAAACTCTTTCGAGCAACTCTCCTCCTACTCTTCGCCTCCCTCGGCACGCTCTGCAAAAGCCATCCCCTCCCTTGCTTCACCCTCCACCCTCAGTTCTGTTGCAACGTGCAAAAACCCTCGCAACCGTGTCTTCCTTACTAATCCCTGTATTTTCTCGTCGAGCAACTTGAAGCTGCGTCCTTGAGTAGTGTTCTGCAAGGTGGGTGCAGGGCTTGAAGAATGGAGGTAGGTAAGAGGTTGAAGACGAGAGAAATCCGGGTTTGGAAAGGGCGCGGAGAGAAATAAAACAAAACGGGGGAAACGTGCCCGCTCCGACGGGACTTTTTCGTTTCCTCAAGGCTCTCCCTCTCTCTCTCTCTCTCTCTCTCTCTCTCTCATCAGCTGTAAACTTTTTCCTCGCTTTGACTAGTGATTATGCGGTGACCCAAATGCATCCATGAAGCGAATAGGTTCACTCGAATACGTAAACATATTCACTCAATTATCGTGGAATGAATGAGTTTCGTGAATGTTCTGAACGGCTCGCCGCAAATTAATAGTTTGCGGAAGGTACAATGAAAATCGAACTGGAGTTTGCAATAGAAGCGAAAATCGAAAAAATCGAAAAAATCGAAGTTCGAAAATCGAACTGGAGATGTGCAATAGAAATTTGGAAAAAAGATGTGGTATCGTAATAGAAATGAGAGTGTGAATATGAATTTCCGTTGTGTTCCAACGATGCAAACTTCAATACCATAAATGAAAGACGAAGGGAGTCTTTCTGTCAAGGAACATCAATTAAGTGTCCGCATTCGATTTTATTGAAACTCATGTATGTGATTGTGCATTGAAAATTATTAGACGCGTTTTTTTTTTTATCGACGGAAAATCGGCTAAGGGGAGAAACCACCCCTCAAAGAAAGGCCTGTCACCCCTTAATTTACTTTTTTGTCTATACATCTATAATGGATTGTTCATCACTTTACATTAGAAGAATTTTGGTTTTCGTTTCATTCGGATCGGTGGACTACTGGTCGGTGAAACTGCAAAACCACCCCTTGACATGCCTTTCTTTGAGGGGTGGTTTCCCCCTTTAAAACCGTTTTTCCGGCGATATAAAAAAATATGTGTCTGATATTTTTCAGTGCTTTATCACATATACGAGTTTCAAAAAAATCGAAGACGGACATTCAAGTGATGTTCCTTGTTAGTCTTCTGTTCTCACGATGAATTCGTCCGCCGTATTCTTGCAATACATTCCTCTGTCTTCATCGTCCTAAGACGTGAAAACGCTTGAATTTGTTTGATCAAATTTATAATGGCGTTCGGTTCGATATAATAGCCTGTTGATAAAACAACGAGCAATTAATGAGCACGTCCTCTCGTTATCGTCTATATTTTCACCTGGCGCGTGTCTCCGAGCCTTGATAGCTTCAGATGAAAGGAATGCGGAAGGAAAAGAATTTTAACGAGACCCTTGACGACTGTTTTCTCCCCCCCCCCCCCCCTCTCTCTCTCTCTCTCATCAGCGACACTAATTTCCATTAACGAACAGACGCGCAGAGGGAGAACGAGACGAAAAAAGGAAAAGGGCGAGGGAAAACTCTTCGCTTCTACTCCTCACCGATTGGTCAACGCGCGAGAAAAAAAATTCAAGGGCTTCGAGGATTCTGTTATAGGGCTACCCGATATAGGGCAGCCGGAAGGGGGATATAACGAAAGACGAAAAGGAGAAGTAGCGAAGGAGCGAAAGGGAGAGGGGCGGGCTTGCAGACAACGATGGAACAAAAAAAAACCAGACATAATGAGCTGCGGAAAAGTGGAAGATAGAGAGATTCCCCCTCGGAATAGGGAATGGAAAATCCTTCATATCGATCGAGCCGAAGATATCGCGACTGAATCGCCAAGTCCTTGTTTTCTGTGGAATCGAGAAACAGGAAGGGAAAGAATGATGAGGAAGGCTGGCTGTGAAGAGCGCCAACGTAATGGCCGAAAGAGAGCGTGGAAGAGGAGAGAAAAAATAGCGAAGACGTCGCGTGATCGTCTCGTCGCGTTTTTTCCAGACGATACTCAAGAAGCTCTCGAAAAAAAACATTGTTCACAATCAACGAAATACGTTCGTTATGAGGAGGCGGAGAGAGGAGGGATGTGACATCCCTCCATAATCTTTCGATATTGATCGTTACGATTAATTTTTATTTTATTATTTTATCTATTAATTTTTTTGTTTTATTTATTTTATTCATTTTATTTACTCCATTAAATTTTTTTTTTTAATTTAATGGCGAAAAAAGGGATGACATCACTCCATCATTTTTCGATATTGTTCGTTACGAGTAATCTTTATCTACTAATTTTATTAATTTAATTTAATTTGCTTTCTTTGGTTTTATTTATTGCATTATATTTATCTTTTTTTTTATTTATTATTGACATGGAAACAGGCTGGCAACATAATGCAGGCCCCGATTGAATCGTACATTCGTGACAAATTTTTTCGTGCGTTGAAATCGTAAACGGAAACGTTGATCCAAATTCGCACCAACAATATTCCTCGCAAATAGTAAATGTATAATGCATCGAAAGCTTTTTGCTCGGTTGGGTTGCCCATGCAAGAATTCGAAATCTACAAGAGAATAGGGAAGCGGGTCTAGTGGCGAAGGTGATGCAAAAAGCTCGGGATAAAGGAGGTTCGGGGATTGGGAGGAGACCAAGAGGGTTGGCAATGATAAGGGGGTGGATAGAAGTTGGGAACGGTTTAAAAAGCAGCACATTCAGCAACGCCCGAGCCGTGCGCTACCAAATTACTTTTTGCGCTCGATCGTCGACTCCCAACTCTCTCCCTATTTTCTTCTACCCTCTGCCTCTTTCAAGTTTGAGCCTCTTCCTGATCTTTCGCTCTCGCTCCCTCTCGAAGAAACTGCGTTGATAAGTCTGCGGGTAACGAGGGCCGTGCAGCTTCATGCAAAGAAGATGCGATGATGCAAGTTTCTCTTTTTTCGTCGTTGTAAATTCTTTTGAAATTACAAATACGTTTGCGTAGTTCTAATTTTAATTATTAGTTATTTTTGGGTTATCAAGAAAAAAAAAAGTTGGAATAAAAATATAAACGACCAAACATTAAGGGGGGAGATATTTTGAAGCGAGGAAAAAATTGGCTGATTTTCATGATTTTGTTTGAAGGAAAGATTTCTTCACCATTTTTTAGACTCAGGGTATGTTTTATAACTAAAATGGTGGAGGTATGGCACGATCTTCGAAACTGCATTTTCAAAACTGGCGTGGCGTATAGCTAAAAAACTAATCGAACGATTCCGATGAAATGTGGTATAAATCTTTCCACCCTTATTGTCTAAAACATGATCCTAAATGTTTTTGAAAATAAATAAGAAATTTAATTGCAAGATGTAGCCATTATTTTCGCTAGATTCAATCTTTATGTTTCGAAGCGTACCATTTAATCGATTTTCGACATTTCTCACTTTTTCTTGGTTCATATTCTACATACGAGTGTGAACGAAAGAAAAATCCTCGTTGGTTTTATGTCAGATTAATGCCGCTGACGCTGCGTGCCACGCCGTCTGGAAACATCCGCCGCAATCGGTTTAGAAGGCCGTGTCATGACTCCGCCATTTTTTAGATGAAAAAAAATACCATGTAACCGCCCAAAGAACTAAAAAAACATACCCTGTCTAAAAACTGGTGAAAAAATGTTTCCATTAAAAAAGAAAATCATGAAACTCGGCAATTTGGTAAGCCTTAATAAATGGGTGAGTATCCATAAGTGACGGGTTCGCAAACGGTTGAAATTATTACGCGAATTCCCTTTGCAACTTTCCATGATCGAGAATTCCCTTTGCGACTTGTTCATTAACTATTTAGCACGAGAAAAAGATGTGACGGTAATATTGAAGCTTCTTCAAGTGGCTGACATTCCTCCTTGACGTTCACCACCACGATATATATTCTTCTCTCTGATTTTCCGTCCGCCAGACCTGGCTCTCATCTTCCTGTCCGTTCGTCATCATCTCACGGATCATCTCCCAGATAAATCTATGTATATGTATACAGGGGGACGTCGCAATTCCCTTTGTCATCGTCTCACTGCAATTCTGTCTGCATTACGTCGCCGGGGACACTACATCAACTCGGAGTTGAAGAGAGAAACGGAACAAGAGAAAAGCAAAGAGAAGAGGGTGGAGAAAAGGAGGCAGAGAGCCAGGGATGGAGGGAGAAGAAAGTTCCGTCGCCAAATCGACCCAGCACAAATTGGAGCTTGCAAATGATCCGTTTTAAGGATTTCGCTAATTGTGCCAGTGCGGTTACGCTCGAGCGCGAATCACTCCACTCTGCGGATGAATAGAGCGAGGGTGTGTAAGAGAGAGGTGGGTGGGGGCAAGAATGTAAATGATTCCGAAAGAAAGAGACAGAGAGAGAGAGAGAGAGAGAGAGAGAGAGAGAGAGAGAGAGAGAGAGAGATGGCGCGAAATTGAAACGTCGGAAGAAAGAGATAGGGAGAGATGGTGAAAGGGGAAGACACGTATAGAGGGTAAAAACTGAAAAGCGTCGAGTCTGGGTATAAGATGATTCTCGCGTCAATCTATACTCCGGAACTAATTGCGATGGTGTGCTGGTCCGACGACGACGACGGTGGTGCCGATGTGAAAGTGAGAGAAAAAGGTATGTGGATAAGGGTAGAACCCAGGCAAGATCTCTCCCATTTCTATATCCCGATAAAACGGAGTGAGACGTGGAACTACCTATGGAGAATGAGGCTGAAGACAGGGAAACAGGGTTACGAGAGGAGGAGCGCAAAGGAAGCAGCAAGTGGAGGAATCCAATGACGGAAGCTCGTTTCTGGATGCGGAGAGAACGAACGCCGAGAAAGGGTCGCGCGCAAAGATTCCCGAGGCGAGTCTTCTTATCCCAGAAGTCAGTGAACTGATGAATGTTGGCGCGAGAAACTGGAGATATGGAAGCTTGATAGAAGGATGTTCCATTCGCAGCAAACCGGATATCGTTCGAAAAGTAGGTCGACCCATTTTCCCTTCCCCCTTTTTCCCCCATTATATTTCCTTTTCTTTGCTTCCTTTTCTTTTCATTATCGACGTTGTACGCGCAAAGACGGGGGGAATTTCGCGGCCAAAATTACGCCCGATTGGAAAAAAAATTTCCTGGCGAAGTAATGGCAAATGATAAATTTCCATTTGAAATTTTTGCCTCCGAAGTATAAAATACCGATAATGTTCATGGAAGATTGTCTCCAATCAACGAAATTTTTCCTACGAAGTGGAATAGTATTGAAAATGCTCGTTAAAGTTCCCTTCCAATCAACGGTATTGCTGCTCACATTATGCTTATACATTTGTTCCATTAAAAAATGAGACAAAAGTTGAAACATTGTGACGTACAATATTGTCCACGACGAAAAGATAATGTGCAGACCTTGCCTCACTCATCGATAAAAATATGAACAGACCGGAAAAAATTAATTACTTTAGTAAAGTTGCCAAATGAATGCCTTGATTGAATAACAAGTCCGATAATTATCACTATTAGATCAATCAAATTTGTCCAATAGCATTGGAAACATGATAGATCGAATCTTGCCAAATTGCATACCATTTCCTTTTTTTCCAAAATCATTATTTTAAATAATTTTGTTTGCGAGTACTTACGAAAAGCCATTTTCACAAATTATTTCCGAATTCTAGCCCATCAGGCTACCCTACAAAGACTGACGAACGGACAACCCAAATCTCCCCAATGAGAACAGGTCGAACTTGTCATTTTGGTTTGACAATGCCCATTGTTTTATCCGACAAATGAGTCTTTTTCATTTATCGGACGGAACACTTTGGCAAAAATCCATTGGTCAGATCCTCATCTATCCGGGGAATGACGTTTGATAGCTAAATTTGCATTTGCCGCGATAAATTACTTGAGTGATTGTCGGACAGTTAACATTAGAGTGCAGAAACGAGCCATTAATCGTTTCTACTGGGCAGCTGATGCAGCGGTTCGTCCTCGCTGCGCGTTGTTCTGCATTGTCGCAGGTCAGCGGGCGACGAGAGGGTGGAAGGGTAGGAGGACCGTTGGGGGGTGAGTGGGAAAGAGACACATGGGGTTGACACATTTTCGTTCGGGAACGTGTGTCACGAGAGATTCGAGTTGAGATTCGAAAGCTATCATGATGCTGCTGGCCTGCCACTGCTCTGTTCCTGGTATCATAGGGTTGGAGGCGTCTCCATGATCTCGCAGTGAGCCAGAGAGAGAGAGAAACAGACAGAGAGAGTGTGTGTTCCAATAGGGTACCGATAGTTCTCGAAGCCCAAATACGAGGACGCTCGTGATCGCGTCGACCGATCCGGTAATCGCGACTAGATCGTCCACGTCACGCCCCGATGGCGTCCAATTGTCCATTTGTAATTGGGGACAGAATTTCTGCGGAATTCGCTCTCGGGCTCTGGATCTGCGCGTACCTGTGTGTGCGTTCCCTCGTGTTAGTTCGATTCGCGTGTCTCGACAATGTCTAGGTATATACATGTGCACTCAGATCGGCGAGGCACAGTTGAGTTTCGGCACAACTGGGAGCTGGAGAAGAGGAGATTGGCCAGACGAGACTGAAAAGCTTCATCGAGTCTGGGTCTGCCAATGATGAAGCCGATTGCAACGTTGCACTCGACCATGCCAGTCACTTTCCCGCACGAGAACATGTCGAATTTTATCTTTTCGATGGCATCAGAATATCCAGTGCTCGTATACGCTTTTTACACGCATTGAGCGTTCCGGACAGCTTTTTCCAGTTATCGAAATCGAAAGCTCTATCTGATGTGATTTTTACTGGAAAAAATGACCAATACGTCCGGGGTGAGAATTTTCTGGCTTTTTGGTTCAGAATCTGTTCGAACTAAATTCTTCCCATTTTTCAATGCTACACATCGAGATTCTCACTTTAGCCGCTTTTGATTCATTCCAACAATGATGAAGTGTCGATTGGATTGGTAGGTAGTTGATCAAACGGAGTCAGCTATTTCTGAGAGGGTGCCAGGAAACGTCATCTACCTCTACGGTACCTATCAGTACTTGATTCATATTTGATTTATATTTGATTCATATTTGATTTATATTTGATTCATATTTGATTCATATTTGGTTCATATTTGATTCATATTTGATTCATATTTGATTCATATTTGGTTCATATTTGATTCATATGTGATTCATATTTGGTTCATATTTGATTCGTATTTGATTCATATTTGATTCATATTTGATTCATATTTGATTCATATTCGATTCATATTCGATTCATGTTTGTGTCCATTCCGCAAAGCCATGAATTCCATATGGAAACAAATCAGCATCATTGGAAGCAGTCTTTGATTAGAGTCCTCCCTTGCATTCGTATAATCTCGGCTGTATCACTCATCAATGTCGACAATCATGCATTCCAAGTATAGAAATTGCCGACGAATTTTAAATTTGTCTATTCAAATTTAAAATAATAAAAAACATGTCCGAACAGATACTAGAGCAGTATAGTAGCAATTGACATATTTCTAAAAGCCATCTATGATTCTACCAGCTCATGCAGTCGTGTTTTTGCCAGCTGTCAGTGCACAAAGAAGAGAAGGGCAGAGTGCCTTCTCCAATTACGGTCCTCGGTGCAATCGGTAGCTGTGTTGATGGTATACTCTTTGGAATGCTTCGGAGTGGGTCTCCTCGAAAAAGGATTCGGATGACTCGGTGAGTTCTCGAGAACCTCGTCGTAACGTCAAAGTTCATACCGCTGAGGGAGAATGAAGCTCCACGGATGATGGTGGAGTCGCCGAGCAAGGGCCAAGCAACCACGAAACTGCGGGCAGCATTGCACGAGAAGATACTTCTCTTTGATACAATCCACCTTCGTCGTTCTCCGATTCCCATATGGCGCATAAAGCTCAATCTCTTTTTCGCTCTGACCTGGTCAATGACATCCCCGTATCCATTGCGCGCTGCGTTGTCGTTGCTCACCGTTCCACTTCGTTCGCAGTACATCATATTGCGTTTTGGATTTGTCACCAACCAACGGCGCGGATTATTTTTCTCTCTCTACCCTTTGAAGAATTCTTTTCACCCCTAGAGTTTCTACGATAATCATCTTTTTGTCGTGCATCAAGACGCGGACAAAATATGTCCAGTGCACATCAAAGAAGTTGATGTTGTGCTTTGACTTTCCTACGATTGGATCAAATCGATGTACATATATATTAACGTACAAACGTGCATCCATGCCATGATTAATCGGCACGTGATTACAGTACAAATATATTCATAGGGATTGAGCTGCAGTGATGACGTCTCCCTCCTTCCCCCTCGTTCACCCTCGTTCTCCCTCTCACCCCCGATGATACGAATTTGCAATTCGACGTCAACGTCGTTACCAATTCTGGATTCATGATACTCAGAGCAGAAACGATTTCGATTTCGGGACCCTGACAGTTTCCAACCCATTTTCCTCTTGGATTCGAACCCTTCCATCATTCACAGCCCTTCTACGTCACCGTATCGACTCAATCGGCACATAGGATGGTGGTCAAGGTGGTCAAGACTCCGATGAAGAGATTCCGCACGATGGAATCTTAACCTCGCTAACGGAAGGCATATCAACCACATCTCCTGAATTGTTCAAACTATTTCGCCTAATCGCAATTAATACTAAACAGCTGATTTTCGACTTCCCCCTTTCAGCAGCCGCTGCCAATGCCGACAAAAGTGCGAATCAGAATGTTGCGTTCATCTGCCCTCCTGGTACATCATTTGCATCACAAGTTTTCATACCTTCGTTTGTCTTGTGCTTTTGAAAAAGCTGGGCGGACTTTTTCTCCTGTCGCCGATCTCCCTAAGTATTCAATGAGCCTGGCGCCCCAGAGGCGTAACTCGATTACTTTTTTTCTTGAATTTTTTTCTCTTTTACGTTTCTTTCGTAAAGTCATCATCGTGGATAAAGACAACGAAGAAGATCGATGTCGAAAAACGATACGGGAAGGGTGAAGAGAGGAGGACAAAAGTTATTTTCTCCGGTTCGTCGGGGACAACCGGGCGATAAGCAGTTATCGGAATATAATTCAATTACCGGATCTTCACGGTATATGGAGCACCATTGTACCTCCCTTTACCCCCGTAATTCCTGCTTTAGCGTGTGCCACAACAGAGGTCCCTCCCTCTTGCTCTCTTTGTCTCTCCCTCTCTCTCTCTCTCTCTTGCTCCCTCACTCTCTTTCTCTCCTTCTCTGTCCGTCTAGCACTGACTCATACTACTGCCGATTCGTTATCATTCCTCGCCCTCTCCATTATTCCGGCCTTTAACGAGTAGGCACAATGGTGTTAAACAGGAGATAACCGAACCGATAACTATAAGCGAGGATAGCGGGTGGGCGCGAATGTGGCTCGCGGCTACAAACTTCGTTAACGTACTGCTTCCGAAACCAGCCAATATATATATATATATATATATATATATATATATATATATATATATATATATATATATATATATATATATATATATATATATATATATATATATATATATATATATATATATATATATATATATATATATATACATATATATATATACATATACATATATATATATATGTGTGTGTCTATACACATTATACATATGTATATCTCTGCTGTACTAAACCAAGGGGTAGAAAGCCCCGTCTGGAGGAAACACTTGATAACACTGCGAATAATTTATCGAATCGAGTGGAAATTTTTGTCTCATACTTGATCGGCGTTGATGAACCCAAATCAATGCACGGGTCCAGCATTTTTACACTGTCCGGTAGCTAGACCGCACTTCAAATACACAGCCCCCATCCCCCATTAAGCTTTTAGATCTTCAAACTCTTGAGATACAACAATAAAATAATAAAATAAGAATATAAATTATGAACCAAAAAAGAAATATTAAACCTGAAATATAAAAACAAAAAAATTAACTCAAAATATAATAATGAAATAATAAGCTTTCAAATCTTTTGTAAACTACTTTTAATAGTTTATTTTTCTTTTCGAAGTGATTCTCTGCATTTTTCACGTGGCTCGTCCAGCCTATTCGTAAAAAAGGAATTCGATGTCCTTATTCACGCGCTCGAAAATCAATATTTTTTGGGGGTCACATTGTTGGCATTGAAATGTGTCAGAACTATTTTTGTACATTTAGATCAGTTGTGTTTCCGTGTGGGTGTACGCGCCTATATATATATACGATTTACACATGCGAAAGTGATATCGAGCTAATCTTTTTACGAGTGAAGGAAAAAAATATATGTCGGGTCCTACGACGGGAAAGAACGAGGGAAAGCCGTCTCGTCGGAACCGGAAGAAAAAGAAGTATTCGTAGGCAAGAAGATAACGAGAAAGACAGAGAGAGCGAGAGAAAGGGAGGAGGAAAAGCGGAAGAGAGAGAAAGAAAGCAAGGCGTCCCAAGCGACCTGACATGCTCATTGACTGGAATGCAGATACGAGCTTGTGTTCACCTATATTTCTCTCTCTCTCTCTCTCTCTCTCTCTCTCTCTCTCTCTCTCTCTCTCTCTCTCTCTCTCTCTCTCTCTCTCTCTATACATATATATATATATATATATATATATATATATATATATATAACTCGCATTTTCTCCCCATCTTTTTGTTCACTCGTTATTCCCTGTGTGAAGCCTGAGAGGCATTCGTGTGTTAGGCTCTCTCTCTCTCTCTCTCTCTCTCTCTCTCTCTCTCTCTCTCTCTCTCGCCACAGACCGGTGGGACGCGCGGTCCCGTGCTCCGAGCCCGCCCCCGAGATAACACGATGCCGGCCACCGTAAATTTCGGTCGAGCCTCGCAAATACCTCCCGAACGGTCCAACGTACCGATCGATGCTGATTTATTACAATTTCGTACAGAGGATCGAATGAAAAAGGGGAAAAAAAAATGAAAACGCACCGCGACTGCTAAAAAAAAAAATCGTGCACCAGAGTACGAGATATAGGGGAATTTAACTGGGAGCTTTTTGTACGTCGGAGCCGATATATTTTAATGATCATTCCATCGTAAAAGGAATGTTCGATGTGTGCTGCCTCGGTATATTAATTTTATTAATTACACTGAAAATCCATGTGCGAAATATTAAATCGATGAAAATGAAACTTGTTTCGCGTCGGGCCGCGGTCAAAAATAGAATTCGGGATAACTACCTTCGGTTATTACAGGGTACGAGTGAGAAATACAGAGAGAGAAAGAGAGAGACGAGACGAGAGGAGTTTATAAACAGCGGCCCGAATTAACCTGTTTCCCTTCTCACTCTCTATGTCGTTATTAGTGGATATAGATATAGACATTTCTCTCTCTCTCTCTCTCTCTCTCTCTCTCTCTCTCTCTCTCTCTCTCTCTCTCTCTCTCTCTCTCTCTCTCTCTCTTGCTCTCATTGCTCCGCGTATTTATACTCAAAGAATTTTTTTTCCTCCAGCTCGTACCGAGAACGTACACAACGATCGCGACAATGAGACCTACCGCGGCTCGACAGAGTCCCAGCCTGAAATCATCTGCCTTTTGTAATATTCGCGAAAATGTAAATCTACGCTATGTACACGTTCCATGATCGAACAACGAAAAACAAGAACGGTAAGCGAATAAAGGACGATGAGGAAAAATAATAGCAAATCGACGCGACCGGTCTGTGACAATATTTTTTCTAATCCCCTTAAGGTGTTTGACGAAATTTCAGAGAACGGTTATTTTTCGAAAAACTTCCGGAATTTCCGAGAAATAGGAATACAAGAATAAGTTGCCAATTTTGATTAACGAATATTTTCTTAATATTTCAATATGTAGGTGTGGGAGGAAGGGCTAATTGATGTTGAAGATTTTGTGGCTAAGCGGCTTATAGCCAAAATGTGTTCGACAACTTTTCAAAAAGAAATATGTAGACTAAAAATTGAATTTTCGTGAAATAAAATCAAAATAGAAATTAAATAAATGGATATAAATTAGAATTAACATGATACAATTATATTTAAAATCATATTTAATTTATAGCCTAAAAGTATTTTTAAAACTTTCCAAAAAAGAAATATATGCATAATTTATTGAAATGAAAATAAAAATGATGAGAATTATTCTTAAAATCATATAGTACATATTCATAGAAAAATATATAAAGTTTACCTTTTTAGAAGAACATGAATTCGAAGAAAAACTATTACAGTAAAGGTCTATTAATTACACACAAATTTGAATGACCGTGAAAATTCGATTCGTCCTCCAAGTATTGAAAAAAATGTCGACCTTGGAACAATTGTTACGCCGTGCGCGAATAAATGATGAATTATGAATTTTAATTAAATAAAGTAACTAATTAATATAACTATACAAGATTATCATTAAAATCATATTATTATGCTAATAAAGATATCATTATGATAACGTTATATCATTAAAATTATTGAGCATAACTATAGAAGATTATTTATTACGGTATAATTATTTGAAAATAGTATACCAAAACTTAGTCCAATGAATATTGAAAAACGTATACCGAGGGAAAAACTCACCTTTCCGGCCATGTCTGAATATTATTATTGTGATCAAAATCTTCGAGCATGTTGCAGAGCTGCATCAGGGACGTGTTGCTCGTCTCGGCCGAGCCAATTTGCGAGAGTAACGATTGGAAACGCATCTTGGAGCGATATCTTTTAACGATTCCCCGTCCACGTGAAGCGGCACGATTTGAACTTTGCGAAAACGCAATGTCGACAATTTGAGGCGAAATTTCGCGAAATTCGCTTGCTCTCGCGCGGATGAGTGAAAAATGGAATATGGCGTCA
Organism: Ophion ellenae; assembly: GCA_963210295.1. Taxonomy (NCBI): domain Eukaryota; kingdom Metazoa; phylum Arthropoda; class Insecta; order Hymenoptera; family Ichneumonidae; genus Ophion; species Ophion ellenae. Next base: position 39,210,149 of record OY723390.1, on the reverse strand, counting down.
AGGAGAGTAACGAGACTCGATGCGTAAAGTTACGCTTTGCTTTTTCGGAATATCGGTAAGGATATTGGTAGGAAAAGGAGCAGGATGTGGATACGGGAAAAAGGAAACGTTTTACGAATCACGAAAATTCCCGCAGCGTTGTTAAATTTGACTGCAAATTAAGAAAAATGGAGTACGAATGCTTATTGCAAGAAAATACGACGTGCCAGCACGATTTTCAAGCGATAACTGAGGACGTCGTCGTTTGGGTCTGCCCGAAAGTTTGCGTCTCTCTCTCTCTCTCTCTCTCTCTCTCTCTCTCTCTCTCTCTCTCTTTCTTTCTCTCTCTTTCTCTCTCTTTCTCTTTTCCGTACTTATTGTTCTCAATCACTCAATACACACAGACACATGTACGCGTAAGTCGGACCGGCCGATGTTTTCGTGAAATCGACGGCTGCTTGGTTTTTCGTATCGACCACTCGGGCGATACTTTCAAGACAGCGAAAAATTATTGTGCCCATGGAACTTAGAAATGCAGAAATAATACCGAATCGAACACTAGGAACCATTTTAACAAAGTATTCGAATTTAAGTAACCTCCAAATAAAACGATATCTTAGACTTTGCATCATTGGAACACAATGAAAACGATTTTTTATTCAATTTTTGGCATTTAAAGATTTTTTTAATTCTTATTCAAGATCTACAATGATATCGAAACATTCATTGTTGGAATGGAATGATTTTTTTTCTTCACATTTCCATATTTTTTTTTATATTCAGGCTAAGGAAGTCGCCAAGATTTTTTTCGAGAATCCTTATTCAACATTCACAACCAAAAGCAGCAAAAAGTAATTTGGAAAGTAATTTTTGTCACCCAAACCGATATTTTCCAAATTTCCCAAACGTTGAAGTTTGCATTGTTAGAAAACAATGAATTTTCATTGCTTTCCACCAATGCAAACTTCAACGTCATGCCCACAGCCCAAGCGCGCCTGAAAATATTCCGAACAACAATAATTAATAAGTAAAAATAACTTTCATTGCATTTCGACGATGCAAGTTCCAACCCCGTAAAAAAATGTGCCCTCATGATTTTATCATCGATTTCATTCGCCTGACAGACCCAGACGGAAAAGCTGGCAAGAATTTTTATGGCACATATACGAGAAAGAAGATCGAACATTTCACAAGAATTCTCGAGGAGCTCCTTTACAGTTTTTTTTTAAGTTTTTTCCGAGAGCACAGTGGCTCTACGGTTTTTCGAGCTTTTTTTCACCCTCTCTACAGCCACCGTGAATTTTACGACTTTTCCTCGTTCCGCGGGGCGTCCTGAGTGAGACGAGGAGAGGGGCAAGGGTGAGAGGAGTGCGAGATTGAAGGAAAAACCTTAATGCGATTTCGAGGAGGCGCCGAATCGTTTTCGCTGTGATTCCTTTACGGTTCTCAGGTCCGCGAAAAGCTGCAAGCTCTCGCCCACGCTCTCGACTCATCGTTCTTACTTCGTGTCTATTGCACGTGTACAGAGCTCGGCGAAGGGAAAACTGAGACATAAGGGATCTTGGTGTTTACCAGCTATATATATATATCGCGTGCAGATTCACGCCCTTACGCTCTTCTGTTTCTCAGCCGTCAATATATGCACACACACACACCCATATATATATATATATATATATATATATATGGGTGTGTGTGCGCGCATATATATATATATATATATATATATATATATATATATATATATATATATATGGGTGTGTGTGTGTGTGCATATATTGACGGCTGAGAAACAGAAGGGCGTAAGGGCGTGAATCTGCACGCGAGACTGGCTGAAGTCTCTCGCTCTGCCACTGGGACACACGTGTATGTGAGCTTCGTGACCTACGCGAGAACTTCATCGGATGAAAAATCTTTCAAAAACGTTTCCGTTACCAACCTGTTGCCGCGAGAGCGGACCGCGAAACTCCACGTTTCTCAGTGACAAAACGAGCCTTGTCGGGACTATCGCGAGCTACACCCGTGCAATATTCCTACGTCGAATAGTTAAACCCCTTGAGGGAACGACTCATACGAGAATGACCCTCATGCATAGGTATGAGGGATGGTCGCAATTTGTTTTTTCGTCGAATTAAAAAAAACTGATGTATTTTAATAAATAATGTTTTATTCTATAGATCGAATAATAACGAAAATCTTCTTTTGGTACTGACAAAGTTTGCTTTTGTCTTTTTTACGTTGAAGTCTTTGGTTGATAGTGCAAGAGGCAGATAGCAGCATGTTTGAATAACAAAAACAAACTTTATCTGGTAAAAGTATTTTTTTTTTTATAAGTTACGTGGAGGAAATCAAAATTTGGCGTCTGGAATCCAGACTCAAAATTTGTGATGACCGGTGTTATCTTGAAGCGTTAGGCCACAGTAACGGGTATAAAATCATGTGCGAATTTAACAATTTTTTTTCGTATGGAAAAGTGATTCACTCATAAAATTAATTATACATCTATTTAGTGTGAATATCAAGCTGTTAGAAAATATATATATATATTTTTCGATGTACAATGGCCGACTACTCGAAACTTTTCGAAACAAATTTTTTCCAATTGGCGTGACAAATAGCTTCAACAATTTTCACTCGATTTACTTCAAATTGAAAAGTTATGTTCCGAATTGCATTTCGCAGAGAAGTAAGTACGGAATTTTTTATTAATCGAAAACTTTTCATTTTATGAGCAGTTATAACGACATTTATCACTGAAAAGTCATTTCTTAAGTTCAAATACCTACGACTTTTGATTAAACAATATTTTTCTAATAGCATACGTACTTCTCTAGGTATTCTAATGTAGATTGACGAGAATTTTTGTTTTTTTGCTTCAAGTAAAAAATTGTGGATGCAAAATGTCACGCCGCGGAGCAGCTAAAAAAAAGATAACAAAAGAAAATATTAGTAATCGGCCATTTTGTACATCGAAAAAAAATATATATATTTTCTAACAGCTTAACATTCATACTAAATAGATATGTAATTAATTTTATGAGTGAATTACTTTTTTATACGAAAAAAATTGTTAAATTCGCACACGATTTTATACCCGTTACTGTGGCCTAAGGCCTTAACGGATTATACGCAGTTAGAAATTTTTAAAAATCGATTTTTTAATTGCATTTTTAGAATGTACGAATATGTGAGTATATTCCCTGAAAACTTCAAATCGATCCAGCGAATATTCTCGGAAATACACACATATTTGTAAGGACGCTCGGAGCGCGTCTCCGAGCGTCCGAGAAACTTCAAACGCGTTTTTCTCAAAACGGTGTTTTCAAAGTCGGTGAGCACGATTTCTCAAAAACGGCTCAACCGATCGGTCTGCAATTTAAACACAACCTTGTCAGATATATTCTTCAGTCATTGATCGAAGGAATAAGACTTCCGATAATTATTTATATTTTTTTCCACGATTTAACGAAAAAAAAATTGGTCAAGAATCGAAATTGTTTCTTTCCGGAGCCAAAATTTCGACTATTCCTTCCATCAATACCCGGATTCATCTATCCCCTGAAAGAATCTTTTTGGTTTTTTCATTTTAGATAATCCAAACCGGAGATACTTTGCTCACCGCCGGACACTTTTTTTTCGGGGACCTCCAAGAGACTTCCTACAGGAGCAATGTTAATGAATATTTTTGGAAATAAAAAATGCCAATCTAAAGCTAAAAGATGCCACTAAACTGCCTAATACTTTTCGTTTTGCCCAAATGAAATCCTTTTCCAGAAAAAAATCGTGAGAAACGACTTATTTTGGCCTTGCAACTGCGTATAACACCTTAAGTACGTTCGTGTGCAAGGGAACTAGGGTTGAGGCGAATATCGATTTTTTGACAAAACGATCTAATTTTTGGTAAAGTTTACCATCGTTTCAGTTCATTTGAGTCGCTGATGTTGAGGAGAGACAGATAAGTAAACACAATGGAAGTACTAATTATTAAGGAGTAACACTACTCTAGGATTTTCAAAAAAACTCGTTTTTTTTTAATTGCCCACCCAATGTTTTAACATTATAGAAGCGCGTTTTTCTCAAAACCACTTTTCTCAATCTTAGCGAACGAAAACTTCTTGATGTTTTTAATTTCTTAATAAATAAAAATAGAAAATAAAAATCAAGGAAAATAGAAGGATTTTCGTTTCGTTTCAACGATGCAAACTTCAACACCGTGAAATGTCTAAAGTTCTCACGACTTCTGCGTGGCAGGCCACCTTGATGAGAAAACTGAAGCTGATTAACTAAACTTCGGAAATTGATCTTGGGAAATTTGACTTCAGAATGCTTCAAACCTTGGTCAATTTCAACTTGTTATTTTAATAAGTTTTTCGCTCGGAAATCATTTTCGTAAGCAATTAATCAAATTTTCTCGTGGGTCGATTCTTACCAGTGCAATTAACCAGTGGTTCAATTTATTTCAGTTACAATTTCTCCCCATGCAATTGACCTGGGCTCCAATTTTTATATTTCAATTGTTCTACATCGAACAGCTCCGATTAATGTTAAACGATGAATTGGGTTTGTTTGGGTTTGAAATGGAAACGACTTTTGTTACCGAATTACCCGCACTCGGGGCAATTTTTTTCGCGATTTCAATTTTCACTTCTCACTTTTTCACATCTCCACTCGGAGGCGTTTTTTGCGTATGAAAATATTCAGAATTTAAGTGTTTCGTCCATTTCCTACCCATGGCTAGCTCCGAAAGTGTAGCAGAATATCGTAGAGCAAAAAAAGTCAAATTTTTATGACGTTGAAGTTTGCATTATTGGGATGCAACGAAAATTCTTTTTCTTTAATTTCCCAATTTTGTTTGCAGCTTTGGAGGTTCAAAATGGAGGGAAATCAAAATACTAGTTCCTATCTAGACTATACTAGACTCTTTACGAAATTTTTGAAATTTTGTTGACCTCAATGAACCAGAGATAAAATATACTTTAAGAGGGGATTGTCTTTTTTTTTCGCAAAATTTACCGCTTTTTGGGAATTTTTTTGTGAAGAAAGTATACAACGGAAAACTTGTGAAACTTGGCATATAGTTTTATTGATCTGTTTACTACATACAAAAAAATGTTTAAACAATTTCATCAAAAAATCCCCCCTTAAACGCGTTTTTCTCGAAACAGCTTTTTCACAACTGGTGTGCACGATTTCTCAAAAACTATTCAACCGATTGCCTTCAAATTTGGACAGAATGCTCAGCTGACATCCTTTTATCGTTTGATGAAGCAAAAAAGCAATACGTTTAATAGTTTTTTATTTATAACAAAAAATCGATCAATTTTTTTCGAAAAATCGATACGTCAGGTTCAAAACGTCACCAAATCGTCAATTTTTTTTCCCTTCATCGAACGATAGCTATGTGTGTCTAAAGTAAAATGCTTTTTGGGTTTTTGTTGCAGGATGAACGTGAAGGCTGTAATCGTGCACACCATCAAAAAAGGACCCTCGCGCGTCGAGGGGGGTGGGAGGCGGATTTTTTGATGAAATTGTTTAAAATTTTTTTTGTATGTAGTAAACAGATCAATAAAACTATATGCCAAGTTTCACAAGTTTTCCGTTGTATACTTTCTCCACAAAAAAATTCCCAAAAAGCGGTAAATTTGCGAAAAAAAAGACGATCCCTCCTTAATGTATGTAATTTTACGTGCGGTTAGATGGGTAAGACGTTCACACTACAAGTGATGTAATTTTTTTTTTGGCTATTTAGCACCAAGATGAACCATTTTTAAAAACGGATTAACACAAACTGAATCTCTGTGAACATCTAGAAAACAAACATCCTGCCCATCGTAAACCATGTATATTCAATATTGAACCACCAAGGTTTGATAAAAGACTACGAATCTTGGCTGGGTGTCTGCTGTTTTATTTTAAAAAAAATTTTTTTTATAAAATAAAAAGGAGTCTGAACACGAATGATTGAATTTATTCTATTTAAAATCCGATAGTGAGTACATAGAATAAAATTGATCATTCGTTGAAAAACTGCTTTTTTATTTTATTTTTGGTGATAAAACGGAAATAGCTTCTTGCCAACCTAATAATAATAAATAATCTCGTGACATTAATATAAATAGGCATAATTATAAATGACTCCAAATTTCATTCTGAGTTGTATAAAACGTTCACTGACGCAGTTTTTTTTTCACAATGATCATCGATAATGTTATACTTTTTCAAGTTGGTTAGTAACCCAAAAGTTTTTCTCATTCACGTTATAAAAATATGAAAATCCTTAATTTTGCTCTTTGAATATATATTTCATAAAAAATTAGCATCTGCAGTATTAATCTATACCACGTATGCATTTTTTTGAGGTTCGTTGAAAAAAAAATCGTAAACCGTAATTTGACTCAACTGGACTACAATCTGAATCTATAATCTAAATCTGCAGAACCTGATTTTCAATAATTGAAGTCAATAATGGAAGTAACAAATTAAAAAGAATTTTCGTTGCAATCCAACGATGCAGACTTCAACCTCATCAAATGATTGCACTCTTCCATTCGACCAAACTTTTAATTAGCTTAATAGGATTTTTCTGCCATTTGCTTCAACTTGCCAACAATTTTTCCTGCCTGCGCCTGGAAAGTAAATAAAAACACATGGCGTTTTCCTCTGTGTGCAAAAAAGGGCTGGGAAGTTTCGAGACATATAACTATGGGACTCGCATCAGCAACTCGTACATTTACACGTGTATGCAAACATTCCACGGAGCGGAGGTGGGAGGAATCGGATCATAGTGACTCTCCAATGTTCTCAAAATACTGCATTATTTGTTCATTTGCCACGCATCCGTGATATTATCGCACGTCAAATATTTGAGGACTTGTGTTTGCTTGTGCCGCGTATGAATATACACACACACACACACACACACACACACACACACACACACACACACACACACACACACACACACACACATATACAAGGTGTCCTGTTATGAATGAATAATCCTGCAACTGTCGTTAGGTCAGATCATGTCCGACTATATGCTGGAATTTCAGTTCAGTAAAAATCCCACGGTTTTCGAGATTCTGGGCTTTATGGTACTGTTTGAAAAAAATCATCTGCTTTTGGTTTTTCGCATACAATTTCTAAAAATGATATGAATCGGCAATAACTGAGCAACTTTTTCAAGTCATTGGCACGATATGCATAGTACATTTTTTTACACCGCAGGCTGTCAAAGCCAGATGTTCGAATCGGTTTGTACGAAAATTCTGCATAAGATATTTTTTCACAGAGCTTTCTTAAAATTTAAGGTTAAAAAGAAGACTTTTCTAGATAAAACAAATAACCAAGAGTATTCTTTAAAAAACCGGGTCAAAAAAATGTATCATTTGTAGAAATGGCATGTGAAAAACGAAGATCAGATATATACTGAAAACCGTGGGACTTTGACTAATTTGAAATTCCAGCTTATATGAGGACATGATCTGACTTATCGACAGTTGCAGGATTATCCATTCGTAATAGGACATCCTGTATATACACTATGCGAGCGCACAACGAATTGCAGTGACTGGAATAATTACTAAAATGTAATTAACGAAGAGGACAAGAACGAGATGGTTGGACGCACCACATATTAATACCATAGAAACGCTGAATCGTTATGTTTGCAGAGAGTCTCGTCACCGGTTCTGTGCCCACAGCATGCCATTTACAAATTAACAAACAGCCAAGGTTTCCCTGAAGCGAATAGTCCAATGCAGTATACGGGCTAGCTCGTCTAAAGCCAAATAATTCTTTAATTTTACTTATATTTTACTAATATTGTCAGACCGTAGGGTCTGCCTGTAGATTCGTTTTTTTTTTTCGGCCTCAAATCAAACTGGAAGGCTTATGGGATCTTCTCAGTTTAGACGCTAAAAAGCTATTTGCATGATTTTTTTTATAAGTTTATATTATGGATATTGATATAAAAGTTGTAACACTTAATAAATACACTTTCGAAATACATTTTAAAAAACAATTTTAATGCATTTAAGTAACCGAAACAAACTTTAAACGTGTTTTTCTCGAAACAACGTTTTTCGGCGGCTTGTTGATAAAATCTTCGAAATTACTGAACCGATCCTTATGAAATTTTAGCCACATATTCTTTGCAACTATAGCTATAGCGCAAGTCAAGGATTTTGTTAAATTTTAATATTTAGTATTTTTTGGCCAAAAACGGTGAAAAAACACGTTTTTTTTGTTTTCTTTTAATGTCCACCATTTTTGTATTTTTGTGTATATACAAAATTGTATGATATGCGCTATAGCCATTAACATACTGAATCTCAAACCGTTTGATATTTTTGTTTCGGGTCATCCATTTCCGAGATTTCATCAACAACGCAGACCTACAATTTTTTTAGGACATTTTTTTAACTACCATTTTCATCTATAAATAGTGATTTAGATAAAGAATTTAAAAAAAAATCGAAAGTGTATCTATCAAGTGTAACGACGTTTAAATCAATATCTATAATATAAACCTATCAAAACAGGTAATGAAAATAGCCTTTTTTAACGTCTAAAGTGAAAAGAGCCCCTGAACGACGACATACAATCTGAGGCGCCCCGAAAATGGGGGTCTATTGTTCTCTGGACCCTTGGGTAACATCAGATAGCAAGCAATTCCAGGAGTTTGGTATTTTGCCATTTTCAACTCGTTGGAACATAGTGTAACACTGGTGTTGCACCTAATTCAATTCAGATTTTGACGATTCAAACGTGTATTTGAATTAAATATGGCGGTTGTAAATGCGTTTTACGGTTCCCAGAATTTCAATAATTACCAAAACATACCTATTATTTTCACTTTTCACGTGGCGGGTGTCATCGATAACGGAAGTGCAAAAAAACGAACTTTTTACATCATCAATCTGATTACGACTAATCTAGCAGGTTGACAAAAAACCATAACCAAAAATAGGTAAAAACTTGGTTTTTGATCCACTGTTTACGAACCCGAAGTCTAATCCGTCAAATTGAAAATGGCGGATCCAATATGGCGGCTGTAAATGGCAAAAAACTATAGGATTTTTTCCAAATTTGATTATCTATTTTTCTTTTTCGGGAGCTTATTTCATGAAATAGCGACCCCGAAAACCCCCGAGTACCAACTTTCGCTATCATCAAACAACGTTTTGCATTTATGGTCCGCCATCTTGAATTGTCGAATTTTGAGTGCAGATTTGTAATCAGCAACCCCGAAAAACCCCGAGTACCAACTTTCGCTATCATCAAATGACGTTTTGCATTTATGGTCCGCCATATGGATCCGCCGTCTTGAATTCCCGAATTTTTAGTCCAGTTTCGTAATCAGCAATCCCGAAAACTCCCGAGTACAAAATTTCAAGCCAATTGCACGTAAAGCAAAATGTATTCCTCAAAGGGTTAATCTCAACTTGCCCCGCAAGATAGGAAAACTAAAGATTTCATTAAAAATCTATATCGTATGCTAACAATCAGAGAAACTGATTAATTGTTTCCAAAATTGGAAGATTACTGAATGTTGATTAGTTCAAGGGGTTAGGCCACAGTAAGAGGTATCAAATTATGTGCGAATTTAACCATTTTTTTCGTATGAAAAAGTGATTCACTCACAAAATTAATTACACATCTATTTAGTACGAATATCAAGCTGTTAGAAAATATATATATATATTTTCACTCGATTTACTTCAAATTTTTAAGTTATGTTCCTAATTGCATTTCGCAGAGAAGTACGTACCGAATTTCTGATTAATCGAAAACTTTCCATTTTATGAGCAGTTTATGATCAGTTATAACAAAATTTTTCACTGAAAATTCATTTCTTAATTTCAAATACCTACAACTTTTGAATAAAACAATATTTTTTAAATTCCGTACGTACTTCTCTAGGTATTCTAATGTAGATTGACGAGAATTTCAGTTTTTCGTTCTAGGTAAAAAATTGTGGATACTTAGTGTAACGCCGCGGAGCACCTAAAATAACAACAAAAGAAAATATTAGTAGACGGCCATTTTGTACATCGAAAAAAAATATATATTTTCTAACAGCTTGATATTCATACTAAATAGATGTGTAATTAATTTTACGAGTGAATCACTTTTTCATATGAAAACAAATTGTTAAATTCGCACATGATTTCATACCCGTTACTGTGGCCTAAGGCCTCAAAAGAATAATCAAACTTGACTGATTCATATGTATAATTCTATTTGAACATGACCCCAGTGTTCCCATCTTGCCCCTACGTCCCCCACATCGATATGGTCTGCAGAACGATGATCGGAGACAGGAAATGATTGTCGGAGCCCATCGTGATTGCGGCGTAGGGTGGAGGGTTGGTGCAGTAGTAGCTGGAGGGTGAACGTGCATGATTACACGGCTCATATGAGATAACGTCGAAGATGGAGTGCGGCGATGAGGTTTCGGCATTGGCTCGCGAACAGGTTCCGCACGCGGTTCTCGTGCAAAACCGAGCGGTCAAAGTGCGAGAGATACGTGGGGTATACGGCAGAGACGAATGGGGGTGAAACGAACGGGCGATTTGACATTAGGATTGACCACGCCAGAAGCCATGGCCCAGGGCTATCGGGAGATTTGTGGACAGAGCGGGTAGAAGCTACTGTGTTTACAAATGGTGAAACGGCGAACTGGCCGCAGTCCGTGCGATCAACCGAAAGTCCGATCGTGCGGAACGTAGAGCAAGATGTACAACATACGTATGTGTGTCTTGGCTATTGCGCGGCCCTGTGTATAAGATCCGTTGCGCATTGGACGCAAAAGGAAATGGATCGGCAGAGTCGCCGATCGCAACGGGCCGTGCGAGCTTCTGTAAACTGGAGTAATCAACGGTGGTGCACGGTACCATTGGACAATCGACTGACAACGAAGGCTATATGCATATGTAATAAAGGGACCTCCCGTAAGTAAGTGCCCGGAGTGTCGGTCAAAAGACAATGGGAAACGATCGAGGCACTGTGTGTCTTTGCCCGAGCAGGATATTGCACCGCCTCGGGTCACTCGGAAAACCGCGGCACACTCGCGGCACTCCGGATGCCGCAAAGTCTCCGAGACTTTGAACCACCCTTCGGTTGCGGCCGATGCGCAAACGGAAGAGCCGGGAAACGAACTAAATACCGGAAATTGAAGTTAGATTTCGAAAAAGAGGATTCTTGTGCCGTTCGAATGCATTTTGGCCGATGATGTTGAAGTTAGCATCGTTGGAACGCAACGGAAATCAATTCTTTGCAAGGGGAGGTACCTGAGTGAACAGCGAGAAAAACAGGTAAACTTCGGGAATTTTTTTCTCAAAAACTAACGTGTCCATTGGATCCGGGTTTTTTTTAATGGAAAATATGTACATTGACGTATGTTTAGGAATTTTTTTGAATCAATTCGTTGACTGGAAGCGATTCAAACATGATTATCTCAAAACATAGTTTTCAAAGTTTGTGCCAGATGATCTCGAAAACGGCTCGTCCGATTTTTTTCAAATTTGGATACAATATTCTTCGATAATTTTTCTCGTTCGCCACGTAAGGGTTTTTCATTCGATTGAACCATTCCTTTTTTATGCAATGCGTATGCAATCCAAAATCGTCGGAAATTGCGAACGAAAAACGAATGTTAAATTAAAACGGTCGCAATTCCGGCAAAAATGAAAATTAAAAAAACATCCTACGTGGCGAACAAGAAGAAACTATCGAAGAATATTGTATCCAAATTTGGATAAAATCGGACAAGCCGTTTTCGAGATACATCTGGCACCGACTTTGAAAACTATGTTTCGAGATAATCGCGTTTGAATCGCTTGCAGTCAACGAATTTATTTTGAAAAATTCCTAAACATACCTCAATATACATATTTTCCAATAAAAAAAACCCGGATTAAATCGAAACATCAGTTTTTGAGATCAAAATTCGCGAGATTTACCTGTTTTTCTCGCCGTTTACTCAGGTACCTCCCCTTAAGACTGGAGCCTAAATGCGAAGGTCCAAAAAATCGTTGCTCTTTCATTGCTTAAATCGATAGATAAACTATCCAAAAATATATTTACGTTACAGAGGCCAATTGTAAATATCGAACTAAAGTTTATTTTCTGAGGTATGAAAATCTCTTCTAAGTGAATTAAAACAGTCGTCGAAAAAGTCATTTTAAATCATTTTTATAGCGCGTTAAAGTGTTTTTGTAACACTTTTTTTTCAAACCTGAGGAAAGTTATAATTTCACGTTTTTGTCTGCTTTTTCTTGATTCACCCAGAAGAAAAATATATGACAGTTGACAATTTAATTGGTTTTTTTGTTTCAGCTAAGAATTACGAGCTGCATCTTTCCCGCCGATTGGGGATAGTGGCAATACGCACATGGAATAGGCTGATAAATCTGCAGTCATTTATTGTTCGATGTTGATTTTTTTTATACATTTCAAATATACATGAAAAGAGACCTCAATGTTTAATGGGCTCACTTGTTTTTTCCCTTCTTAAAAAATTCCCGAAAAACGCTTTTTTGGACCTTCTAATTCAGGCTCCCGCCTTAATTGTTCGAATTTTTACCGTGAAAATCACTTGATACTTTTTAGGTTTTCTTATTAGAGATTTTCGACCTCAATTTGCTAAAAAGTAAGAATTTGGACAAGCATAAAAATGAAAAAATGAAAAATGAACAAAAACATCGTTGCACACCAATGATGCAAACTTTAACGCCATCTTTGGCCGTTGGGCCGATGGACGTATGGTCTCGAAGCTTGCATCGTTGGGACGCAAGGACATTTTTATTTATTTTTTGCTTTTTTCATCACCCAAAATATTTCATCGGTAATTTGGATTGTGGAACTTGGGCAAAAAATGGTGAAGACGTTCGAGTCATACTTGTAGCCTAAAACTGTCAAAATTTGGATGACAAGTTTGGATGATAAGGATTTAAAAGAATGAATTTTCGTTGCTTTTATGGTGCAAAACTCTTTTGCCGATCATGACGTAAATCTTGAGCGATGATCATCAATGTGCGATTCGGCCTTTTGGCTATTAAGGCGGGACACCACTGTGACGGGTGGAAAAAATTGATTTTTTTGTACATTTTCTCACAGTATACATAATCAAGAAAATGTAAAAAAAATTCAAGTTAAAATATTAAAAATTGACCAAGTTACCGACGATTTAGTGAGAGCCTATGGCGCAACGTGTACTAAAACTTTCAATCGCGTTTTTCTCGAACTCACTGGAATCACAACTCTAGTTATAAGAGTCCGATTTTCAATTTGAAAAAAAAAAACAAAATTTCAATAATCGCAGTACATATATCGTTGTACATAGCTTTTTTTCAATTTAGTATTTTTTAAGCTTCCAAATATAAGTAAACATTTCGCCAAAATTACACTTTTTTTTTTAAACCCGCTATTGGTGGAATTTTTTTTTATCGACATCGTACAGCGACAACTACATCTATATAGATTATAAGATTTTTTCATATTGGTTTTTAGACCAACTGACAAAGTATCGATCCGGTCATTGGACCAAATTTTTTATACAGAGGCCCTATTATCCACCAACAACATTACTAATTGTCAATTTTCTTCAAATTAAATTTTAGACGAAATAAGTTCAATTAATAACTTAATAACATACCTTTTCAATTAATTAATTAATCGTAGTAATTTCGTGAAATTACTTCGATTTATATATTTATATATTTCATAAAATGAATTAATAACCAGTTAAATTAATAACTCAATAACATACCTTTTCTCCAAATCCCAAATAAATAATCTAGTAGAAATAAAAAATTCGGCAAAAACGACTTTTTTCGGCCCATCACAATGATGTCGTCCCGTAACGTACCATGCGCCACGGAGAGTTCTGCAAAGCGTTTGCCGCTTTTAAACGTGCCCCACCGCGCCTTCGTTGTACAATAAGGTGCTCGCTTATAGAAGCCCGCGAAGACATCGTCCGTGTCGCCGCTCGCACCGACCCACTTTCTTAATTGTTCCTCTATTAAACTATGCTCTAATTAATATCCCTTATAAGTGATATTTATTGCCGGAGATGCTTTTTTACTGCCTGCCGGCCAGGCAAACTATTATTAAGGTCTGAAAGGCGTGAATTTTTTTTAACGCTTTTCTCTTCCTCTAAAGCGTGAAAGACTGTTATTCTCTACCTTTTCCCTCTACAGGGAAACCGTTTTTTTTTTCAACCGCGGCTTCTCATCCCTAGGAACGAAGATTAGAGAAGGCACAGCTCCGGGGCGAATAATATTTTGAGATTAATTGTCTCGCTTCTTGCTCGAACGAACTTTCATCCCTCGTCCAGCGAGACCGCGTATAAATTTTCTCTATCAATTTTGAATGGAGTAAAAAATATTTCACACCTTTTAATCGTACGAGGATCCTATCAACATTTTAAACGCACAAAAATAAATTCCTTCAACCTTGACTAAACAAACGAACTTATTTTCCCGAGTCAATAAAAATCGTACATTTCCGTCGTAATTGCGATATTTTATTTCGTCAAAAATGAATACGAGCTCGTTCGAAAAACGACGATGAAGTTTACATGGTTTGACTGCAAACAAATCTTTTTACAATTTCTTCCCCCTATTTTGATTATCTGCCAAAATCTAATCTTCAACTTTGGCCTGCAGATCTTTCATTTGCATCCCAAAAACCGTTCGAGCGATTTTCTTCCCACAATTCCGTAAAAAAAAAACGTTTACGAAGTGTTCGTTGCTGTCCAACAATGTCCAACCTTCAGCATCACTTCGAAAGGCGAATTGACCTGCCGCGTTCTGTAAAGCTTGAAATGAAGATTTTTCACTCGAGCTGCCACGGATGTGCAGTGAAAACAGAAAAAACTCCGCGGGGTCCCAAAATGCACTGGCGCTCATCGCAAATCCTCGTGTACATACCGTGCCTCGCCCAAGCCTCTCACTTGAAACTATGTAAAGCAATGCTAATCCACCGATAAAACCCAGGGACGAACGATCCACTGCTGATGCTGCGGCATTTGTGCTTGTTCGGCTTGGAGCGCCCACGGCTGTGGAGAGAGCAAGAGAGCAGCGCGGGAAAACGGCATCAGGTTGGGCGAAAGAGTACGTTGTTTCGAGCGATCGCTGGGGCAGGAAGAAGAGCAAGAGAGATGGTGAGATAAAGAGAGAGGGGAGGGGGAGACAGATAGAAGCAGCAAGTGTGGGCTGCAGAGTGTGGGCTACAGAGTGTGGGCTGGAGAGTGTGGGCTAGAGAGTGTGGGGCAAAGACGGATGAAGAGAATCATCGAGGTTCGCGGCAATTTCCTGTATATCCATCGGGATACCGTAGTCATCCGGAAACCCAACAGCAACGACATGGACAGACATTTTCCACGACCAACACGACCTCTATCAGATTTTTCCAACCCTCCTCGTCGCCCCCACCCTCCAGAAAAGGCCTATAGTACTGGCCTTTCTCTCCCTTTTTCACGTATTACTCGCTATCCTTTCACTCACAAATGACTTCGTCGTTGATTTCATTCCGGTCCCGGTTATCCCTTTGCTTCGTCCTTTGGTACATGGTCGCGGCTACGAGAGATAATATAATTTATCGCTTTGAGAGTTTACAGCACTGACGAGCACGACGAATCTCGATTGGTGCAAAAATAACTGGCAAAGGAAATTTATTGTTGTTAAGAGTCCGGGGCGATGAAAAAAAAATGTAAAAGCGAAAGAGAGATAGAGAGAGAGAGAGAGAGAGAGAGAGAGAGAGAGAGAGAGAGAGAGAGAGCCCTCGAGGTGAAACAAGCCGAGAGAAGAGTGAGGGAGTAAAAAGAAAAGGGCTTAAGGTGCTCGACGCAAAGTTAAGAAAACGCTTCGAGTGTCTTTAAGAGTGAACATTGTGAGGCTCCCCACCTTCTCTCTCACTCTCTCTCTCTCTCGCCCTGTTTCTCTCCGTCCTCGGGACGTCGATCTCCATGGGGCAAAAAAGACTCTTCGAATGTTTGAAGGGAATAAGTAGTTGAGGGAAGCGAAGGCCCCTGCATTGCCTACACTATGAGACGAGCGTCGAGACGCCGAGGGGAATGAAGAAGAACTCACGAACACTTCGTTCGTGGCATTAACGAAGGAAGCATTTAAAACTTAGTCTCTCTCTCTCTCTTTCTCTCTCTCTCTCTCTCTCTCTCTCTCTCTCTCTCTCCCTTCCTACTCGAAAAGTTTCGACGCGTAAACATTAAAGCCCAACCTGCTCTCCCTGGAGAGCTCTAAGTGGCATCGTTACCCTCCAAGTCTTACTACGGAAAATGAGCGCATCCGACGACTTTCCCTCTCTCGCGAATTTTCGCGCCATAATCAGTAATGCTATTTCTCGTTTTGAGGACACGGCCTTTCGACGTTGCGAGCTCAAGCATCGCTTATTGTATTTCGCTCGATTTGATCCGTCAATCACGGAGATCGTGCAATTCAAGTCACTCCAATCTGGACGATAAAAACAACGCAAAGAATTTCATTAATTTTTCGTATCGCAAACTATTCTCGGACGAAAGGGGCGAAGGCAATGTTCGTTCTTTCTGGAACATTACGATTGCGGGAACGTTTTTTCTCCGGCGAAGAAAACGGTCACTTTGCTGCCAAGCTTTCAAACACTCTGTAACTTACTCGAGGAAGATTAATTGGAACTTTGTTTCACTGGGAAAAGTTGAGGGGTTGTGCTTTGTTGTACACATCGAAAAATCACTTTTTTCAAAAGCAATATATTTTGACAGTATATCATCTTATATATGTTCTCTAAAAGTTTCAACGTGATCGGACCAAAATTGACTGATTTATAGGCTGTTCACGCCCGCCGGAATGCACCAATCTTTCTGAAATGTTGAGCCCTTTTTCTAGATGTAAAAATATGGTATTTGATTGAAGGATTTTTTGCCGATGTTTACTTTCGATTTGATGAACGAAAAATGCCCATCATTTTGCAGAAATCAAGACTCTTACTTTGAACGCGCGCCAGTTTTTTTTTATTTCGATTTTTCGAAAATTCCATTCATTAACGAGAGGTTACCGTTGAGAGGCATGAAAAATGCATGAACTTCGGGAAATTTTTTTTATACAGAATAAATCCTTTTGGGAGTGGTTTTCAACGTATTTTATTCTATCAATGGGGAGTCAATTCCAATTTTATTTATAAAAAGATATAAAAAATGGCTGGTCTGCGCGAGGCGCTCCTCAGCCTTGCCAGTTCATTTGAAACAAAAGAGGGTCAAAAATTATTAAATTAGACTAAATTTGGGCGACCTTATCCTTTTTTGTTTTCTGAAAAACCCTTGGACCACAAAATTACAGCCCTTTGAAAAAAAAACCCAATTTTTTGCCCCGTTTTTGCTTCCATATATCACGTCATCGATTTTTTTGCTGATTTTTTACCCCTCCCCCCGAAATCATCCTATCGAATTTTCGTTACCATCATCCAACGACCCTCCCTATTTTACAATGACGTAATTTATCGACGGCCCCTAACGGGTGAAAAAAATATTTCTCAATCGATTTTTGACCAAAATCGCTTCTTAATGGCCCAGCAAATTGAATGTCCTTTCAATTGCGCAGAGATTCGTGCGAATCGGTTCATCCGTTGACGCTGTAGAGGGACACTCCACAGCTCCAAAAAATACTGTCACCAGGAAAACGGAGTCAAAGTTAACCGTTATAAAAAAATGTATTTAAAGTTCGTTTTCGACAACCCAATCAAACAAACCCACGTGTTCTAAACGATGCAAATTGTGTAAGCAAAAAATATAATTTTTACCCGTTATTAACGGTAACCTGCCCTTAATCAATTAATTTTTAATTTTTATTTAATTTTAATTATTAATTTTTTTTATATTAGATAACCTGGTTCAGAGGCGCATTGCTTACCGCAAAACACATTTTCGAGAGATGCCTCCCGAACATCAACTATAAATCGATTATAAATAAATATTTTCACACCAAAAAATTACAGAGTGTTCGTCAGATGATACTTTTTCAAAAACCTAATTTTTGTAGAAATGTATCATCACGATTTTCTACAAAAAAAATCCCAAAAATGAACTGCTTTCGACTGTTACAACTAGGAATCACCCTAGATGTAATTAATTTATAGAAGAAAAGGAAGTTCTTTCTCCAGTGGTTTATGGTAATGCGTACTGTGAGCTAACGGATTTCAAACGATCCCAGAGGGAGAGAGAGAGAGAGAGAGAGAGAGAGAGAGAGAGCGAGAGAGAGAGAGAGAGAGAGAGAGAGAGAGAGAGAGAGAGAGAGAGAGAGAGAAAGAGAGAGAGAGAGAGAGAGAGAGAGAAGGAGAAAGAGAGAGTAATTGCTTACGAGCCAAGGGAGAAAAATTTTGCCTAGTATTTTAGTCCTTCCACTTGTTTCCCAGCAGGGGCCGAGCGAAGGCTCACGATCGAGGCAGAAATCTAATAGAATGCGTGGCTGACTCTCATGTGATACAACAGGGATAAGAAAAGAGAGAAATTGACAGATGTAGGTGGGGGAAGGAGAGAAAAGGTTTGGGTCTCGGAACGAGGCTTATAACCACGTTTGTGGGAGGTCGTGTAGAAATAACCAAATGGAAAATCAATCGAGGCTCGATAGGTCCGTGCGCCTCGTGTGGCGCCCTTTCGGGCAACGCTATTACTACTGCGTGGTTCGAATTCAGAGCCCAGAAGGTCTTATCGAAACTCGATGCTCTACCCCAATTCGTATCGGCAGATTGATCGAATATCGAACGAGTCTGCTGATTTTCCCGGTCCTTTCTCTCTCTCTCTCTCTCTCTCTCTCTCTTCTCTCTCTCTCTCTCTCTCTCTCTCTCTCTCTCCCTCTCTCTCTCTCTCTCTGCGCCTCTCTTTCCGATACTCGTCGTTTGTCTACTGACTGGATAATTCTAATGGATTATATATTTATATACACACACACATGTATATCTACGTTTTTTTTTCCATTTTTCTTTACGGTCCACTCGATTCTCAATATTTTATCAGACACAAGTGAATTCGTCGCGTTTCAATAAGCGTCCGTATGGATCCAAACCGGGCTTCGATAAATCGAGTCAACGATTTTCCAACTTTGTTTTATCCTTGTCAACCCGCGCACACGTTTGTGCCGATTCCGATGATAAATCGTGCGGAACAAATTGACAACTTTGCTCTCGAACGACACGGATACTTACCGTAAGATCATCATTTTATTTTTGACATCGTTTTTGCTTTTTCGTCCGCTCTCGCGAGCTATTGGGACCCAATGCTTGTTTCCTAATGTCCTACTGTATCCGGTTTCACGAGGGCACAGGGAAACTGAGATAAACCTGGATATGTTGAAGTCAGTTTTAGTTGGGTTTAGGATTGGAAAATCGGTGAAACTTTTCCAGGCCGATCGTCAACGCGTAATCGGTGCAATGCTGAGCGGTCACCCATCCAAGTATCGGCTGATGCCAACGGTCAATAATGCAGACGTTTTTTCTTCACGGAGTAGGTAAAAATCGCAGTTTTGCAAATTTGTAGACAGATTGTGCGTTGCGGAGCATGCCTGGTGCCCGTGAGTAGGACACGCAGGCTTCTCGCCTGCACGCACAGGCGACATAAGTGTCAGGTCGTCCGCTTTTCGACACGCCCCTTGTTCACGTAAATTACGCAGAGAGAAAGAGGTGTACTTCTTATCACGAACCAACACTTCGCCAATAATCCAGTGTGGGGTTCGCGGTAAGGCGTCACATCTGAGTAGAAAAAAAATGTTGACTTTTTTTGATTGACGCGAATGGGCTATCGATATCACAAGAATGATGTACGGAAAGAATTATACAGTCGAACCTCGATATAACGAATCTCTATGGAAATTCGTTATATTGAGGTTTCGTTATTTCGAGATCGTGTTCCTTAAAATGTTCTGTAAAAAATATATATTATCACTATAAATATAGGGATATTTTTTTAAAGAAAGAAAGATTTTTATTGGAGCAATTTTTACGAGCAATTAGCAATTAGAGCAAAATGTATGATATTATATCGAAGTTCGTTATATCAAGGTTCGACTGTGCTCGAAAAATGGAAAAAAATGTACTTATTTTTCGGAGCGCCCCCGAGTGCTCCGAAATGCACGAAGCAACCTTGATAGATCGAACGCGCGCTCTTGATTTCTATAGATTTTGTTCAAATTTTAACCAGACATTGTTCATATCATTATGCATGGTTGAGTGACATTTGAGAACAGCCCACTATTTAGGTTGGTAGATAATGGGTTTTGAAATTGCAACTTTTAATACTGCAGGGTCTGAAGAAGAAAAAATCGATTTTTTTCTTTAATGGATAAAACTATATACGTAGAATATTTTCCCAAAGTTCCAAAGCGAAATACGAAAAATTTCAAACTTCAAATTTCAAAATTTACAGCCCGTTAACCCTGTGCCTCACCACTTGGATTCGGAGCGGGCGCGAACTTCAAACGTGTTTTTCTCAAAACTGCATTATGGAAATTGGCGTGCCGGATTACTCAAAAACTATTAAGCCGATTGAATTGAAACTTGGTAGAAATATTGATAATATTGGTACCTTCTAGTTGACGAAAATTGTTTTTAAAAAATTGTAAAAAAACTACTTTTTTAATCCGAATTTTACAGAAATGTTGCGTGAAATGTTGATATTTTTTTTTAAATGCTTGCCATTTTCTCAAATTTGCGTTTTCTTCATTTTAGTTACCGTCACAGAGAAACTATACATGTTCTAACTGAAAAAATGTTTGAACTTTTTTGCAAATCAAAGTCTACGGGAAGCTAGACTGCACGCCGATTCGTAACTCCCGCGGCGACCTTGCTGTAACACTCTGCCACAGCTCTACCATTTTGATGATGAATGAATTAAAAAAAATTGTTTCGTATACTTAAATATACTGTTAAAGTATACCTAAAGTTTGATAATTGTAGAATAATTATTTCTTACTTTAAAAAATCCCTCAATATTGCTTATTTGTTTCCTGTCTAAATGTATTTCCCACCTTAAGGCCTTAGGCCGCAGTAACGGGTATAAACTCATGTGCGAAGTCAACAATTTTTTTTTTCGTCTGAAAAAAAGTATGAATATCAAGCTGTTAGAACATATATACATTTTTTTTCGACGTACAAAATGGCCGACTACTCGAAACTTTTCGAAACAGCTTTTTTTTTCAATTGGCGTGACAAATAACTTCAACAAATTTCACTCGATTTACTTCAAATTTGAAAATTATGTTCCTAATTGCATTTTGCAGAGAAGTACGTACGGAATTTCTGATTAATCGAGAAGTTTTCATTTTATAAGCAGTTTATGAGCAGTTAAAATGAAATTTTTCACTGAAAATTCATTTCTTAAGTTCAAACACCTACCACTTTTGAATAGAACAATATTTTTTTAATTCCGTGAGTACTTCTCTAGGTATTCTAATGTAGATTGACGAGGATTTTTTTTTTCTTGTTCTAGGTAAAAAATTGTAAATGCTTTATGTCACGCCGCGAAGTGCCTACAAAAAAGATAACAAAAGAAAATGTTAGTAGTCGGCCATTTTGTGCATCGAAAAAAAAAATATATTTTTTCTAACAGCTTGATATTCATACTAAATAGATGTAATTCATTTTATGAGTGAATCACTTTTTCATACGAAAAGAATTGTTAAATTCGCACGTGATTTTATACCCGTTACTGTGGCCTAGGACCTTGAATTAAGCCATACAAAAAACAAGCCCTAAGCGTTATCATACTTTACCATTGTTTTCTCGGACCGAAGAATTAGTCGATTCATTGCACAAGAACGGAGATAGCAGTGGATGAAAACTTACCTGGAACAGAGCAAAAAAATATAAGTTCATTAGTAAATTATGTAGTGAGTAATAGTCCGGAAGAATAAAGTAGTAATAGGAAGATTTGAGAAAGTCGAGGTCGAAGCCGCTCAGTCGGTAAAAATGGCTCTGTGTACTTCTCTCCAAGAGGATTGACAAGCCAAAAAAAAAATAGTTCAATCAAACATCCTGAACACCCCTGCACTATTATTTTTCAACTTTTTCAATTGTCGTTCTGGGACCGTAAATGGTACACGAATGTCATTTCCAAAATGATCTGATTATTCTTCATGCAAGAAAACCCTAAGCTTCGAACATGCCAAATTCGTTGGAAGCAGCAATTTGCAAGCGTTCTTGCAAACGCGGAGGGCGTTTACGAAGGGTCCATGTGTGTTTAAAACCGCGATGTATGTTATGACGTCGCTGTATGATGTGTG
This sequence comes from Ophion ellenae, assembly GCA_963210295.1. NCBI lineage: Eukaryota > Metazoa > Arthropoda > Insecta > Hymenoptera > Ichneumonidae > Ophion > Ophion ellenae. The sequence goes on along the minus strand of OY723390.1, from coordinate 39,187,902 downwards.
CTCGTGTTTGCTTCCACTGTAATGCATCTCGGCAAGTTCGCCTGCCAGATAACAAATAGTGAGAGACAGAGAGCGGGAGAGGGGCAGAAAAAGAGTGAGATGAATGTTGAGTGGTTGGATAATCCCGCAACAACAACGCGGATGCTCATTAGTTCTGGGTGCAGAAGGTCCAGGGCCTGCAATGGAGGGAAAGGCTTCGAGTTGTGCTGCCAACTAAGCCGATATATCTAGCTGGAGGTTGGTAGAGCTCTCTCTCTCCCTATGGGAATTTCTCCCCTCCATCCCCATTGCTCACTCTTCCATTTGCAGAGTTTCCAGTTCCAGCTAGAGCTCTCCAGGATTGAGATCGAGCCAGCTCGGAGTGCAGGTCTACTCGCACCTTATCACTTGGTCGTCGCCCACGGAGCTGGCGTGCCCACCCCATAAAGTGGGCGGCAAGTAATTTCACCGTTCTCAAGATCATCCGATAAATGCCAACGGAATTAATTAGCTAATTAATTTAGATTCGACGGTGGATTGGTAGGTGCTCTCCGGGGCGCACGACACACTATTTCAGAACTTGCCTGGCAGCGGTAGCATCGCGATCCTCCAAGATCGTCACCTCCAGATAAAAGCCAAAGAGATAGGAAAGAGCTAATGCAAAATTTACTTGCGATAAAAGGTAACGAAATTAGGAAAATGTCAAGGAGATTCTGAGTAATATTTATACATATTGCCAATGTTCCTTCGTAGTCCCTTCAGACGCTTTTACGATTAGACCCCTTTCACTTTTAGTCCACACTTGTCATTTCGCTGTCTTCAGTTCCTGAGAGACCTTCACCGAGTTTCAGTTGCATTGCCACCGAAAAGTCAGTAAAACGGCATTCCGTTCAGTCGTTTGCGCGAGGCAGTGCGCGGCTGAGCGGTCACTTATCCGAGTATTGGCCCAGGCCAATCGATGTTGACTGTTTTCAGTTTCCAGCTTCTTTTGTGGTTTCCGCTCACAACTTCAGATAAGTATATGTTAACGAGGCAAAGAGCGGCTACACGGTCACCCATCCAAGTATTGGCTCGGGCCAGGGGGTTTCGTTTCTTCCGCTTCCACGCTTCCATGTGAACCGGAGGTTCGATTGCGTGTCAAGTTGAAGATATATCGTCAACTACGGTGCGAATGTGTCAACCGATGGTGATCCCACACTCCCGAAAACTGGTAACAAGTCATTCATCATAGTTTTGGAAACGAGGGACCCATGCGTGATTTTGTATTCCAAATGGAATTTCTCGACACGACCACCGCAATAAATGAAGTATTTTACTCGAGCGACGACATTGAATAACACACGCCACAAACGGTGTCAACGTATCCGAAAATAACCCAGTTTTTCTCTTTTGTATTGCTAACCGGGCAGAGTTTTACGTGTACCGTCAGTCATGCGTCAAGAGTCGCAATTCAATAGCCGTTCGTTTGATTTCTTTGTTACGAGGTAAACGAGTTTTCAGTCAAAATTGTTCGCCAAAAAAAGCTCTCACGTAAAAACCATCATGGAATAGCCGCACCGAATGGGTGAAACTTCGCGAATGCTTGCACAGAGGACGAATAGGGGAGCAGAGCTAGGCTACCTGGCGTGATAATTAACGAGCTCGAAGCTTGCGCGTAAAGCCTGTGCGAATAAAGTAACGCCGCACGATGAAAGCCATTAGCGCACAAAATACGAGCTTTCAAAGCTCCCTCACTCTCCCTTTCTCCGCTTCACTAGTTGTTACACAGCTTTTCCTGTACTGCACACATTCGAAAAAGCTGTACGGTTCTTCCCTCACCTCCCGCGGCAAAATCCGCACAGTTCGCGCGATCGCGAATGCCCTCACGTGCGGGATAACGCGGGGAGGGAGCTCTCCGGGGAGGGAGAGCTTTATGCTCGATTGATCCTCAATACCCCCTTACCACCAGCTCCATCCACCGATGGAGACATTGGTGAAATTATTATAAAGTAATTATTGAACTGGGGCATGCGACAGTGGGCGCCTCGTTTGCCGGGGGCCACGCGTACCCAGTCGGACAACGAACAATCGCTCAGCCCCAAAGGCTATCTTGTGGGATTTTTCCAATCCCGCGTTTGAGTGGTAATTGCCGTTTTATTGCGAGGACGTTTTCAGAAAGCGCGGAATGAATTATAATTGTTTCGCCAACGAACGAAAAAAGGAGATTCACGAGTTCACAATCCAGCTACCTTCATGCAAATGAAGTTTTTATTAAATCAGCTTTAAGCGGCGTCAGCTTATACTGGCCAATCCGCAAATGGTAACATTTCCAAACATATAGATATCGCATGGAGCATTGTATTGTCTATTTTTAAATTCCACCACCTGTACCAGAGTGTTTGGTGAAACGGCCGAGTTCGCTCCATTTTCGACAGCATCAAATCTATCAGCGAGTAAGCCGAGTCGCCCGAGTTTGCGGAACAGTCCGGCTATAGGAAGACACCTGTGCCTGGCCAGTAGGCTACAAATCGGCGTAGAAGAGAGAAAGAGAGAGAGAGAGAGAGAGAGAGAGCCAGAGACTCGGCTAGAATTGAGGGTTATACAGGCAGAGAGGGTGGACGAGGATGGAGTAACGGGCAGAGGCCCCTCTCGAAATTTCTGCCACCCGACTCTTCCGGTCGGCTAATACCAGGACCAGCAGCCTCCGAGAATCTGATATAGAGGTTGGTCGTCCGTAGTTCGGACAATGGGCAGGTTTGTTGGGTCGGTAGCTGGCTGGCTTTGCGCCAGGTACATTGTCCGTTGTACGTTACCGTACAACCTAACTTCTCCCTTGATTCCCACCGCCCCCACTTGAGCCCTCACCACGCAACGAATGCGAACACCTCATACCGCGACAGCGTCTGCACACTGCTCAATCTCTCGCTTCCTCCACCTCTCTTTTACCCTTATCCATGCACCGCACCGCTGCATTCCAACCCCTTCCTGCTACCCTTCCATTCCTTCCTTCTCCCTACTTCACGGCCTGAAGCTCGCACCGACCTTGCTCAGAATCCCTACTACAAATGCTTATGCTTCGAAAGCAACTGGAACTACTTGCTAGCGCCAAAACTACCAATGCTGACGAATCCTGTGATGAAAAGGCAAAGTTGTTTTTGCGAAATGCCATGACAAGTTCTTCGTTGGAAGTTGAGCTTCCAGAACATCTGCATGGAGCACTTTTCGTCGCTTGAACGCTTTCATGATAATACAGATCGATGGACGTCGACGTTGGTTAACCAACAGGCCAAATTAGTTTTGGAGGATACATAATGGATCTGGGCAACATGTCAAAAGTTGACTCTTAAACGGACACTTTACCTGATCCATGATAACCTCGAGTTTCATCCAAGTTTCCAATCAACTAGTTCAAAAGCTGACTTCAACTGCCCCCTCATCCCATTTGATGGTTCTACTACGTTGCATTAAATATATTCGATTCAGGAACATCAGGCCGTGCGAATCTTTTTTCAGCTTCGAATAGCGTCACGCTGTTTCTGGGGTTTCGCGGGCGCTCTCAACGCTAAACACAGACTAATACATGCAGTAATCAAGTGCTCCAATAGCGTTTGAAACTCTCTCTCACTCAGGAAAGCGCTCGGTATGTCCTTTGTATACCTCGTTCCAACTGTATTCGTGGCACGTTGAGGCAACCCAGTGGCGGTTGCTCGACTCGACGTCGGGCATCAACACCAAGCACCAACGACGCCTCTGCCTCATTCTCGCTCTTCGCCCGTTGCTGGTCGCCCGACGCCCGCCGTGGGATCGTAGACACCTGACCCGGGAGAACAACAGCGGCGATGGCGTCACCAGAAGCACCATTCTCATCCTCTGCAGCCGCCACTTTCACCTAGGCACTCACCGTACTATGTACTGTGCATCGGTAACGCTGTAGCGCAGACTAAACGCGGCCTTGTGGACCCCGTTATCCCTGCACTATCCACTTAACCAATGGACGCGCCTTTGGCTACCCGGGCTCTTGAGGAATCTGCTTCACTCTACACGCGTAGCTTCCAATCAAAATCTCTTTGTGACAGTCTCGGGGTTTTAAAAACTGAACTGTAATCTTGATTCAAGTGACATCGGCCGGGCGTCAAGTTTCACGCGTGAGAGATTTAGCTGACGTGGAGATACCCTTTGATTCAAATCAAGCCTTTCAGCCTGGCATCTAAGCACTGTGCGTTTAGTTTGAAGGAATCTCTTTGACGGGGGTACGTTCACACTTGTATGATCCTGCGGTTGGTTGGTTGACAGTTATTTTCTCCTGTTAGGCTTCTCTACACACTGAACACTCAGCTCATCTGGTCATCATAGACCGCATCGTTTCCGTTGCTTTCGCAACATGTACACTGCCGACCCAGTATTTGGGAAAGAACTAAACAGGGATTAGCAGATATTGTGCTGGGAGAAAATAGATTTGGGAACATCTATTTATACCAGCGGGAATTGACATCAGCATCTACCCAATATCATTCTAGAGCTACCTACTGTCACACTGCTTTCTCCCTCTCTCTCTCTCTCTGCATGATCTTGTGTGCACTTCAATTCGTGTATACTGGTTTACTCGGCGTAAATTCCTTGGTGTCTCCACAGAGTACATTCGAATAATGCAATGGCGTCGCGGGGATATGGTTACTTCCGGTACTGTCTCCACGTCGCTTGCTCAAACATACACACATATGTAGAGCTCCGCATACACCTTTAGTCCATTTCTACCTCTGCTCCTATGCTGCAGGTTCGCCATCCTCGACGATTAGTCTCGATTGATTGCTGAGTCGGTTAATAATCCGTGGCGCATGCTGAACTGCTCGGTGCGTCTCGTCTTCCCTCCTGGGATTTTCCCGCACGCTATTCTAGCCTCGAGTAGTTACTTTCTGCATCCCTGCGAGCTTGCTTGGGATTCTCCTGCTGCAAAATACTAACCCATATCTACCCACTGTACGAGGGATTATGCAGATCAGGCTCCAATGCGTTGTACCTATCGTGGATGATCATTCTCGCAGCAGTCTGCGAGTTTTCTCGGAATGAATTTCCATACCGAAACATCGGGACAGCAATCCCTTGGGCAGTAGATCCAAAGGAACCGTCGTTCATTCGCAATGAATGAATCACTTTTTTCAAAGCAATTTATCGATATATAGACATTATTTGTCAAATTATGGCATTTTGCGGTATCTCTCGCGCAACTTTTCCGGTACGATCGAGAGTAATCGGAAAAAAAGAATTGTTCAAACAACTCGTTGCTTTCGCGCAACGAGTTCACGTTTATTTCATTCGTACGCTGTGATCCAAACGGATCGTTCTCGAGAGATCTAAAAACAACGATACACTCGATGCTCAGATGGGAATTAATCTTCGCGTTGACCTACTCGAGGAATGGTCTAGCGAGAAGCGATGAAAAATTTGCAAGCGCCAAGACGGGATGGCGGAGGAAAAGCGGAAGATCGAAACAAAGGGTCGTGCCATTAAGGTCGTATAGCGAGGTGGAGCATCTTGGAGCCTAACGAAGAGGGAGACACCCATTGGGGCGTTGGAGTAATGCCGGCTTTATGAGAACTCATCACTCTCACTTTTACGGACGGGGTTCCGCTCCCCCGTTTACTCTCCGGACGTCTTTCACGAGTTTTTCTACGATACCCACGCGCGTTTCCCTCAACCCCTTCCACGTCTGTTCAGTGGCGTCGATTGATATAGGAGTGCGCAAAGGGAGCTAGCCCAAAACGTGTAACGAGAAAAGCGCAAGGAAAAGCCACACAGATGTATACATAGTTACATGCTCGTAGTATCAGACGCAGAGAACGTATAGAAGCCAACCGTGGAGAAAGAAGGAGCATGAAGAAAGAGAGAGAGAGAGAGAGAGAGAGAGAGAGAAATCAGCGAACTCAAGAGGGCGTGCTATCAGCACACCTCGTAGTAATTACCCCATCTGTCTCAGCTCGCGACCCCTTGGGTCAGGAATCCCCCACGAAACCCCAACAGCCCCTTATACGTACACGCGGACCACCTTTTCCCCGTTCGTACCTCCTCTCTCTCTCTCTCTCGCTCTCTCTCTCTCTCTCCGGCTACCACTGCTACATTCTCTCGTCTGGAACGTGGCCTCTGCTATCTCGAGACGCTATCAATGGCTGAGACAAATTTATTATAGGACTAGGAACGCCAAGGAGGCCTTAGACCTGTCACCCCTCGCTTCTCTGCCACGCAGCGAACGTACCGGTGGGGCTGCGAGATGAAAAAAAGAAACGGAAGCTCATACCGGCGAGATAGGGTGAAAGAAAGGCAGGAAAGGGAAGGTGGAGCAGGGGAATCGCCAGTCTCTTCAGCGTTATTTTCGATGAACTTGGAGTCGTTTTCTTTGTCTCTTTGGAGCTTGTCGGATACCCGACTAGCTGTTTTTCGCCATCGTCTCTTCTTTTTTTTCTCGTCCATAGAGCATACCACGCAAACTCCGTGTGTATTCCATCGCTCCTCCCTGCTCTGTTCTTTCTCGTACCGCATTCCCTCGATCCACTTCTTTCCACGCTCGTATAAATCTAGCGGGGTTTTATCTCGTCTTTCTATTTCTATTAGCGCGCACACTCTGACCTTCCCTTTTTGATTGTGCTATTATCGCCGGAATAACCGTATACCCGGCCACGAAGGTCTCCGCTTTTTTGCACCCTTTCCGCGAATCTACAGGAAACGTTGGTTCCTATTCAACTTCTCATGAGTGTGCACCGTTCACGTGGAATTTTGCTTTTTTCCGGAGGAATGCCGATGAAGTTGAGTAGCTCACGGAACGTTGACGGGCTACATCTTTCGAGGTGGGTCAAGATCTGCATTTTACAAAAATATTTTGATTCGATAGTATCACCTGTTAGCTGTATTCCGTGGAAATGTCATTTTCATCAACAGTTGGCCGGGTAAGCGGTAGTAGTACCATACTTCAAACTTTGAACGCGTTTTTTCTCAAAACACTGTCGTCATAGTTGGTGGACATGATATCTGGAGAACTTGATGGATTTTTTCCCAAATTTACAGGAAATTCGACGAGAAACATTTGAAAAACGTTGGCGATCTCACTTTTTTGAAATCTATCTTCACTTTTGTATGCTTTTTTCATAGATTTTGTATGCTGGGGTTTCTATTCGTGGCCACGTAGTTGAAAAAAATTATTTTAGAAATTGTTAACTCGAATAACCGGTTTGGTTTTTGGATTTCAGATGGACCATTTAAGCTGGACTGTCCAGCGCCAAATGCCGCGAAAATTCTTTGATCCTCTGCCGGCGGCCATGTGTTTGTTGTTTTTTCTGTATTTTTTGGTGATGTTTTTAAGACCTCACTATATGTAGGGGAATTATGGGCAAGACGAAGGGGCGGGGTAAGATGAAACACAAGCCCAGCTGGTAAACAGCATATGGGAGCACAGTGCTCCAGTTGGAGTTTGAAGGGGTGGTGGGGAGGTGAATAAGTGTGAAAGTATCAACTGTGGCGGAAGCTCGCGTCTCAAGTGAAAAAACAATATCGATTTTTTGACAAAACGATCTAACTTTTGGAAAATCTTACCATCGTTTCAGTTAATCTGAGTTGCTCATATTGATGAGAGACAGGTAAGTAAACACAATGAAACTACTAATTATTAATATAATAAGAACAGTTTGTCAGAAATTTTCAAGATTATTACGTGATTTTTTTGTCGATTAATTAACCGTCTAATGGGGCAAGATGATCACAAGCTATCGTAAAGCTGCAATATTTTACAACGTACCACTATCTACGTTAGAGAGACGTGTTAAAGCTATAAGACAGGGTGAAATGAAACTAGTAGGACATGGGGTTCCTCTTCAACCGGTGGTTCCACCAGAGAAAGAAGAAAAACAAACAAATTATTCCAAAGATATGGAAGCAAGATTATTCGGACTAAATACTACAGAACTTGAACGATCGGCTTATCAAATTGCTGGTATTAAAAAAGAAACCATTTTTATGTGCGAAAGATGTCAATTAGTACAGTCGTGCTGTCGGTTTTTTTTACAGGTGATTCCGTAGGTGACGTGGGTGCTAAATCCAAACTTGCCTAAAAATCGGGGTGCATAGTTATTTTTAGGGGATGAAGGGAGATGGGGTTGGATTGATGTCAAACTACAACCCCTACGCGGTCGACGGCGTGGGACGAAATGTTCAGAAAAGTCCGGGCTTTAGTTTTGTCCACAGCGCCGAAGTCGTGGAAGTTCATTTTAGTGGTGAAAATCTGGGGTGAAATTTTGAAAAATCAGTTTTAATTCAATATCTCTTTAGAAAATAATCGTACACTTTTTGTTCAAATGGGAACGTTGTAGCCCTTGAAAAGACGCGTCGATCGAGTACTTGATCATTTTTTGGGGGGATGAAGGGGGATGGGGTTGAATTGATGTCAAACTACAACCCCTACGCGGTCGGCGGCGTGAGACGAAATGTTCAGAAAAGTCCGGGCTTTACTTTTGTCCACAGCGCCGAAGTCGTGGAAGTTCATTTTAGTGGTGAAAATCTGGGGTGAAATTTTGAAAAATCAGTTTTAATTCAATATCTCTTTAGGAAAAAATCGTACACTTTTCGTTCAAATGGGGACGTTGTAGCCCTTGAAAAGACACGTCGATCGAGTATTTGGTCATTACTCTCCGATAATACCTTTACCCCCAAAAAAATTGTTTATTGAATAACTCAAAAACAATCGATTTTTCGGGAATGGTTTCAATGTACAAAATGTAGAGAATAATTTTCTCTATTTTTTCTTTTCTATGGACCCTTGAATTTGGATTTTCCAACCCCTCTCGGGGGTTGAAAATTCAAAATAAAATTCTGGGAAAACTATTGACCGCACGCATTCGCCGCCGTGGGATAATTTGTAGTTTAAACCCTCAGCTACATTTTTGTCCACGGCGCCAAACTCGTATCTCTTTATTTTCGGTCACTAGTTTTCCCAGAATTTCATTTTGAATGTTCAACCCCCTGTAATTTTTTTGAACTGTACTTCAAAAGTGTATTTATTAAGTGTAACAACTTTTATATCAACATCTATAATATAAACCTATAAAAAAAATTCATGAAAATAGCCTTTTTTAGCATCTAAAATGAGAAGACCACTGAAAAAATGCGTTTTTTTCACCAAACGTTTCCCAGATGGAAAAATCGGAATTTGCCCATTTTCCTCGGGCCTCTAGGTGGACGTAGCGCCTTAATTGAATTCTCTCGCTACCCAGTGACCACAATTCGGACGGTCGAGCCGGAGACGCACGAATGGTCCGAGCAAATCGCGTGAATCGATGGTGAGAGCGGGAAACCGCGAAATATCCGGAAGGCTGTATAGTCATAGACGTACGTGGGAGTAAAGCCAAGCAGGCTGTAAGCCGAATAGTCGGAGTATGGAGGAGTCGTCGCACACCTCGAGGCATACCGACGCTCTTGCTGCGGGCTCGCAGACACTCGGGTTTGCCGGACATGCCGAGGCTTCTACCAGCCACCTTAGGAACTCCAGTAATCCAGGCGATGCCTCCATCTTTCTCGTTGCTATTGATGCCCCGGCTAGCGCCTTCTCGCTCTCACAGTCCAACCGAACATCTCGAGATATCGCTTTGCCCCTAGGACACTGGACGGAATCTCTGTCCCTATCTCGAGGAATATCTCCATTGGTATAGATGCCGCTGCGTCGCGGTAATATACATAGTGCCTTGCCAGGGAATAACCGCGAGAGATTCCCCGCGAATCATGGCCTGATACATACTTCACCGGTTCTATTATCCTGGTATGTAAAATGCATTGTCGAGCATCCTCATTTTCTCGCTTGCTGGAATTCACTTCCTGACCCATATTCGTCGATATCTTCGCGATCACTGGGGGAAGCGAGCGCAAAGCGCGACACTTGAAACACTACGCGATAATGTTTCTTCGAAGATCCCGTTCTAGCTGCTCGTGCATTCGATGGAGACAACAATCGTGCATGGTATACAATTTTTATTTTATTTTTATTTCGTGTCGCTGCATCGATTATTATTAAAAATGCATGAATCGCGTTGGCAGGCGAGATGCAAATTTATATTTTTTTAAATCCAGGACCTCACAAGCACGAAAAAATTTCTCTCTTGTTCCTAGTTTCTCTGACAATGCACCGGAGAGATAATTATTCATTTGTATACATTAATACACACGTAAAAATCGTATGCATCTGTGAGTTATGACTGCTGAAAAGTTGACGCGAAAATTTGGCATATATATATATATATATATATATATATATATATATATATGTACGTATGTATATTCATATAATACTTTTTTTTAATTGCCAGCCAGGCATTATTATACGAGCGGGAACAGTTGGGGTGCTATCTTCACCGGTGCAGTGGGAATACAATTTCAACCAACCGGAAACGTGAAATTGTTTTGCACAGCTAGTAGTTCTTTTTAACAAAATGCGAATGCCAGCACGAGTCCCTCGTGGCAGAGTTACCAGGGGTAGAAAAGGTGAAGGGGCGAGGGGAAAGGTGGCGGGTAGAGCTCAACTGTCGACGAGGCGCCGCGTTATCATCGGGATGCACGCGAGATTCACCAGTGGGGCACACGGATCTCGCACCCTCGTAGCTATGCCTGTGGGACTTCTCAAAAGGGATCGACCAACCTGTCGGAAATATATCCGTCCTTCCATTTCTCCCCGCATAACAGTTTATCGGGGAAACGAAATTAGCGGCTCGGCGAATGCACAGTATTTTGGTATCGTAGATAAATGCGTGTATACGCCGGTGGCGGATCTCACTCGAAGGGGAAACCCCCGTCTGACTCAATACTGACCATTTCTACTGCGCTGCCGGAACAGCTTTTACGGAGTGCATGTTTTTTTCTCGGGGAGTTTGGTTTTCTCTTCTTGATGTCGCAACAACATTATTGAAAGCTAGTAAGGCCTTGAGCCACAGTAACGGGTATGAAATCGTGTACGAATTTAACAATTTTTTTTCGTATGAAAAAGTGATTACTCATAAAATTAATTACACGTCTATTTTGTATGAATATCAAGCTGTTAGAAAAAATATTTTTTTTTTTCGATGTACAAAATGGCCGACTACTCGAAACTTCTCGAAACAGCTTTTTTCCAATTGGCGTGACAAATAACTTCAACAATTTTCACTCGATTTACTTCGAATTTAAAAGTTATGTTCCTAATTGCATTTCGGAGAGAAGTAGGTACGAAATTTCTGATTAATCGAAAACTTTTCATTTTATGAGCAGTTTATGAGCAGTTATAACGAAACTTTTCACTGAAAATTCATTTCTTAAGTTTAAATACCTACAACCTTTGAACAAAACAATATTTTTTAAATTCCGTACGTACTTCTCTAGGTATTCTGACGTAGTTGACGAGAGTGTTTGTTTTTTGTTCTAGGTAAAAAATTGTGGATCCTAAATGTCAAGCCGCGGAGCGCCTAAAAAAAGATAACAAAATAAAATATTAGTAGTCGGCCATTTTGTACATCGAAAAAAAAATATATTTTTTCTAACAGCTTGATATCCATACTAAATAGGTGTGTAATTAATGTTATGAGTGAATCATCTTTTCATCCAAAAAAATGGTTAAATTCGCACATGATTTTATACCCGTTACTGTGACCTAAGGCCTTAAGGTAGTACGAGCGCGCAATCTTGATTTCTATAGATTTTGTTTGAATTTTGACCAGACATTGTTCATATCATTATGCATGTTTGAGTAAAATTTCGGAAGAGTCGACTATTTAGATTGGGAGATAATGGGTTTTAAAATTGCAACTTTGAACACTGTAGGGTCTGCATTGAAATCTAGACAATAATTTTCCGTAACAAATATTTGTCCCTTATAATAAGAAGACATATGGTAACACCGCAGAACAGTATTGTTCAATATTTCGAGAAAAAAATAATTATCGTGTTCCTAAAGTTAAACATTTTGTCATAAAAAAATATTTGCATCATAAATCTTAATATTTTATATTGTTTATGTTATCTTCATTAACAAATAAAAGTTTTGGTTTATTGATAACTAATTAAAAACTTTGTTCGATTAAAAATTACTTCCAAATAAAGATTTGTGTTGCAGTATTATTTTAAATATGCCGCGCAAACTCACGTCATTGGATACGTGGAACGATGCGGTATTGCCATGTGTCTTCTTATTATAGGGGACAAATATTTTTTTCGGAAAATTGTTCTGTCTTAATTTCAATGCAGACCCTGCAGTGTTAAAAGTTGCAATTTCAAAACCCATTATCTCCCAATCTAAATAGTCGGCTGTTCTGAAATTTCACTCGAACATTCATAATAATGTGAACAATGTCTGGTCAAAATTTGAACAAAATCCATAGAAATCAAGATCACGCGCTCGTACTACCTTAAGGAGTTTGCCTAGTTGTAAAAGTCGAAAAATCCCTTTTTCCAAAACAGTATTTTTTGACAGTATATCATCTTATTAATGGTCCCTGACAGATTTATAGGACGGCAACATATTATAAGTTGACGCCCGTCAACGTCGTTCGAAACTTTAAACCCTCTTTTTCCGAAAGCACGTTTTCAAAGTCGGTGAGCAAAATATCTCCAAAACTACTGCATGGATATTTCTGAAATTTTTAGGGCTTTTCATAGATGTAAAAATATAGTATTTGATCGAAGGATTTTTCTTTTTTATGTATACTTTCAATTTGATGAACGAAAAATGCCCATTTCTTTCGAAAAATCAAAACTCACTCTGAACACGCGGTATTTTTTTTTTACATTTGACCTTTTGGCAATTCGTTCCATTAATCATAGGATAAACTGATATACAAAATCTGTTTGATTTTTTTGCATTAGATAACCTGGTTCAGAAGGGCATTGCTTACCGCAAAATACGTTTTCGAGAGGTGCTTCCCAAACATTGGCTGTAAGTCGATTATAATTAAATATTTTTACACAACAAAATTACTTCAAATGACACTTTTTCAAACTCCTTATTTTCGTGAAAATTCAACGTCACGATTTTCCAAAAAAAAAAACACCCAGTTGTTTTCCACTGTTACAACTAGGCATAACCCATTAAAGCCTGAAAATTGAAAAATTATTGTTCTCCTTTATTCCGTACCACCGGAGCCCAATATTGCTGTCATTTTCTTCATTTATATCGCGCAAATTTCCGCCGCGCTAGCCTCGAACATTAACGAATAAGGGCTTGCAAGATTTCGAGCAATTACGACGGCGCATTTATAATGATCCTCGATAAGATTCGATCTTCCAAGCAATTATGCAAGAAATTAACAATACCTGAATAAATTCGCGTCGATGAAGCGGTGAAATTTTTCTCACTAATTTTTGCGGTATAAATCTCCTTGGAGGGGGCATGGCGAATTTAATTTGGGAAGCGGGTCCTCTCTGATGAAATGTATTCCCCTGCTCGCTCCGTCGGCGAGCCTGAATTTTTAATTAATGGATCATTCTTTCTCGCACAATATTGAGGGGGCAGACTGCCGTTTCGCTCAGACAATGAAGCTTGTGTACTGTATATTTATACGTGTATACAGTTTCGTTATAAAAAAAAAGAACAGGTATGAAGCTCTCCCGCGATGTTTGTGTCGCCTCTGTATTCCGTTCTGGCTCTTTCTCTCCCTCCCTCGCCCTCCGCGACCAATCGGGACGAGTTTTAATCTACGAAGCAGCCGGAAATGTAGGGACCAGACGTATAGAAGGTCGACGACGACAGCACTCTCGCAAAGAGGGACGGGATGTTTTAATCTAAGGGTCGATGTATTCGCGAGGGTGGCTCGAGGGGTGGCCGCTTTTATCGCGAGAGCCATATACAGCGCGACGTCCGTACTCATTTCGCGTATCACGAAAGCTCATCGCCCTCCCTCCTCTCGCGGCCTCTTTCGATCTTTCGACACGCGTATGCGCGCCCTCGTTGAGAGGATCTTTCGCTCCGCAACGAGCCACGAAAATATCGAACAAAGGACTATGCTCGGGCGAACAAATGCAATGATGGTCCCCGTTGGTCGTGGATACGCTGACAGCTTTTCGCATTTTCCTTGTCGCTCGTGGTGACTGAAAACACCTGATGTCACACTTCCGGGAATTGGAATTTCCAATTTATAGTCGCTGCTGCTGCTGCGAAAAGAATCGATCGGTATGGCATTTTTTTTTTCTTCACTTGCTCATCTGCTTGAATCGTCAAAAAAGCTCGGTCGTCGGTGGAAAATTTCTTACGGAGCAGAAAGAATAGGGATGGGTGGAAAAACTAATTTTCTCTGATTATTTGCCGAGTATCACGAGGAAAATGCGTAAGGGAAGCAATTTGGAGGAATATGAATCAAAAGACTTGGCTTTGCTGCTTTTGATGTGGACGGCAATTCCCATCCAGCCCGGAGATAAATCACACCAGCCTGTGTGCATGTTCCATGTGTTTTTCCCCCAAGGAGACGAAAACTCCAAAGAGTAAGGAGAAGGAGAGAGAGAGAGAGAGAGAGAGAGAGAGAGAGAGAGAGAGAGAGAGAGAGAGAGAAACAGACAGACAGAAACCCAAAGAGAGAGAACCGTGATACTCGAGGGGTTTCCCTCGTCTCGCCGGATTCCACCCCAGTCAAAATTACGTATTTAGGAGACTAAAGTCTCGCAGTGTATCCACCTAGCATTGAGAGCGAAACGTTGTTTGGGGATGATTTTCGACATAGACCGAAAGATCGAAACTCGACGGTGTCACTCTTCATTCCGGGTGCAGCTAATTTATGCATAAACCACGGTTAATACATGGGCAGAGTCAAGCGCGCACTCACACGTACGCGGGCAACCGTTTTCATTGGACGTATATCCTTTCCCAGGGATTTCCGAATAATGACGATCGGTGGAGAGCGTACAAAGCTCGCAATGATACGCCAGTGTGTTGTTCATCATTTTTGGTCTGTTAGCCCGTACACGCCCTGCTTTTCTCGAATGCGACGATTATGGATGAAAAGGTTGATGAATCTGGGACGACGCGAATGGTCATTGTTACTCGACGTTTTGGAATAATCCGAATACTCATGGTGCAGTTTGCATCGTTGGAATGCAACGAAAATTCATATTCGTATTTTTATTTCTTTACTTTTATTGGGATGAAGAATCATTTCGTTTGCAGATTGCAATTGCAGATGTAGCAATGAGCATGGTGAAAAATGGTTGAGGGATTTTGGTAGCTGAAATCTTCGAAAAGACGTTGGGGGAAAAATGCATTGCACTCCAACGATCCAATCGTCGAGTCTATGGATACTCTGAAGTTTACGATGTAACGTCACTGCGTATGGGTGTATGGTGATATATGTGGGTGATTCTGCCGAAATGATCATTTCGCAGGAAAACGCAATTTATAAATCAAAATATTTCACTTTTTCTTTTGGAAATTGTAATTGACTTCAGGTATAATCGATATAATATAATTCCCTATGGATCACACTGATTTTTCGGTCAGAGGAATGATGCAAACCTTTACCTATCAAGTTTTTATTGATTTATTAATATCTTCTTCTTTTTCTTTGAATCTTGATCTCGCTCTTTTTGTTTTTACTTCTCCCTTCGTATTGGTATTGAAGTTTGCATCGTTGGAATGCAACGAAAATATTCTTCCCTTATTGCCCAATTTTTTTAGCCCATTCAGCCTACGATAATCACTGTAACATTTTCAAAGATACTTACTAGAGATCTATAAATCTAAACCTGCAAAAAAGAGTTTATAAAGTAATGAAAGTGAATTTGACAAAAAACGAATTTTCGTTGCATTCCAACGATGCAAACTACAGCACCATCCCATCCTACAGGATCCTGTTTAAGCCTTTCGTTTCTCCGTTTTTCTACGGAGCTTTTCTTCTTCCGATAGGGGCATGGCAATAATCTGAGAGAATAATTTTTATGTAACCTCATGCTTATGCACACATGCGTAACCAAGATGGTGTCATTCCTCTGGCGCATCTATCATGCCTCTGGATTTCACCTGTCGGGAGAAACCCAGAGGAATGACGATTCAAACGAGTTCTTATGCACAGCGCGGCATGCTACGTTTTTCGAACCCCAAAATTTGGTGGTGAGTAGGTGTTCAAAAGTTCCACTTAAGTCCTTAGGCCACAGTAACGGGTATGAAATCATGTGCGAATTTAACAATTTTTTTCGTATGAAAAAGTGATTTACTCATAAAATTAATTATACATCTATTTAGTGTGATTATCAAGCTGTTAGAATTTTTTTTCGGTGTACAAATTGGCCGACTACTTGAAATTTCTCGAAACAGGTTTTTTCCAATTGGTGTGAAAAATAACTTCAACAATTTTCACTCGATTTACTTAAAATTAAAAAGTTATGTTCCTAATTGCACTTCGCAGAGAAGTACGTACGAAATTTCTGATTAATCGAAAACTTTTCATTTTATGAGCAGTTTATGAGCAATTATAACGAAATTTTTCACTGAAAATTCATTTATTAAGGTCAAATACATACAACGTTTGAATAAAACAATATTTTTTAAATTCCCTACGTACTCATCTCGGTATTCTAATGTAGATTGACGAGAATTTTTGTTTTTTGTTTTAGGTAAAAAATTTTGGATGCTAAATGTCGCGCCGCGGAGCGCCTAAAAAAAGATAACAAAAGAAAATCTTAGTAGTCGGCCATTTTGAACACCGAAAAATAAAAAATATATATTTTTTCTAACAGCTTGATATTCATACTAAATAGCTGTCTAATTAATTTCATGAGTGAATCACTTTTTCATACGAAAAAAATGGTTAAATTCGCACATGGTTTTATACCCGTTACTGTGGCCTAAGGCCTTAAGAGAGAATATCAGTGTGACAGGCTGAAAAATGTGGTATTTTTCGGGATTAAAAAAAAAACGGTTCGATCAAATTATTTGAAATTTTGTGTATTAATTATTGAAGTAATGAAGCATAAAAGGAATTTTTTTTTTTTATTGTTTTCAGTACATTTTATTAAGCAAAGGAGCGGTCGCAAAATGGCGTCTCAAAAAAAGACTCTCCGACGGTTGACAGCATAAGTGCCACAGCAAGCATGTGAAATCAAAAATCCAAAAAGATTATCAAATTATAATAGTATAGCTATCGCAGCATCGTAGGAAATTTGAAAATTTTGATTAGAAAAAAATGGCGGCCATTTAAACAAAAGATTCGAATTTTACACAAAAATGTTGCAGTAAATTTTTAATAAAAAGGTAAACAATTTAAAAAAAACTCTACGATGCGACGATAGCGATAAGTTTTCTGAAGAGAATTTTTTTTGAATGAAGTCGATTGGACAAAATTTGACAGACTTATGCTGTCAATCAGATCAAAAAATTTTTTAAGCAAAATAAAATCGATTTTTTTTATTTATGCAAAAAAACCGATTTTTTTTCACACTGATATTCCCCCTTAAGCAGGTGAAGAGTCACTATTTCTGTAGAAAAAAAGCGTAAGCTTAAAAAATGACACGACACACTCAATCTGTTCGGAAAAGTAGATTTAGAGGACACTGCTCTGGCAAGCATAATCAGCTGGCGGCACCTGTCACACAATATATGAACTGATCTACAGCTCTTCAGAGAAATGATTGAGAAAAACGGTTACTAAATTTCGTTATTTATTGTGAGATACTTGTGTGTATTATTTTTTTTTTTTTCAGGAAGCAATTAAACCCAATGGTTTCAAGGAATGTTTTTTTTGTTTTTTTTTTTAACTATTGGTATTCCTTTAGCTTGGTAGTGTATATGAAGTTTGCATAGTTACACGCCAGCGGAATGATTTTCATACTCGAAATACAAAAAAAAAAGGACAACGACGATTCATCTGCCAATTCTGCTTAGTATGAAGATTTCGAAATAATTCAAACTATTGTATTCCCAAAAAACCTACAAAGTAATCGAATAGCATCTACTGAAAAAGTCAGATTACATGCAAAATGATCACTTCGGCATCACACCCATAAAAGAGGAAATGTGATTTTGAAATCACTGTAACAGGACCATTCTCGTGACACATTTCTGTCTCCATACTAGACATTATGTAACGCGAAATATCTTCAACATCATCTTTGAATAAATGTACATATATTGGTATAAAATTGTTTCAAGGGCCGTTCTTCAAAATCAACGTTACATTTTTGCAAGTTTGAGAACCAGAATGCTGGTAGCCAACATTACATAGATAGAACAGCTTCGAAATATACTTTTTCCGCATACACGCAAGAGAGAGGTCGAAAGCTCATGCGGTTACCGTGGCATTGACGCGGCCCGTTGAGTACCTACGCTATCTACTGGCTCGTGTTCGCTCTGCATACATGCTCATATATGTATTTATTGGTATCTACTTGTGCATATATATCACATTGCGATTGAACGATTACACCACGGTTATTGCGAGCTACAGCTTTAGGAAGAGCAACAACACGCCGTTGACGCTCATTGCGTACGCAAATTCCTGTTCGCCCGCCTGTCTACACATATAAAGGGTATCCCAAAATGCACGCAAGATTTGAATTTTGCGCCATTTGCGCGGTAAAGTGTTGCCAACGACAAAAAAGACAGCTGACAGTTCAGGGTTAATGAAAATGGAGCGCTACACGAAAGAACAACGCGTTTTCATTGTTGAGCAATATTTTTGAGATAATGAAGTTTTGGCAGCTGCATTTCGCAATTTTCGTACAAAATATGGTCGGTGATTTAACTTCATTTACTGTGAACAGATTAGGGGGTCTTCTCACTTTAGACGCTAAGAAAAGGGTATTTTCATGAATTTTTTCGATCGGTTTATATTATAGATATTGATCTAAAAGTTGGTATACTTAATAAATACACTTTCGAAATACATAAACAAACATTTTTTCATGTATTTATTTAAACCAAACAAACTTTAAGGGGCTACACCAGTTTGACACTTAAAAAAAATCGATTTTTTTGCTTTTTTCGACAGTTTATACTTTTAAGAATATCATTATCATTTATATCGATATCATTTTATATTGAAAAAATCGATAGTTAAATCTTTAAGCCCGTTTTTCTCGAAATGGGATTTTTCAAATTTGCTGTCATTGTCACTCAAAGAGCAATTATCCGATTGACTTGAAATTTGAACTGAGTACTCTTGAATATATTTACTCTACAATGAGGTAGGATATTTTTGATTGGATGAAAATTGACGATTTGGCATTGAAAAAAACGACCATTTTATGTACAAGAAAAGAGACTTTTTTTCATAACTCTGCCATTTTGTTAGATTTTGATATTCTTCGAAAATCCTACGTCATTGTACAGGAAATACCTTCGAGTTTAGCGACATTTTCTTCTTTTTCGGTTTCAGCTTCTCAATCGGCCGCAATCATGTCAGCAGTGGAGGAACTTTTCTTTTGGCGCCTTCGAAGGCAGCGCATAAGTCGCTTGGATCTCAATATTTTTCTATGAAAAATTATGTAATATAGGTGAAATATAGCCAAATATATTTTTAATTTTCCGAAACCTTTAATTTAGTACTTATTTTCCAAAAAATTCCCGAAAAACACCGGAATTTTCAGCGTTCACACTGGCATAGCCCCTTAAACGCGTTTTTCCCGAAACAACGTTTTTCGATGGCTTGTTGATAAAATCTTCGAAACTACTGAACCGATCCTCATGAAATGTTAACCACATATTCTTTACAACTATAGCTATAGCGCATATCAAGGATTTTTGAAAATGTTGATATTTATTATTATTTTTGCCAAAAACGGTGATAAAACACGTTTTTTGTTGTGTTTTGGAAAAATGTCCGCCATTTTGTTATTTTTGCATATATCGAAAATCGTATGATTTTCGCTATAGCCATTAAGGAGAGATATACACCTAGATGGTCGAGGTCGAGGATTAAGAAGCTATGAACATTCCGTCGACCGTAGAAGACCTACACTATGGGCCTGGTATCGATGATTCCGTGTAAGTTGACAAATTTCATGATTTATTCATTCCCAAATTTTCAAACGCGTTTTTCTCGAAACCACGTTTTTCATTTCGGTACACAAAATTTCTCGAAAACCAATGAACCGATTGCCTTGAGGTTTTTTGTGGTTATTCTATACACCATTATCTAGTACTTGTGATGGGGGGTTTTTTTTTCGTTGCTTAGTTTTTGTTTTATAGGCAAAATAATAACTAATTTTTGGCCCAAAATCACTATTGATGTTCAAATGTCCGCCATTTTGCCCTAAATCGATATTTTTAAAATCGTCTATGACAAGTACAAGATTATAGTATCTAATTTAATAATCTTTTTGGATTTTTTTCAGATGATTTTTGAAGAAACGCGAGTGGGTATCGTATACGCAGATTTTTTTACGACGCTCCAAGGATCATTTAATATCCTTGTACATTTTTGATATTTCTAAACGAAGAAAATTAAACATATTTTTGAATGTATATACTTTTAGATAATTAAAACCCCAATCCGAAATTTCAAATAGTTTTCCTTGAAAAAATTCACAAAAATGACCTTTTTTCCGGCTCCTAGGTGTATATTTCGCCTTAACATACTGAATCTGAAACAGTTTGATTTTTTTTTGTTTCGACTGATCCATCTCCGAGAGTTCATCAACAGCGCAGACCTACAACTTTTTAGGACATTTTTTTAACTACCCTTTTCGTCTATAAACAGTGACTTAAATAAAAAAATTTGTTTCAAATGTATTTCGAAAGTGTATTTATTGGGTGTAACAACTTTTATGTTAATATCCATAACATAAACCTATGAAAAAAATGCATGAAAATGAGCTTTTTTTAGCGTCTAAAGTGAGAAGCCCCCTTAATTTAAGAATTCAGGGAGAATGGATCAATTAGTGATGTTATACACTCTGGCCGTCCTTCAACAAGTCGTCCAACACAAAACATCGAAGTAGTTTGTGAGAGTGTTGCTAAGAGTCCAGGAACATCAATTCGGCACCGTGGTCAAGAGTTGTACATTTCGAGAAGCTCTCTACAGCGTATTCTCGCGGAAGATTTGCATCTTCACGAAAATCACGGCCGTGGAGGCTATTTACCCGATATGTCATTCCATACATAAGCCTATACAGTATACTTTATGAATCAATAAAAAATGTACCATTTTTAATGAGAAACCTGTATTTTCTATCAAAATTACTTCTTGCGTGAATTTCGGGACACCCTGTATAAGTAAAACGTGAAAATATGTACGTATCCCCTGCGAGCACTATAGGGTATGGGATAGTCATACCTATGCATAGGTTATATTTTAAACGAGAGGCGAATTGGACGGGAATTCGGTATCAGGCGTTAACGAGGCACACCGACGGGTGGCCACTGTTTCGATTGATTCATCGATCTTTTCTCCTCTCTCTCTCTCTCCCTCTCTCTCTACCTATCTGTCTACCCATGTCTCTGTTTCTGGTCCTTCCGGTGGCACTTGTAAATCTACCCCAATAATTACGGCATGCACCAAGATGATTAGTCATTATCAACCTGCTAAAAATCCAGGTCAGCATTGTTGTGAGAAAAAAAAATACGGTAAGGAGAAACAATCATTAAAATTCTCCGGGACGAGCGGTATTTCGGAAATTATGGGATGGGTTAATGAAGACAGTATTCTAGTCTAGAAATATGATGAAAAAAGTCGATTTTTTTTGGCAGTTTGTTACAGTGTAGACTCTTAAGAATATGTCCTCAAAATGAAATTTCGAAATTTCCAATATTCACACCAATAAACGAGACCAGAGTAGGACAAACCGGTCGGAGTAACGAGCTTCAGAAGCTTTGATGAAAGCTAGAACTGCTCGCAGGGAAGAACGAACATCAGAAAATCATCATTCCGAAGTCGAGGAAGGCACACTTCACGAGGCAGGAATGGCCGATTGTTATAACGTAAGTATAACATGCCATTGTACCACTTGGATAGTTGCGGTTGTCTGAAATTGTACACAAAACTTTAAACGCGTTTTTCTCGAAATTATTTTTTTTCGATTTTGTTGACATAAAATATCGATATTGTTATTAATATTAAAAACTGAAAAATAGGGCAAAAATATTTTAAAAATCACCTAGTCGTCATTACATTCTTTTTTCTCTATAGTAGCTACCATAATTGGTCAAGAGAATTAATTTTATTTCCACTTCAGACGAACGGGAGCTTTGAACTCATGTCAACCGCATCAATCCTTCATTTTCACGTTTTTATTTTTACGTTTTAATTTTTTACGTTTTTATTTTTTAATAACTTTTTACGTTTTTATTTTTTTTGCACAAACCTACTTTTTGTAAGTTGTGGAAACATCAATAAGAAGACTAAAAAATGCATAGTCAAAATCATTTTTTGTTTCCTTCTATCAAGCCCGAAAAAACCCACGAAAATGTAGGCCTCTAGACTAGAATACTGCCTTTAAAATATCCTCGAGTGACGTTGACGCTAGTCAAAGAATATTAAGGGGCCAGTCGACTTTGAAAATTTCAAAAATCGAAAGCAAGCAAGACTCGAAGAAATCGACGATGGTGAGCAATCAGAAGGGATTTTGTACGGTGCAGGAATTGCCGATTGAGTTTAGGTAAGAGTTTTTCATAGTATAAACTTTAAACGCGTTTTTCTCGAAGCAACGTTTTCAAAATCTAGCTCCATCGTATCTCTAAAACTATTAAACCGATCCTCTTAAAATTTGAACCACATGTTGTAAACATGATTCGCAACAAACTGACACTCGATGGTTTTCAAATTTTGATTTTTGCTCTTTTTTGCGAAAAACTGCGAAAAAAAACTCGTTTTTTAAAACGTTTTCCGTTTTCCATCTGCCATTTTTTTATTTGTTGATAAAACTTTATATGCGAGGGTCATTTTGTAGCTGGTGTCATACTGAATCTAATGGACTTTGATTTTTTGTTTCAGACAAGCCGTTGCCGAGTTGTGATGGAGCTACCTAGCCCACCTACTTTTGAGGCGTTACGTTAAACTATAGTTTTTGTACTTAAAAATGAATAAAAATGAATTAACATTTTCTTAAAATGTATTTCAAGACTTTATTTATCAAGCCCAACAACTTTTATATTCATATATTTTATAAAATCCTCAAAAAAAATCGCGAGAATAGCCTTTTTTCGTGGCTCCAAAGTGGACTGGCCCCTTACAACAACATCACCGTTTGCATCATCAGAATGCAACAAATGTTTCGTTATTTTCATTCTTCTACTTCCGCCACTATCCGAAGCCTTTGTTGCAATTTAAAGTCGTAAATCTGTGATAAGAAATCCTAAAAACGTTTAAGTGACTTTCACAGCCTGAATGAGCAAAAAATGGAAATAATTAAAAAGTCTTTATTTTCTTTGCACTCCAACGATGCTAATTACAGCATCATGATATTAGAGCCAAAAAAACGACGTGGTTTAATTAACTTTTTGTTTACAAGCTGTTCAAGCTTAAACGGAAATGTTGGCATCCATTGTGAGCGATGAGCGACAATACAGATTTAGTGGGAATGTACGAAACATGCAGTATAGTTTTGCGGCGCGTGACGATAAAATTGACTCGCGGTATCGCGACGTTCGATCTCTCTGTCTCTCTCTCCCTCTCTCTCACTCGCTCTCTCGTATCGGCGTTACCGAATCGAGGGTGAGCAGTGGTAACGGCAGTAACGGAGCAGCCGACAGCGATCATGGCAGAAGTGGTGCACACACAAAACAGAACGAGCAACCCGTTTCCGTTCGCGGTAGGTCTCAGCGGGTCGATCACCCCGCGCGTCTGTGTTCTCTTCACAGCCCCCGTGGGGGGGGGGGGGGGGGGGGGGGCGCTGCCCCATGGGGCGACCCTGGGGGACGGTCCTCTCCGCGCCGCGGCGCTAGGCTGGAAAAAAACGCGCCCGGTCGCCGACGTCGACAAAGCTTGTCCATTACCGGTCCTATTTTTCACATACGTTCTCTGATCGGTGGTTCGACCGTGCCGACGACGCCGACGACGACGCGCGTGCGAGCTTTTTCATACACAAGCACTGAAAGTTGGGGCGAACACGCAACCCAGGAAGTGCGATAGATTGCCTCGCGTCGAGGAATAATTTCCTTCATCAATATGGGACGGTATACTCTCTTTGTTCGCGTGTTTTCGACTTGTTCTTTCGTTCTCTTTTTTCGAGTCCAGCCGAGAGTGAGGGGTCGAAGGGGGGAGATGGAATCTGGTCGATTAGTTCTTTTGCAGTGGTCGCGATTTGTAGTCTACACCGCGTTGATCGTCCCCCTTTATTTTACTTCATGTCTCTATCATACCTCGCACCAAGCACTTTCGCCCCCAGGGATCTCACATTATTATTGCAGGTCTATCAAGCTTTTTTTTTCCTTTTCGCGTCGTAAGAATCCCGGGGTATTGACACTTGCGGCATCTCGGATGATAGAAAAGGGATGCCCCATGATAATCCAGACGAAATGACCGCGTGGTATTGAAGTTTGCATCGTTGGGAAGCAACGGAAGTTTGGTGGGGCAGTCGGCCCAGTAATCGTCACGTCAAACAGATCGCTTGACTTTGCACATCTACATAGATCAGCTTGGAAAGTGAGTGAAAGTTATTTTCCGTCATTCTCAATCAGTTCTTTCTCACACGCGTGAGCAGTTTATACAGGCATCCGGAGTTATTTAGTGCATAAATTATTATTTTTCAGAGTCGTTATTTTTCGTTAAACGTTCGGTAACTTGTCTTGACATTTTACGAGTATACTGGGATGAATTTTTACTTGATTATAAATGAAAATCAGTTAATTGTTAAATATTCGGGTTTGTGAAAGGAATGTCTTAATATCACCCTTACTGTCAATGGTGACAAGAGAACGAAAAAAAAGCAAAGTAAACGAAACTGTCCATTTATTTGCATCGATCGGTGGTTTTTGGCGGAAGTGAAGGGAGTCTCTCCCGTGTTCGCGGGCTGGTAACGGTTGGCTCGTGCCAGAAGCTCAATTACCCGACGGGATGTTCCCTCCCGCGGCGTCGACGAGCACCACGGAAGAGACCAACTCCGGCGGGGTTGTTCGCTCGTGACGACCCGAGAGAGCTATGTGCGAGGGACTTGGAGCGAAGCTTCGCTCGCTTCATCTATCGCCTCTGTCTCTCTCGCCCTCGCTTCCTAGTTTCTCGCTTCGCAGCTTGATGTTCTTCTCATCTATACACGCATACACGACTCCAAATATATATTTATGTATGTGGCCGTGTGTATGTATATTGTACGTATATACACACACACTATATATATATGTATATATGTATATATAAGTGTGCGTGTATATATATATACATACATACATATATATATATATATATATATATATATATATATATATATATATAGGGCGAGAGAGAGAGAGAGAGAGAGAGAGAGAGAAACGGGGAAAATGTGCATTAGTTTCTCGGTGAGTCGAGCCAAGCGACGTCGCGGACCGATTAGTCGAGGATTATTCGAGGAGTTTGATCTTACCAGATGCACCGCATTTCGCCAGCAAATCACTTGGGAAGTGCGACATCGAGTACAGCGCTATATATATATATATATATATATATATATATATATATATATGTGTGTGTGTGTGTGTGTGTGTGTGTGTGTGTGTGTGTGTGTGTGTGTGTGTGTGTGTGTGTGTGTGTGTGTGTGTGTGTGTGTGTGTGTGTGTGTGTGTGTGTGTGTGTGTGTGTGTGTGTGTGTGTATGTGGATATATGTATGTTCGCATACAGCAAAACCAGCAAAGTTGCATGAAAATGCTGTGAACATATGTACATATACGAGTACATTTATACCAGGTGGCCCGAAAAGTGACGTTCGAAAGGAAAATCTAAATACCTCGTACCGATTCTTAATCGAATCACTCCCATGTATGTTCTACGATCTTTTTTAGTTTCCGAGAAAAAAGCATTCACTTTTCTTCGAGTTTTCCTGTAGCATAGGTTTTTATTTTTATCTCTTTTGTGTATGTATTGCTTTTAAATTGCGTTTGGAATAGTAATTATTTTATATTATATACATTTGTTTTTTTATTATTGTAGCTTCCGTTTGTATAGGGGCCTTCTTCTTATTACATTTCCCATCATATTCCACGTCACAGCCCCACCTTGTATATAAATTATAATTTAGGAAGCAAGTTAAAAATAACGCTTTTAAAATTATACTGAACATTTTTATTGTAAAAATGTAATTTGGAATTATTAAAAAAATGCGGCTTTGAAAACTGCTGCATTGCTTTTAAAAACTTTCCCTTAGAAGTTTTTAAAATCAATAGGGAATCCTTCAGTCTGGTATAAGCATTTTTTTTTTGATCATCTGATCTTTAGTAGCTGATCTTCTTAATCATATATTTTTATTTTTTTGATCAAAATCTCCGGCTTTTACATTAGTGTTCAGGTGGTCATTTTTTCATTGCTCAGCAATGCACTGCATAACGACAACAAAAGTAAAACGAATCGCGAGGAAAGTACACATACGAAAGGGAAAAGTGAAAATGCTTGTCTCTTGAAAACTGAAAGAGATTATCAAAGTTTGCATGGTTGAAACGCAATAAAAATTGACTCCGTTCGATTGATGACATTTTCTTACGGCCGATTCAGGATATGAACAGCACTGGAATACTTTCGGCTATTCTCATTAGAGATCTACGACCACAATTTGCCAAAAACCGCTTTTTGCTAGTAATAAAAATAGAGAAAAATAATCGTTGCATTCGAACGATGCGAATACAACGATTATTAACGGGCCACATCTAGGTAAAAAATGGCATTTTTGAAAAATATTTTTCATTCGATAGTATCGCCTTTTAGCTATATTCCCTGAAAATTATATTTCTTCTTCTCTCTCTATATACTTCCCTTAAAATTATATTAATATTCCCAAAATTGAATGAGCTGCAGCTCCCAACAGTCGGCCGGGTAAGTGGTAGCACCACCATACTTCAAACTTTAAACGCGTTTTTCTCGAAACACTGTTTTCAAAGTCGGTGGACATGATATCTCGAGAACCACTTTATGGATTGTTTCAAAATTTACAGGAGATACGACGAGAAACATTTAAAGGCCGTTGACGATCTAACTTTTTGAACTTTTGAAAAGCGGTCTTCATTTTTAAATGATAACGATAAAATGACGATTTTTCCCCTAAATTTTGTATGCTCGAGTTTCAATTTGTCGCCACGTTGTTTAAAAAATGATTAAAAAAACCGACTACGTCACCGCCGCGTATTAATTGTCAACTTGAATAACCCGTTTCGTTTTTACATTTATGGCGTTGAAGTTTGCATCGTTCGAATGCAACGATGTTTTTTTTCTTTATTTTCATCATTATGAAGAGCCTTTTTTGCGAATTGAGGTATTGAAAAAAACTGAGTAATTAAAAAGAATCAATTTTCGTTCCAATCGAACAATGCAAACTTCAACATCGGGTACATTTCGGATGGACCATTTAAGCCGGAGAGTGTCCACTGCCAAACGTCGCGAAAAAAATGTCATCATCTGCCGGCGGCTATGTTTGTGTCGTTTTTCTGTAGTTTTTGATGATTTTTTTAAGGCTCTCAATATATGTACCTTCGTGTTAAAAAAATGCGTTCCTTCTCCACCAATCGTTTCCTGGAAAAAAAGTTCAGAACTTGGCCATTTTTTCTAGCCTCTAAGTAGATGTAGCCCCTTAAAAAAGACGACGTTCAAATTTGCATAGTTGAAATGCAACAAAAGTCAATTTTTCTTCCATTGCTCACGATTTCTTCTCCGATTTAGAGTACGAAAATAATCGGAGCGGTTTTTCCTTATCCTCTCAACAGATCCATGGTCATCATCCATGAACAAAATAATGGATTGTAAGAAAAATTAAGAAAAAAAAACAAAAGAATTTTCGTTGCATTCCCACGATGCAAACTTCAGTGCCATTAGAAAAAATCGTAGAACGTGCATGGGGCTGATTCGGACAGGTATCGGTGAGTGGCATCTTGATTTTCCCTTCGAACGTCACTTTTCAGGCCACCCTGTATGTGTGGACGTTGGCGGTACGAATACGCGGTAGGTGCATACCTATACCGGTGTATGTACGAAAATGATGAGCTGACGCGGGACACGATGCACCGAATCAATTACTCGAGGCACACGCGCCTGCCTGATGGTTGGGCTGCATGACCAAACCCGAGGGTGATCTGTTCTCGCGTCCGCATACGCGACTTTGAAGATCCTATTTTTGGTACACGCAGGAAAGTCTCCGGAGCAATGTTCGCCACTGTTGAGTTTACTCGAGCACGTTTTGACAAATGTAAACCCCCCCCCACTTTTCGCCGTAATAATATGGTGTCACAGGGAATGCCCCGTAAAGCCGGGCTAAATTGACATCAAGGGTAACTTTGACAGTTTTTGGGGCTACTTTAACAGAGCGCTAAAATACGGTGTGCGAGGACACGGATTAAGAGGCCACTTTGAAAATTTCAAAAAATCGAAAGCAAGCAAGACTTTAAGAAATCGACGATGATGAGCAATCAGAAGGGATTTTGTAGGGTGCAGGATTGCCGATTGAGTTTACGTAAGTATTTTTCATAGTATAAACTTCAAACGCGTTTTTCTCGAAATAAAGTTTTCAAAATCTAGCTCCATCGTATCTCTAAAACTAATAAACCGATTCTCTTGAAATTCGAACCACATATTGTAAACATGATTCGCAACAAGATGACCTTCAATGGTTTTAAAATTTTGATTTTTACCCTTTTTTTTGCGAAAAACTGTGAAAAAACGCGTTTTTCAAAACTTTTTTCGTTTTTCATTTTCCATTTTTTAATTTTTCGATAAAACTTTATATCCGAGGGTCATTTTGGAGCTGGTGTCATACTGAATCTAATGGACTTTGATTTTTGTTGTGATGGAGCTACCTAGCCCACCTATTTTTTAGGCGTTACGTTAAACTATAGTTTTTGTACTTAAAAAAGAATAAAAATGAATTAAATTTTTTTTTAAATGTATTTCAAGACTATTTATCAAGCCCAACAACTTTTATATTCATATCTTTTATAAAATCCTCAAAAAAAATCGCGAAAGTAGCCTTTTTTCGTGGCTCCAAAATGGACAGGCCCCGTAATTCTCTTTTAACTTTCTTTTCTATTGTTGCTCAAGTTTATTATAATGTTGCTCAAGTTGATTTTGATCTCAATAATAATTGTAAAACTGATCAAGTGCCCATAATAGTGTCACAGATACTTGATATTTGTACGTAGAATGTTTCCTTAATAAAGATGACAATGTGATTGTAAAAATCGTTATTTTTTATTTAATTCCATGTATAATGCATAAAATATTTCACTTTTTTTTTATCAAAATGATCTCAAAGTAACCGTTAATCTTTGACATAAGTTGCATTTCAATACGTTGTCAAATAAATTCCACACTAAAGGTTACTTTGACACTAAAAAAAATTGTGGGTGGGCGGCGGGGGTTGACTTTCTTATACACTTGATAGCCAAAAGACACATTGTTCTATTGGAGCAAAAAAGTTACAATGTAGAATGTTAAAAAAAAGTTACCTACAAAAAACTTCCAAAATCTGTTCAACGTAACCGTGAATGTACCGTGAAACGGGGTTAAATTGACATTAAGGGTAATTTTTAGAGTTTGTGTGGGGCTACTTCAACAGAGCGCTAAAATACGATTTGCGAGTACACAGACTAATTCTCTTTTAACGTTTTTTTTTTCTATTGTTACTCAAATGTATCGTTCAAGTTTATTATAATGTTGGTAAAATTGATTGTAATGTTGCTCAAGTTGATTTTGATCGCAATGATAATTACAAAACTGATTGAGTGCCTATAATACTACCCCAGGTACTTGATATTTTTAGGTAAAATGTTTCCTTAATAAAGATGACAATTCAATTGTAAAAAATCGTTGTTTTTTATTTAATTCCATGTATAATGCAAAAAAATTTAACTTTTTTATCAAAATGATGTCAAGGTGACTCATAATATTTGGCATAAGTTGCGTTTCAATGCCTTGTCAACGAAACCCCACACTCAAGGTTACTTTGACACTTGAAAAAAAAAACAATTGTTCTATCGTAGCAAAAACTTGGAATTTAGGATGTTAAAAAAATATTACCTACAAAAAACATCCAAAACCCGTTAAAAGTAACCCCATTTTACGGTAATCGCGCAACGAAATCCCGTCGGCACCACGTACGCCAACGATGAAAGGAACCGCAAGGATTTCAAATAAAAATTAAGAATTATACAGCGAAGAATCTTAATTGAAATAAATTTACGAAGGCGACCTTGCGGTATCGTCCCGGTGAAAGAAAAACCGAAGAACGGAAGACTAATGCTGGAAAAGCTTGGTGAATAACGTTGGGGAGCTGCGGTGCATAGCTGTGCGCACGGTTGAAGACACGAGGAGGGCCAAACAGCCCGGAACGTAGCGCCGACTCGTTAGTTACGGGTCCGGTACAACCGGTAAGGGCCTCGATAAGAATAAGAGGGTCGTGTGTCCCGCGGAGGTTATCTCCGGGCTGTAAACTCCCGAGAATGAAACAACTTTGCCCCGGCGAGTAAGAAACATCGCCGGCTCACCGCATCCCTGATTTTCCTCTTTTGTCTCGGACAATGTACTGCAGCCCCAAAATGATTATCGCTAAAAAAAGAATGAGTTCGCCCAGCCCCGCTGAGAAAATGATAAGCGAATTTCCATTATGCTCGAAGGGAATCTGCTTCGTGTAGATGTATGTGGAGAAAGTAGATTGTGAAATTGTTATATTTTGTGTAATGTTTAAAATCAGCATATCTAGCCGTTTTTTAAATAAACATTCAGTATGAATTTATTGTAATTGTATCAATTTATTATAACACCAATGTGACGGGCCCAAAAAAGTAATTTTTATCGATTTTTTTTGTTCACGGGATTATTTATTTGGTATGTGGACAAAAGGTATGATATCAAGCATACATTGAACTTATTTCGGGTAAATGTTTAGTTTAAAAAAAAAGTAAAAATTAACAACGTTATTGAGGAATAATAGAGCCTCTTTGGGAAAAATGTGGCCGAACTTGACTATGGTTGGTCGGACAAATAAAAATAGAAAAGTTTTACAACCTATATAAATGTAGTTCTCCAGGTGAGTAGCCTTTTTTTTTAATCACAAAATTCTGCGCGCTCAAAAAAGTGTAATTTCGGCGAAATTTTTACTCACATTCGGGGACAAAAAATACTAAATAAAAAAAAACAACTACGTACTACGATACTGCAATTACGGAAATGTTGGCTTTTTAAAATTGAGAATCGGATAATTATAGCCAGAGTCATGATAGAGAAAAATGCGATTGAGAGTTTTAGTATGCGTAAATTGTTGCACTACCTGCTTTCACTGAATCGTCTGTAACTTAGTCAATTTTCAAAATTCTAACTTGACATTTTTTACGGTATTGAAGTTTGTGCCGTTGGAATGCAACGAAATTTTTCGTATCGCCCAATTTTTCTTTTTGGCACATTTAGGCTACGAATGTCACTGAAATATTTTTGTAGATCCTTCTTAGGGATCCATAACCAAAAAGGGCAAAAGAAGAGTTTAGATGGTCATCAAAATAAAGAAACGAAAAAATAAAGAAGGATTTTCTATGCGTTGCAACGATGCAACCTTCACCACCATCATTTTTTTCACGTGTTCTTGAATATGAATACTTTCAGAAAATGCAACAAAAAAAAATTTTTACCCGTCACAGTGGTGTCCCTGCTTAAAGAAAATGGCCTTTACATAAATGTACTTATATTTAATCAAAGGTAATTTTGAATTGGGAATTGCATAATCTCGCGTATGGGGACAATTGGCTACCACGAAGACGATCGTTAAATTCTTCACAATCACCTTTCCGCAAATATATAAAGTACTTGCCGGCTAATAAGGCCTAAGTAACGAAAATCGTATTTAAAATAACCGCTCACGCTCAAGGCCACACTCACCGACGACTATTGCACGAATATGTCGCTACAAGTTTGCGGAGGCCCGATACCCCAGTATTGCATCATCCATCATAAGACGCGGCCGCGCAGCATCAATAATTAAAATCGGTCCAAATAAATCGGAAGTATTTTTTGTAGGATTACACTTGTCTATCTAAAATCACAGGCTTTATCTTTACTAATTCAAGCTTCGATTATCATAAATATTTGAATAACGTATTGTGGTCGAAATATGTTTTATTTTGTTTTTCTTACATACGTGGTCGACGGTTATTGAGGCCTACTAAATTTAACCATATGCCTTATTATCCTCCTACTTCTTGTAGCAAAGTTTGTTTGTTTTATAATGTATTTTGAATTAATTTAAGATGTTACGAATGTAAATCAGTCGTACGCATGTTTATTAATAATTAATTAATCGTTATTTTTAGTGCCTCGATCCCGATGCCTCCAAAACGAGTGTTGTGGTCAGAAAACGTCCTGCTGTCAGCTGTCCGAGCAGTGCAAAGAGGAACTTTGAGTACATACAAAGCTGCAGAGGATTATTGATCGCGAATACTAAATATATTTTGTATAGTTTGATTATTTAAGGCGTTAGGCCACAGTAACGGGTATGAAATCGTGTGGAAATTTAACAATTTTTTTTTTCGTATGAAAAATTGATCCACTCATACAATTAATTACACATCTATTTAGTATGAATATCAAGTTGTTAGACAAAATATATATATTTTGATTTCGATGTACAAAATGGCCGACTACTAATATTTTCTTTTGTTATCTTTTTTTGAGCGTGACATTTAACATCCACAACTTTTTACCTACAACAAAAAACAAAAATTCTCATCAATCTATATTAGAATACCTAGAGAAGTACGTACGGAATTTAAAAAATATTGTTTTATTCAAAAGTTGTAGGTATTTGAACTTGAGAAATGAATTTTCAGTGAAAAATTTCGTTACAACTGCTCATAAACTGCTCATAAAATGAAAAGTTTTCGATTGATCAGAAATTCCGTATGTACTTCTCTGCGAAATGCAATTAGGAACATAACATTTAAATTTGAAGTAAATCGAGTGAAAATTGTTGAAGTTATTTGTCACGCCAGTTGGAAAAAAGCTGTTTCGAGAAGTTTCGAGTAGTCGGCCATTTTGTACATCGAAAAAAATAAATATATTTTCTAACAGCTTGATATTTATACTAAATAGATGTCTAATTAATTGTATGATCACTCTTCACTGAATCACTCTTTCATACGAAAAAAAATTACTTTCGCACATGATTTTATACCCGTTCGTGTGGCCTAAGGCCTTAAGGTAGTATGAGCGCGCAATCTTGATTTCTATAGATCTTGTTCAAATTTTAACCAGACATTGTTCATATCATTATGCATGTTTGAGTGAAATTTTAGAACAGTCGACTGTTTAGATTGAGAGATAATGGGTTTTAAAATTGCAACTTTTAACACCGCAGGGTCAGCATTGAAATTTAGACAGAATAATTTTCCGTACAAAATATTTGTCCCCTATAATAAGAAGACAAATGGCAACACTGCAGAACAGTATTGTTCAATATTTCGGGAAAAAATTATTATCGCGTTTCTAAAGTTAAGAATGTTGTCATAAAAAAATATTTGCATTATAAAACATAATATTTCATATCGTTTATGTTATCTTCATTAACAAATAAAAGTATTGGTTCATTCATAACTAATTCAAAACTTTTCTCGATTGAAAATTACTTCCAAATAAAAATTTGTGTTGCAGTATTATTTCAAATATGCCGCGCAAACACACGTCATTGGATACGTAGAACGATGCGGTGTTGCCATATATCTTCTTATTATAGGGGACAAATATATTTTACGGAAAATTATTCCGTCTAAATTTCAATGCAGACCCTGCAGTGTTAAGAGTTGCTATTTTAAAACCCATTATCTCCCAATCCAAATAGTCGACTCTTCTGAAATTTCACTCAAACATGCATAATGACATAAACAATGTCTGGTTGAAATTTGACCAACATCTATAGAAATCAAGATTGCGCGCTCGTACTACCATAAGTATGTTAAAGCCGTATCCCTTGTTATCCCACCACAGTAAAGTGAGGCCTAGTATCGAGGTTTTAAAAGATGTTCTATTTTATTTTTGTTCATGGTACAAGCTACCATTTTTCGTTTATATTTTATAGAAACTGAACTTAAATAATGATTATAATTAAGGCGTTACCACCACTTGTAGCGCAAAAAAGGCCTTTTTCATGAATTTTTTTAAAGAAAACTACAAAACTTTTTTAATTGATCAATATACCATCTTAAAGAACACATCTTGAAGAACTTTCAGTAATTTTTTTATTGAAAAATATTACATTGTTTAGTGGCAAATGGCCGTCAATGAAATAATGTTT
This sequence comes from Ophion ellenae, assembly GCA_963210295.1. Lineage (NCBI taxonomy): Eukaryota > Metazoa > Arthropoda > Insecta > Hymenoptera > Ichneumonidae > Ophion > Ophion ellenae. The sequence goes on along the minus strand of OY723390.1, from coordinate 39,153,584 downwards.
TTATATACACGGTTTGCGGTGACCAACATTGCGGCGAAGTGGATCATCTGAAGAAAAAAATGCGGATGGATTTAGTCAAATATAAGTATACACTAGTCTTTAATCGAAGAATTTCAAAAAATATTCATTTTTCACAAAATGGCGGACAGTCAAAGTTAATGGTTCGATTTTAACGAAAAAAAACGATCGTTTTTTGGCTATAAAACGGCCATTTTTATCGAAAAAAAAATCGAACGATTAAAGACAACATTTTTATCTATTAAATAAGCCTGCAAAATTTCAAGAAGATCGGTTCATTAGTGTTCGAGTAATCTTGGTCACCGACTTCAGAAATGCCATTTTGAGAAAAACGCGTTTAAAGTTTCTCTTTCAACGCTCTTTCAACGCGGATTCTTCTCCTTCAACGCTCATATCTCAGTCAATTTTGTTCGGATCGACTTGAAATTTTCAGGACATATTCTCAGATACTTATACTTCAAAAAAATGCAATAAAAAACAATCGATTTTTTCAAAATCGCAATTGGATATTTTTCATTTTATCTCAAATATCCCTTAGCTAGACCATAATACCATGAACGCAGGTACCTTATAAACTAATGTTAATGAAGCCAAAATGACTCTTCCTTCATAGTCTCGCTGTAACAACAAACTCAATCTCCAACGAAGCACCGTGACGTTCGTTAATAATTTTTTTTGATATAAGAACTCTTCTCCAAAAACACCCCATGTATGCAAGCAGCGAAAAGCTTCGCTGGGAACACGAAATCTGAATGTATAAATTCGTAGCGTGCGAGGATCACAGGAAGCGCGCTTCATCCCACGGGACTTCCGGTTAGAAGCGCGGCATAGCGCGGTGGCTCGCAGGAGAGGTGAGGGTGGCCGGAGGGTGGTTCCGGGTTAGCGCGTATATAAACGGTAATTAACGTCGCTTAGATACGAGCGGCCACTGTTTGTCCTGGGAATTAAGGGCTTAATAAGTGAGCACCTTATATCCAGCATGAAGTTGCACACCCAAATCCGATCCGCACTAAATCTTGGCAAGAAGCTGGCACTGTTATTTGCATCGGTAATTTAGTTAGTTGGTAGTTGGGTGACTAGTTGCCCCTGTGCTACTACTGGCGCTGCTAATACAGCTACAACCGGTAAAACGGGAGACTATGACGATACCGGTGGCTCGTGCCATCCGGCTGGTGAATGCAAAGTGGCATTGTCGGGACGGAAAGTTGCCCTGCCCTGTGTGGGAGAGCTTCGCAACTAGCTGGCCAACCTTATCCACGGACCGGAGCTTTCGACTTTGAAAGAGGAAGAGAGAGAGGGAGCTTGGAAAGCTTCGCTAAATCCGTCCACGTTGGTCCTCTGCGAGGTAAACGCTGACCCGTGAGAGAATTCGACTTCGTTAACTCATTCGACCGTGCGAGTGGAACCTAACCGATTTTGGAGCTACGGTTGCCGGCAAGCAATCTGTAGCGAATGATCGAAATCAGTCCAATCCCACATCGTTCCAATGTGTTACATATGTGTGTATGTGAGTAGAAAAAGTTGTTGATCTTTCGTTTATTGGTTGGATGATGTACAAACATCAGAAGAGTGATATAGAAAAGGAATGATAGGCGCAAATTTGGTTTTCTAATTTTTGGAGGTTATTTTCCGAAGCGCCTCCAAAGCCTTTGGAACGCACGGAACAGCCTAGACGGGGAAAGTAGTAATTTGGAGTCGTTTAGTCCAGTCGTGGAAAAAAATGTTCGACCTAGCAACTGAAGACTAAATCAAAATGCCTTGGCGGGTACAAGAAGGATTCAAATGAGAGCGTCAATTCGGTTGTGTGGATGGTAGTGCCTGAATCTGATTTGAAATAATAAACGCGTTTTTCTCGAAACCACCTTTTTGAAATCGGAAGTTTGCGTGATTCGGGCAATTTTCATCCGGTTGACTTGAAATTTTAGCTGTAGCTATTTAGATAGATCGTCTAAAGAAGTATAACTGATTTTTACGATTCATCAACAAGTCTCGTTTTTGTAAACAATTTAAAACCGATTTTTTTAGCGGAAAAAAATTTATTCCAAATGTTACCGAGTGCACTAATTTTGCTAAAAAAAACCATATTTTTTAATAGTCGTGTGTACTTCTCCAGCAAGACTGCTGTGAATTACGAGATTTTTTTTCGTTCTAGGTGCTGATCCTTGAATGTTCTGTGCCCTTCCGCAGAGTGCCTAAGAAAAACGCTCTTACAAGTAACATCACTCAAGTGTCCTTCTTTGATTTCGTTAAAACTCATATTCGTGATGAAGCATTGGAAACTATTGAACACTAATTTTTTTGTCGGAGGAAAAACGGGTTTAAGGGGGAAAACCGTCCCTCAAAGAAAGGCGTGTCGAGGGATGATTTTACAGTTCCACCCACGAGCAGTACACCGATCTGAATGAAACAAAAACCAAAATTCTTCTATCGTAAAGCGATGAAAAATACACTATAGAAGTATCGAAAAAAATTTAATTAAGGGGTGACACGCCTTTTCATGACAGGTGGTTTTCCCCTTTAGAGCCGTTTTTGCGCCGATAAAAAAAAATACGTGTCTAATAGTTTTCCATGGCCATCACATATATGGGTTTCAACAATATCGAAGGCAGACGCTTAAGTGATGGTCCTTGCAGTGTAGCTATTCGTATTTTTGTTTACGCATTTAAGACCTCGCCAGCGAAAGTCTGCACAGTTGACTGTCAATTATGTAGAACGTAAAATCATTTCTTAATAAAAATAAAAGTCCTTGAA